>UYYA01004008.1:53982-195983 GCA_900624975.1 Angiostrongylus costaricensis | reverse complement strand
ACACAGACACAGTCATCGCCCATGTATTGCTCTGTGCGGCGGCTATACATCAACTAACTTAAATACTTACAACAAATAAACGGTAGGTGTTTGAATGAAGCTGTTTCTTATGCGAATGCAAATCGAATTGTCAAGTTTTATCTGCTAGGGTTATGAAAGTGTTTGGCTGAGTAGATCACATCTCAATTTAACCTTTCCAGGCTCTGAAGAAGGCGAAACCGCCGAAACGTCAGCAATTGTGTTCTAATAAATTCTATATTGACAACCTCGTGTCAGCTTATTGATGAAAAACATTGAATTATCAATTAATGCCGAGGTTAACAGAAAGTCGGTCTTGGGCATATATTATAGTTTAGCAAACGCATAGTTTAGAGTAAAGCCATTTTAGTTCATGTTTAACATATTCCGAGAATGATCTTATTTGAGTTTAAAAGATACCAATATAATAAGTGTTTTCAATTTCATCGTAAGGTACCTCAGGCTAAAACGAGCTTTATTAGCTGAAATGAAGAGCGTTAGAATCTAATTATCTTTCCCCTATAAGAAAAAGTCACATTTTCGTTCTCTCATTGAATTTTGTTCTTTTAGAACTCCTGTCAAATATTTCCTTAATAGTTTTGTGTGTATTATTTCGAACACAAATGCAGTTGAGCAAAGGGATTTCGTCAGGCAGAATAGGCGTTCATTAGTGTATCAATAGTGTTTGCGGGTGTTGCGCTCGTGTTGGAAATTCCAAAGATTTAAATTTCGTTTTAAATTTTTGCTAACTTTTAATTCTAAACAAATTGAAGTCGAAAGCGCATTCTATGGAAATTATGTGTAAAATAATTGCATGCTGCGAGGGCCTGTCCTCACTGATTGTGTGGACCCCAGCATATCCTCGATTTTTCTGAGTTTTGCTGGTTTATTCATTATGTTTTCCTGGAGTTTCGAGGTCAGGCTGGCCAAGCTCAGCCCCATACCGTCACCACCACAGGCAGTAGCCGCCATTGTGGATCACTGGAAGATTACCACCTTGTCACCAGCTTGATACCAGGACGGTGGTGGATCCCGGTATTGGTTTATTCCTAGCTTTACTTCCTGGTGGAAGCACCGGACTCCTCAGCTTGGGAGACTCTGCCGTGGAGATGAATCCCCCCGCTGTACATCGCAGCCCGACACCCAGTAGCACTTCCCAGTCAACATGATGCGGTAAACCGTTGGGAGGACTTGTATAATACGTTGATCAAAGTCTTCTTTTTAAGTTTTTGTAGTCCTCAACTCTTCCACTGCTTTAATGTAAAAGTTAGCGTTTGTTGTCGAGAAATCAACTTCGCTGGGAATGTACCAGTGTTTCTTCGTCATATGGAGACTTTACATATTTAAAGGTGCCTAACCGGCTATGAGTTTTTTAAATCGTGCTGGAAAATTTTGCCGTGGTGGATTCGATGTCGAAGGCAGTGAGGGTTGCGGACGTTCTCCTATTGACGACGATGGATTTAAGGTTACCCTGTAGGGAAATACATGTAGAACAGTTCGCCACCTTGCAGAAGCTATATACCTCTCAATTGTCTCGGAACATTTAAAGAAAATTAGGTTGTTAAAAAAGCTCGACAAATTAGTGCCTCACAAATTGAATGACAATCAAAGAAATCTCCCTTTTGAAATATCCTGGACAATTGTTCTGTGCAACCAGAACGTACCGTTTCTCGACCGTGTCGTGAAATACGACAGGAACTGGGTCCATCATGGTAACTAGTAGCGAGCGGTTCAGTAGATGTACTGCGATGAAGCTCCCAGTACTATCCAAAGCCGGAATTGCGCATAAGAAGGTCGTGTTGAGCATTTGATGGTGTCAGCTGGTTTGATCCACTACAATTTCCTGGACGGATGAAGCAATTAATACGGAGGAGTAGGTTCGGTATACCGACAAACTGCAATGGAAATTTCAACCGTTACACTGTACATTATTCGGGAGAAAAATGATAATGGACGATGACTAGCCGTGCAACCGACCCTGCAAAGCATGAACCAATTGTGCTACAAAAGTATCTCATTCATCACATTCGTTAAACCTCTCGCTTAGCGATTGGGACTTCTTCAAGTAACTTGAAAACTTCCTTTTGCTATAAATGCTTTAGAAACTAAGCCAAGGTCGAACCTGCCTTCAACGACTTCATCGCTTTAAAAAAAGTTCTCAATTTTACACAATCGGTAGAAGTAAACCTGCTTTTTATTCTAAAAATGTTTTCGTTCTAATGGCTTTTTTGAGGTATTAGTCTTTGAAAACATTTAAATCGGGAATTAATTTCTGGAGAACTTAATGGAAATGCGGTATTCACAGTCTCCGTGCCATTACTCGGTTTACCTTATCCTGTAGACAGTTTATTAAACAGAATATATGGATTCATCAAATCAGTACTAATTTTTCGTTGGGCCAGGACTATTTGGATCAAAAGATTTTTTTTACAGGGGACAGCTGCTATGCGAATTGCGTGTTTTTGTGTTTAATCGCTTGTTGTAATAAAGGTACTGCATGGAGCGTGATCATGCACGGCTTCTGTTTGCAGCTCCTGCAACCTCACACATGGGTGATTAGGCCTGTATAATGTAACGAGCTAATGGAAACAAATTTACGATTGTCTAGTACAACTCTGAAATCTATATCACGCTCGTGACGGATTTCGTAGCACTACATACAGCGCTTGAAATAGAAGTAGTTCGTTTGAAGAAATACAGTATTTTATGTACATGTTATGGATGTTTATGAGATTTATCTATGGGTGGCATTGGATGACTTTTTTTTTTGTCGACTCATTCTCCTGTTTGTTATTCAATGAAATATGATTTTTCGAATTTTTCTAACCATAAGATTGGAGGGATTTAGAAAGTGGGACGCTGATAGTGAGTGGTTATGATGCCCTCCAGCAGGCACTAGGTCATCGTTTCCGAGGAGCAGATTCGACTCGATCAGCATTCAGCGACATTCATAACATGATCAGAAATCCTCAAGCGCCAGCCGAAACCACATGCGAGTAACAAGACTTTCGTGGATGATGGACGAGAGCTAACGAAATGAATGCAAGAAGTGCTAGGATCCGCAGAGTTTATGTTACGACCGGAGTCTCAAAAAGAATTACAAATTGTAGTACCTTGTTTAATTGATAAGCTAACATGAGGTTATTACCAAATATTTTCGCTTCGGCTAACGTTTGGATTTTTTGTCTTCGTCAGAGCCGATGATCCAAGTCGATGCTCCACAGTTGTTCGTCTTCTCGATGTGATGTCTTCATCGTCATATCGAGTCGGTTCTTCTTCATTGGAGCACCGTTCGAATGAGGCAGCTTCATTGGCTTTGCCGTTTTATACAGGACGCTTGTCGATAGTGACTATACGTTGTAATAACTTATTTTACCGCAGGTAATCCATCTTGCAGCAATCGGTGGTAGGCTTGCACGTAGCGAAGTAATAGTTCAAATTTTAGTGTTCACATTTTCTTAAATACTGTATGTTTTTGACTACATTCTCCTTATACTAGTATATAAGGATGTTTACTGAAAGAAGCAGCGAATTTCTAGCTGGAGCATGGGTTTATGATTTGGATGGTTATAGGTGGTGATAGCTTTCTGCTTGATAAAAATGTTCATCATTCTTATTTCAATTAACTAAATGTGGACATCTCAAATAGCTTATGGCCTCACCATGGTTGAAATGTGTTCCAGTGGCTCGCAGGGATTTTATAGCATTGTGACACAAAACTGATGATATGTTCGACATCATGCTAACACTAGTTTGAAGTTTTCCTTCCATCGTAATTCAATAGTAGAAGAAAGTCTTTGCTGACACTTCGCAGTCGATACACTTGAAATATTGAAATTCTACTACGATTTCCTTTAATGGTCAAGTGAAGAGTCTGGTTTCAAAAAATCGAAACAAAAGATATCAACATAGAACAATGCCGATCGTCAGGGTTTCCGTGAATCATATTTGGCATTTTCTGATTGTTACCAAGACTTTGTAATTGTTTAGGCAGAACTCGAAACTATTTCGGATACATGAAATCTCTTTGAGACTTGAGTTCTTAAAGTTATCATAGTGTTAGGGTTCTTCCTCGTTTAGTTTTGTTAAAGAAATTTCTTATATTTGGATATAACTGTCTTTCGAATGCTGTTGATCACACTTTTGATTTTGAAAACACTTGTAGATGTTGTAGCGACTCGTATTTTGCAGATAGTTCACTGCACAATGCGTATTAAAGTTGCAATTGTTCCTCAGTTTATGAAAGAAATTAAGGGATTCACTTATCTTGCGGCCTGGGACTTTTTCGAAGGAGCATTTTTGTGCTAGTAACGATAGATAGTTCATCATTTTCTTCTCTTTCTTTCAGATCCTTTGTTTTCACCGGTGGACAGGCGGGCTTGATGTTTATACGTCCTTGCGTCGTCGACGACTCTCAAACAGCTGTGAGTATTTTGGCGACTATAATGAGTATGGTGCAAGTCATGATTGAGAAGAGTGCAGAGGTTTCGAATTTACTCCTTATCACTGTGGTTTTTTCATTGTCTAGTTTTCGAGACCCAATCTCCGAAAAAGTGGAACGTAACACCAGAAGTTTTAAACTGGTTCTTTAAGACCCGTTGTATCATTGCAATAATGTGGCGGACATGATATATAAGTAAGAGATTCCCCAGGTATAACAGCGATGAGAGCTTATTGAGAGAATTTGTGTAGTGTTTTGATAGGGTTTTCAACAGCCATCTATTAAATGACATCTTTTAGGTTGGTTTCGACGAGTTGTTCACCGCAAAACCGGAACCTTTGTAGAAGCATCTCAGACTGATCTCAGTTGTCCATGTTTTACACTAATCTAACCCTCGTTGTTATGTTGTATTCTGTTAATGAATAGTGCGGAAACCAGCTAATATTAATGGAGCTTAATCGTAGGTTTGTAAGTCACTCTGAAGAATTCTACATGGAATTCTTGCCCGACAATTTTAACCGAGATGTGCGTAATCTCATCTGACTTCCAATGTTAAACGTATTCTAAGTAAATTCGTATTCCTGTATAAAAGTATTTTTGCATAGAAATAGTACAACGCATGCTTGGTGGTATATGAACAGCCGGAAAGAATAATTATTTCGACATAATGTATTATGCAACGATTATGCAGAACAGTTTACTAATCTGACTAGAGACGATGGAAGTGTAAGATAGACAGCAGAGTAATTGATTTGTGATTGAACCTGTACCGAGGTTTAGTCGGGCAGACTACATTAACACGTAGCCAAGAATGAACGCTGTCTAGAGGAAGGACGAGAGGAAAGTAAGCTTTCATGTGAAATCTGTGCGTTTGGTCTCTACATAACGTATTCACTGGAAGAATCATAGAAAGCGGCTGTGAGGAAGGCGAAATCCGCGGAAGCGTTAGCTTGTGCATGGATAAAGAAAGATAACACATCGTGTTTGCTAAACAATAATGGAAAGAATTGTTGGATCAGTGCCGAGGTTTATAGACAGTCGGTCATGGAAATTGCTATGTAGAGGGTTGGGAAATATTCATACCAATGGACCCATCATATTTAGCGAAGTCGGTCAATCGTCTCTTGCTTGATGCTGATTTCTGTGTACAGGTGCCATGTTATTTTCACATCGCTCTGTTCTCACGGTTACGATGGTGGTCCTTTTTCTCTTGATAGTCGTAATGTTCATTCTTGGCTTGGTGTCTGTCCTTTCAGATTTGCCGCGTAAAGATTATATGTCGATGCAACCTGCACTGTGATTGGAACATCTGTTAAGGGATATCACCCTTAGCATCAGTAACACTTACGCTTCTGCTCATTCAATATTGCAAGTTACTCAGGTTAAACTTGATAAATAACTAACTAGTAATAACTGCCACGACCTACCTAGTAATAACTACCATAACTAGTAATAACTTCAGTAGCCACTATGATAGAAGAGATGAGGGGTTGTTGAGGTGAGGACTTAGGTTGGACAAGAGGCCGACTTGAAAGGAAGAAAACCACGGTGCTGTTATGGCGTTTAGGTGTTCTACCAAGTAAGAAAAACAAAAAAGTCTTAAAACACTTGGGAAATGAAGACACGTATCGAGAAAATTGGTGGTCCTTACCATATTATTTCGAAGGTCCAACGAATTGTGTGTAAATGTTTATGAAGTGAGAACTATCTGATGACCATCTAATATCTGTAATCTTTACAGTTACAACCAGAACACACATCTACTCATTCTTTACAAACATCCTAACCCTGTTATGAGCAGTTCTCTGCCTCGTTTCTATTTCGGTGAATTGGAAGTAACAGATGGGTGGAAAAAAAGAGAAGAAACGCTGACCTATTCATCGCTTAGTTCTCAGAACCCATTATTTGGGAAGAGAGACAAGTGGGGATCACAAGAATTACGGAATGTCTTCCCTTCCATTCTTCATTTACGTATCCTTAGGGTTTACTCCGTGAGATCTCCATATGGAATTGATATGGTTTCAAGCTTACATTTTGAAAGTCGCTATGTGTCATCTTTTCTTAACTATAGCGTGTTAAACACTGTGTGAGCTTAGATTCCAGTAAGGGATAATTGTTCTGTTAGAAAATGTTAGGAATCTGAAGAAGACGTCATGGTGAGTCATTCGTTCCACAGCTGATTTCACATTCTCGTAATGCCATTATCTCTACTGTGTTGTACCGCTACAGATTTCTTGTGTTCATCCATGGAATAAATCTCCACTCGAGATAATGTGTGGTGTTTGTTAGGGCTGAGTGTTATGACGTCTATATGCATAACATCTGCTGACCAGCGTTGGGCGGCTTGTCTCCATCCATTTGCTCCAACACCGATTCGCCTGGATGCAGGTTTTAAGAGAGTAATGAACAGTGATGACAGCAATTTCTGGTGGAAAACCAGTACCAAGATCTGCTAAGAACATCGAAAAAGCCTGAACTTTACGTTTGGAAAAGCACACATAACTCTAGGAGCGATCACACCACCCCCAACTCCAGTTGATCACATGATTACACTAGTATTTCCTGGAAGCTTGCTTTCTTCACAGATGTCATGTTTCACTCTGTTACACTCCTTAACGAGTATGGAATTGATGTTCAGAGCCAAATGAAAAACACGTGGGATCTTCCAGATAATTCTAGAAAGGTCAGATTCGTTCAGTTAGAACAAATTTCTCACTTTAAGGAGGCACCGTTCTGCTTCAACAATACAGTGCCATGAGGGCTCAAAACATTGTCCTTTCAGCAATTTTGCTAGATATTTGTATGACTATCATCATCTTGGCATTAGCGTTTGCCCTGAGGTTTTGTGGCACGACTCAGCGTAGCTATTGGTGTAATATGTTTTGCCGAAGCTATCTTTATGTTAACGGCAGGATGAGTGTGATTTCGCACTGAAGCGGTTGATACACCCCCACCGTGACAAGAACCGTGGAGATGCTAGACGTCACGGAGCGGGCCACCATCTACACGTGCCGGAAGATACGGAGACGCCAGAACAACTGACGGAATGTGGCGGAAGTGCGGAAACGGTAGTCAGTCCGTCATGCTCCGAGGAAAGAACGCGACGAGGCCGGAGACACACAGGCACGGCTGCGTAGGGGGAGGAGCGAAGCGGCAGGGACTAAACTCAGGAGGAGGGACGCTTCCCGCCTCTGGCAATCAGAATCAGTACTACGGAATCGTTCTCATAGTTTGCGGCTGCACTCCATTCCCTCTACAAACCACTAAGCAAAATGGACGCGATCAAGAAGAAGATGCAGGCGATGAAAATCGAGAAGGTATTGAATTTATTCTTAATGCCGTCGTTTTACTAAAAATATATCAATACAAAGTGACATCTCCAGTTATGGGCTGTATGTGTAGATAGAAACCTGATCGAACACTTCGCTTCCAAAAAAGTGTTCAAAATTGATCCAGAATCGTGAAACCAATGTTAGGTGTGGTGTTAGACTTGCATGTGGCTGGAAAATGCCGCAAGGTGTTGCGCTTATGGCGATGTATCTCTGTTTGTTTTCCCACGGACGAGTGACGTTCATGCGCGGGCATTTCCACAGGTGGAGTGTGTCTCATTTGACTGACGACGCTGCCGCCTTGTTCAACCAGTTCAATTCGCCTGCTTTTATCAACGCAGATAAAACCAAATTATCACTAGATTCTCCGTGTTCGTATCCTATTCGGTTTCACTTCGTCAAATTACTTTCCCTTAACTCTCTCAAAGATCTCAATAGTGGAACAAGGCGTTAAATTTAACTCATAAGGTATGAAATAGACTATCCTATCCCGCTTCGTTTCCAGTGCTAATCTCAGTCGACAAAAACTGTCACCACTTAGTACCAAACATTTTTTCTCTGCCTTGAAATCTCATACGCTGCTGGTTTTCAGATGCTTCTCTTGGATTTCGATTTTCGTTGGGTTTTATCTCAATCGAGTCCTCGAATATTCTTTAAAAGCCTATAATCGAGAATTACTAGTAGGAGTACCTCTCATAACACGTGTTATGCCGCAGTTTTTTCTCTCTGGCTCTCTATGATCATTCGTGCCGATGAATTTGATGTCGATCGAAGAATAACTATGAATCACACGAACGATATTTTGTCCCGGAGTGAAGAGTCCTGTAAAAAAACGGTGATGATGCCTATAGGAATATAACTGTGGATTTTTTCAGCGATTTTAAATTTTAACTGAGAAACTTCACTGGTAAGTATCATAAAAGTGAGCGGCATGGAAATAATAGCGCGAGGCCAAGCGAAGGTGGAATGCTGTGTAAGCGATATCCCCAAAAAGTTGCCTTGAAATGTTGTTATTCGTCCAAAATTGTGATCAACAGAAATGGACGTGGATAGTGTTTTAGACGTTAGCACTACATATGAGCTCTGTCCGGTAACGTTTTTCATCTTACTAATCTTAAAAACATTGAATGAGACAAGTTTGTAGCAATGTCAGTCGTTTGTTGGTGGTCGATTGAAGAAAATGGCATTCAGTCTAAGTAGTAGAATCGTATTCGCAGTTCTATGTTTTTATGGCTTGATTTTCTTCTTGGAATTCACCACGCCCCACGTTTTCAATCCGAGTTCTGGTTAGCCTGATGTGGGAGGTTAAGCGACGGCACGACAGGCACTGATGTGAACAGTGTAATACATAGCAAGCGAGCAGAGGTTTCGATCCTTACACCATCTGGAGTCTGATGTCTCTCTCTACGGTTCACCAGCCGGCTTCTGCACGAACACCATCCAATAAGCATCATCGTAATGGAACTGCGCCCACTGAGGAATCTGGTAGATCGCCGAAGAAAACATAGGAAGCGACTGCGTATTGGCTATTGCCCTTCACAAGGAGTCTGAAAGTGTTTTTGGGTGTGTTTCTCTTTAGAGGAATATTAATCGAGAAGGGAATGAAAAAAGATGAATTCAATTCTTTGTTGATTTTACACAAATGTACTTTGTAAACAAATTGGATGTTCGACCACACCGCAGAAGGTGCATGCAATCCGCGCAAGCGTAGACAAAGTACTATCGGGAACAATACTCTGTAGTACAGGACAGTACTTCCAATATCTGGAAAGGTATTCTGAAAAACCTTTTAGGCAAATACATAAGTCAAGTAGTTAGCATGTCAAATTCTGGCATCGGACTCGTTAGGAGAAATATATATTAAATTCGATGCCTGCTGCTTAGAACAGCAGTTTCTCCACAGAAAAGAGGATTTCGAGCAAAGTTTAGCCATGTTTTCGAAAAGCGAAGATTCAGGATACCTTTGAAGGATTCGCGACAGAATTTCCACGAAGAACGTTGTTAGCTAATTCGATACCAATGAATACGTGATAGCTATTTCATTGACTTTTCGCTCTTTCACAACATCATCCGATGAATTCCTGATTTTCTTCCTACATTTGACATGTGGAAAATGATGATTGGTCTGATAGCTTCCAGAATTACTGGAAAACTCATAAAAGACTCCGAATCCCTGCACTTATTTTCTCATAGGTCATATCCCTGATGTAACAGTGTCTTCAAACGAATTATAGTAGCACCTAAAGTACCGGATAAAGTAAGTTAGTGAGTATCCTTGCCGAGAACTGCCTTCTTCAGGACAACGCTCTCGATCGAGCCGATGCCGCTGAAGAGAAAGTCCGCCAGATTACCGAGAAGTTGGAGCGGGTCGAGGAAGAACTTCGGGACACCCAGAAGAAGATGATGCAGACCGAGAACGACCTCGACAAGGCGCAGGTACGAATACGATCTAGCTCAGCGTTCTCCATGACGATGAGCTGTTTCTAGAGGATTTTTGAAAGTTGTTGCATTTGTGGACTATGTCGTCTGCACTCTCGGATTTCGACATTTTGTGAAGACTTTATCGCCCGTTATAAATATTAAAACGCTTTGTTGATTTATAGATCGGCTCTAAAAATTATTATAATGTTTGAATTTTACAAGCTGCAAGATTCTTGAACTTTTTAATTTGTTACTATTTTTTTTTAGTAATTTTTACCAGGATTCCTTACATTTCCGTTGTTCTGATGATTTTGATGTAAATTCTGAAATCATAAAGCCAAGGCTTTAGCTTACATCTGCATCTACGGTAATCAGTATTCTTAAGAAATCTACTCGTACTTCAATCTTTGAAGCAACTGAAAATCTCACTGAGACCGAAGCATTGAATTTTCACTGAGCTTATTTCCAAAGTGTTTTCAATAACACCGTTACAAATGGGATAATACGGAAAAGAATATTACAACATGTATTTAGTCATAAAAGTTAAGCTAAAAAGCTTTCGGCTTTAACATCAGCGCCATTAAAGAATAAAGGATACAGCTCTCAGCGGTGATCAATTCCAGAGGGATGCACCATGCATTCGACTTCGTTAACCATCGTTGAAAGTAATTGAATGCATATCTGGCCTTTACGATGATTCGCAGTGGCCCGTTGATGTATCGAGCTAGTGCTGCTATCCTCCCAGACAAGTGTGGTACCAATTTGCCGACCACGGAGGGATGGAAGGCTTGGTGAGCCTTAGGCGCGGAGAGTGATCCCACGTGTATTGCAGAGAGCCTCTGACCACTGGACTACACGCGCCCAAATGTAGTCATATTCTCACTAAAATATTCGGTATTAGAAATAGAAAACGATGGGGTGTACTGTGATTAGTGAACGAATCCATTTATTCAAGTACCTCTAGTCGAATATGTGTGCCACTATGGAACTACGCAGACTTTTATCCTCAAGTGAACTTGAATCACTACGCTCCAAGCGGTGTATTGCGCCTGAAATCATTTTCGATCTCAACATGGGTTTTCGGCTTACTCTTCGGTGAGAATCCCCAAATCAGTGCTTCTTCTCAGTGAATGAACAGTAAAGAAACTGTTATCTTTCAAATAAAAAAACGAGCTATGTTCGTTAATGGTTCAGGTGGAGATTTTCAATGTGAGCTCGTTGAAGACATTTCATTCTCCATTTCACAGGATTTCATGAAAGTTCAGGGTTCAGTTTATATAAAACTTATCAGCCTTAATATTTGTATGACCTTTTCTCACTAGTTGTGAGGACCAAAGCGGATTTTCTTTTCGTTTCGCTCCCTGACGTCATGGTCCTTATGGTTCACCTGCTTGGGATACGGAGATTTCAAATAATTGAATCAAGTCATCGAATGTTTCCATCTAAGAGCACTGAAAAATGACTTCAATGCGATTTTATTGAAGATGAAGGTTTAAAAAAATACAAGAGGCAGACAGTGGTTTTTTGTTGAAGTGCCACTTGCCAAGTATTCTCCGATAGGAATGGTCAGAAAAATATGCCAGCTATGCCAATTTGTGCAGGACACATTTTGCCTGTTTCGAGTTTCACTTTGAAGCAATGGTACTCTGTTGATTGTAGGAATGTTGGAATGACTGGAATAAAAATTAGAGAGCACTAAACATTTTGCAATCAGCTTTCACGACTTTCTTGCACACTTGGCTTCTTGACCTTAAGGTTAAAAAAGGTAACTCGAAAATTCATAGGAAGGAAAAAACGTCTAAGTAAAATATAAAACTGGCCTTTACATTTTGAAGTTTAAGTGAAATCTATAAACTTTATGAAAACTTTCCATGGATTCAGTTTATCGTCTCATAAAACAGAAAGCTGAGAGCGTTTAGTTCAGGAAGATTTGGCCACTGCCACCAGCCAGTTGGAAGAGAAGGAAAAGAAGGTCCAAGAGGTGAGTGTCGTGTTTCGGTCGACGTCACCTAGCTGTTCGTGTTTATCGAATGCTTCTCTTATTTCCATTCGTTTTCCTCCCTTTGTGGAGGCGTTTAACTTCTCTTCAGGTGATCCTCTTCAGTACGTTCCATTTTCTCAGCTAACAAAACGCAAAGGTAACATAGATTTTATAAGGTCATCGATATTGGCTCACACTTTCTTGTTACTTCATTGTTGTTTCATTTTCGACATTTTATTTTGATGACTGCTAGAGAATCTTAACTGCTAATGGAATTATTAGCTGTGGAGAGTCCGACGTCGTTTGACATCATTCAAACGAAGCACTTTGGTGGAAAACAAAAGTGTTTAGGGTAGTTAAAAAGCGGCTTGTTTCTGGAGAAATTATTTTTAACTGTTAAAGGGATCCGACTGATTTTTATGACGTTGTAATTTAATATGAAATTTCGTGAATCAACTGTTCCATGTTGATATGGACGACTTCTCCATAAAGCTACAACCCAATTATTTGATGACGTATTTCTTTATTTACTTGATAGTTGGGTAATCCAAAGAATGTTGCTAGTCCAACTACAGTTTTCATTTGGGTGGCATTTAATATGGTGGATGAGTCTCCTTTCATGAAATCCCAAGGTAGTCGTGCTAAGGCATTCCCCACGTTTTCACCGTGGGTCCATATGGATCTAAGGGAGGATTACCAGTTTCTGACTACATTTGCCTGAAACTGTGGGCCGACGCTTCACTTGACTTAATATTTTTATGATAGGATGCTTCAAAGTTATAATGAAATTCCACATATAATCAATAATCCTTAAGTGAAGCAGTCAATCTTAAAATATTTTTGAAGCGGGCTTCACTACCTGACAATGAATCCCGTTCCCAGTATACCCGAGTGGTTCTGCTATGCTAAAAGTTCTTCTCTTATTTGAATCACAATGATTTGTTCCTTCTGTGATATTTTTTTTTCTTCGTTATGTTTCTCATCTTTCAAAGAAACCTACGCGGCCGCTCTCTACGTCACTGCGTGGCAGCGAGGCTATGCGTACAATCCTTAACCGAGACACACTGTGATCAGTGTGATTGCTGATGGCGCTGGTAGATAGAAAACTAGCTGAGAGAACGGCGAAACGTGTGACACGTATGGTGTGGTGGTGAACGCTTTGGACCCCGGAAAGGGTAATTGCGCGTTTGTTTCCCATCGCAGACACCTACGGTGTTCGGAGTTTCACAAATATCTCAGCATCATTGTGGCTGTAATTCACATAATACCCTGCCGTGAAAAATTGTAGTAGGCAGTAAATAAAAAGAATACTCTCATCAGTACTCATAAGCGAACAGAAAATGGTAATACTCCCAGAGTAACTATTTTTTTTAGTAGTGTGGTTTGTTTTCGCTTTATTTTTCATGTGGGAGAAGTATTCCTTGTATTTCATTTTATATAGTAATATAGTACAAAATTTGCCGAGGTAATCAGTGTTGGTACGAGTTTTTTATAGTGAGCTGCGAGATTGAATCAAAGGAATGTAAATGCTTTGGCCTTCAGAAACGAGTCTGCAATTTGTCAGCCCCAAGAGAGGAAGGATATAGACTGGCATCGGGTGAGGATCAAACGACTCACCGCCTGCAACACTATTCAATCACTAATCCCCTACGCCATTCGTGATACAAATTAGATCTGAAAAAAAACACTCTCCTTTACTGAGAGTCAATGTATGCTTACTATGGCAGAACTTGCTAGTAGAACGTTTGAAAGTCGTTGAGGTTCGTTTCATAACTGCTCTCGCTACAGCTATTCGTCTTTCTCGTCATCTGGATCTGTCACCACTTAAGCATAAGATTCCTTTTTCTCCTATTTGGCTCACCACCTTGCTACCATCAATGTTGTAATGATTTAACATGTGTTTGCTTTACACTGTCGCCAGCTCCCCCGCAGAGCGAGGCGCCACCGGAATAGCGCGCGGATTGCAGACGCGCGGACACTGAGCTTGAGAGCGTTTGAAGCTGGTTGATAAGGACGGCAGGAGAACATCACAGCGGCCCGAAACGAATCGTCGGCAATGAATCGGCTACGAAGCCGCCGGAAAAATTGGAGAGAAACGAAAGTGCTGCGTGGTAGACGCACAAGCTCTAGCGCTGTCACGCAGGGAATGCACTCACATCTGGGAACTTCTCTATCTACTAATACCTGTAATAAACTTCGTAGGAAGAGCGTTTGTTTCCGTGATTTTGCTTATTTGATCGGAGGTTACATATTCCGCTTAGAATTGCCTCATTTTCTGGCTCTCTGATTACTACCGTATCTTAGGAGTATACTTGACTTGAAGTTCTTGTAATGGCAAGGCGATAAACTTTCACAAAAACGATTACGACGAGTTCTAATTCAGTTGGCCGCGTGAAGAGATGTGATAGATGTGTTGAGAGTAGTGAGGTGATTTGAGGAACAATACATGAATGACTCACATACATTCAAGGTCCACGAACACGTACACACACACTCAACGACCATTCACTCACTACACCACTCATCCGCAGTCTTTCCGCGTACCCCGACACAATTCTCATAGAATTCCTCCTGGAAGCGATTGTCTGACGATCAATCAATTCGTTGTTTCTACGACTTCTGTCATAACTAACGTTAGGCTTTAAGATGTTTAGTTGACTCGCGGGTGTTTTTTTCTTCTCCAACAATGAAATTTAATATTTTTGAAGCTTACTTTCCATGGGACTACATCATTTTGTACTGTTTTATGCTTACCGTTTCCTTAACTTAATGAATAGGGTTGGGTAGAACGCCTTCGTCGATCATTAACTAAAGCAATCTAAACTCCAACCGGATTCTTTCGTGCATTAAGTCGTTTCTACTTGGGTCGCTGAATAGAACGGGTCCTTATTAAATCACCTTTACTGTGCCAAACAAGGCCACTATTTATAACTGGCTCAATAGAACATCGGCATTCGATTTCGTGTTTTTGTGGATCATTACAAATGAAACATCGCTTAGATCTTCTAATCCGTAGAATTCTAGAGGAACAGCGATGTATTGGATTCAGTTATGTGCTTTAGTGCAAATCTATTATGCTCAGATTGTACTTGTTCTTTCTTCAATATCCAATTATTTCCTCTACCAGCTTCCTAATGGCTTGACGATGAGCCAATCATTGCTCTTTCCAATCATCCACGCTGGGCCTTTTTCTGTCCGCCCTTGGAATTATCAGAAAATTTGATCCATGGCTAAATGTATCTTATATTCAATCAAATCGGATCTCTGGATCTCCGTTGAGTGCGCGGTCAGCGATAGTCAGTTCGTTTGGGTGTGATGGCCTCGATGGTTCTCGGGAAGCACAGGTTAGGCACAAACAAACACACGGACACCAACGCTCGGCACACAGTACTCCGTTACCAGTCAAGTAGTTCTGCCAGTCGTTCAGCAACTTCATCGATGAACAGCTGGCTGGAAGGATATCCGTTCCATCTACGTACGTGGAATGCTGCACTACTAGAAGAATCGAAAATCCCATGAACTAAATCGGTTACAGTACACAAAGACATTGAAAGTTTCATAGATGATGAGAATGGATTCAAGTTACAAACTGTTTTGGCCCAAAGGTGATGAAAAATCAATGAAATTTCGCTGAGTTCTACTGCGAACTGACTAACAACATCCATCCAGGATAAGCCGTTAAACTGACCACGGCCTCAGTTCTGCTTCTGGCGCATTTTCATCTGTGACCAATCGATTGCGATGTTTATACCGTTGCCGTCTCTATGGCAATGAGTCAAGCGATGATCGCCAACCAAAGGACACACCATAAGCTGCTGATTTCCTTGCAGAGTCTGACTGATAACAGCGACAGGACAGGAGGGGACCACCCGTCTGCCCTCTAGAGCACAGGCTCTGACGCTGGCTGCCGCCGCTTCCATTCAAACCCGTCGCGTCGCGGTGGGCGGAGCTCGGTAGTGCGACGTCGTCTCGCCGTATTCCATTTTCGGTTCGCGCCAGCGACGGCTCCAAGCTGTTCGGACGTGCCGCGTTTTAATTCGCCGCATTTCAAATGCAGTATTTTTTGTCTTTACATTTGTTGTTTAATAAGTAAATCCATGAATTCATCCTGGTTTTTTTCTCGTGTTCCTTCTCTTCGAAGCTTTTCAGAAGCTTAATCTTACTTTGTGACGTCATACCTATGACCTCTCTTCGTTTTCCATTTCATTTTCTGGTTGGATGTCTTGTTTCTGTCGCCATAACCCACGAAGATTGTGAACCTTTGGTTAGTATAACTTGCAGAAGTGCCAAATTCCGTATGTTCGAGTGCTTGAATATCTTGTCTCTCTCCATTCGCCTATGGAAGCGTTCGTTCAATGTCGTCAGCGTCTAGTGCTTTTTTGATTGGGAAAACGTTTACAAAAAGCGCGACACGACTGTGCGAACCGGTCAATCTCATCTGGGAGTCGCGATATCTTCCCCAATCTGGTCAACATTCTTCGTGGGTAATGTTTCCTGTGCTGGCGCTCATGTCACCACCCATCAGCCACCACCCACCACTCGCATTGTCAATGAGAGTACATTGATTCGATTGCCATGGCGAGTGCTAATTCGGCTAAGCTTTTATTGCGTACAGACATCGCCCAGTCATTCATCACCGTCACGTTTCGATTGCCGTTGATCGTTTTCGGTTCTGAATTTCGTTACGGTTACCCTCGACCGTTCAATCGATGCTTATCAATTTTGAGAGATCGTCAAACACGCGGAGCGACTCGGCCGTTTTTCCGACCGTGCTCTGCGTTTGTTTGATCTCCTGGAGAGCTGCGCCGTGAGAGCGAACTCCGCCTCCCACAGTCGGTTGCCAGTCGTCGACTCCACTTCCAGCACTTCACCGTCGTCACATTGGGTCGTCCACATTCGCAATCAACTGCAAAAATGTCCAAAGTGAACAAAGAAGGTGCTCAGCAGACGTCGCTGCTCGATGTGCTGAAGAAGAAGATGCGACAAGCTCGCGAGGAGGCGGAAGCCGCTAAGGATGAGGCCGACGAGGTGCAACGTCAGCTCGAAGAGGAGCGCAAAAAGCGTGAAGACGTAAGACTATTCATTCAGTTATCTTCTTTGCTTACATTTTACTCATTTATCTCTCTCTCTCTATCATATCTTTTTAAAGCCGAATTTTCACTTCTGATAGGCAGCAGTTACGGTTTCGTTCTGACATTAACACATTGTAGACCACACTTGAACGTTTTGATAAGATGAACGCTTAATTTCTGTTCATCTCCGACGATTTTTTCCTTAAAAACTCATAGGGAATAACGCCTCCGTTTGGCCCGTTCTCAAGGGTTATGGGTTTTTTTTCCTAAAGCCCAAAAATGGATGGAAACATTCCTCATTCTTGGTCATATTTCCCTTGTTCATTACTCTAAACCCTATAAAAGTCTCCATAAAATTCTGTACAAGTGAAATAACTTTCTCCTCTGTGCTGAACTTGTTGCCGAAGATTCTACGAAGGATTTTACCAACTAGTAAAAGCTGTGGAAGACAGTTTCAAGAACCCGAAAAAAGACATTTGATGGTACTTTTTTATAGCTATTTCCTACAAAACTCACTGGAAGTTTTCTGGATATGCTTCTCCTCGTGGCCCGTATACGTCGGCTCTCTAATTGGGACCTGTGAATCCATTAGATGGAGTGTAGTCGTAAAGCAAAGTGCCGGTTTTGACTCATTCCGCTGCAAAACTATCGATTCGAAACGAGGCTGTGTGAGTGGCGGTGCCCCGGATGGACGCAGATGTTTCATTCGTGGTCGTTCTTCGTCTGCTCAAGGCCATGCCGAGCCCGCGGCAACCGGTGGGAGACCCACTGCTGCTCCCGTCCGGACAAATTGCTGGCCGCTTCGTTCGCCGTCTCAAAAGGCGGCGACGATTCTGGCAGGTTGTCAGTTTGTCCCATTGTCATCTCGAATGAAGTGTTTTAGTCCGGAAGTCGTACTGTTCGTTGTGCCAATGCGATTCTGGGCGATACAAGTACCACGTTTGCTACGCGGGGCGTAAATCCACCTAATAAACAACTAGAGTGTTTACGTTGTAGTTTAACGATAGTGCGTACGCGATTGTGAGTGAGGATGCGGGAATTCTCTCCTAGTGTGTTTGGAGAGAGCCAGTCTTTTCAACAACGGGCGGCATCCGGTCCCGCAACGCATAGGCGACCAGCTCGGCCGGCCCATCGGCTTCATTTGAACTCAGCGATAGCTGTTAGAAGATTCCTTGTAGAATATCAAAAACTGCAATTTTTTGTAGTGGTAGATAGATGTCGATGTTTGTACGATCAGAATTCGACTACGTATAGTGTTTGGAGTTCAAATGGATTGGGGTTTATTATGTCCTTCGAAATCATTGCGAAATAGTCAAATTTTTGGTCATTTACTTAGCGGGACAAGTCTTTTCGTCTTCTAAATGAACTTGAGAAGATGTATTAAATTGCTTTAGAAGCCCTTTTCATGTTTTTTAAAGAACATGTTTACAAAACACCTCCAATAACTTAACTAGAAGTTCCCGAGGATTTATTATTTTTAAGCATTTTATGCATTTAAATTTCTTTCTCTGGACAACTGAAGCAAATCTAAGTGTCCAAAGTCACCATTCACCTCCCTTTCCATCCTATCTCTTTCATTTTTGCATATAATGGTCTAGGCTGAAGCCGAAGTTGCGGCATTGAATCGCCGCATTGTGCTCGTTGAGGAGGATTTGGAACGTACTGAGGATCGCTTGAAGATCGCCACTTCAAAGTTAGAGGAAGCTTCGAAAGCGGCTGATGAAGCTGAACGGTTAGTCGTAGGTTCTTTCAGCGTTTCATTCGTCTCTAATCGTTATAGGCTGAGGCAGAAGTAGCTGCCTTGAATCGTCGTATGACACTGCTCGAAGAGGAGCTCGAGCGTGCTGAAGAACGCCTGAAGATTGCTACCGAAAAACTCGAGGAAGCAACACAGAACGTCGACGAGTCAGAGCGGTTGGTGGCAGTACTGGTCCAGTTCCAGTCCTGCTGGCCATCCCGCTGCCGACCGCTTGCCTCATATGTCCTGTGCTCGTCAAATTGTGATTGCCTTAGCTAGATTTACAACAGAAAGAAGAACAGTCTAGTGCTCAATGTCTGTGTTAGAGTTGTGGTATAACCTGCAGCTGTGCAAACGATGTATGACGAACGGCGGACAAAAAGTCATACGGCAGATCGGACAAAAAACCAGACTCTGCCATTGTTAACCCTCATGTAGCGTTACAACTAAGAAAAACTGATGCTCGGAAACATCATAGCTAGTATATTCGCTTGTACAATCTTTTGGGATGACTTAGCGATAACGCTTTCGTTCTTTTTCGCCCCACAGCATTTGCCACCGCTTTAGCTGCGATCGCTATACATCACTTACGCAGCCGCCTGTACTCACTTCGTCATTAGATGGTAAATTCTGGCTAATGCCTATACGTGTCGAGTCGTTTCCAGTGTTATCGTTGATTTTTGTGTTGTGTAGTGCTCGCAAGTCGATGGAGACCCGTTCGCAGCAGGACGAGGAACGTGCGAACTTCCTCGAAACGCAGGTAGACGAGGCTAAAGTGATTGCCGAGGACGCCGATCGCAAGTATGAAGAGGTCCGGACAATCGCTACAAATCAGGAGATTTCTGTTTTGTCATGGGCAGTTTTCATTCTATGGTGAACTGGAGAGAGCGTTTGAATAGCCTCGGACTATGCGGTACTGTCCTGAAAATTGCGCGGTGTACAGTCGAAGTTAACTCCTCAAATAGACTAGTCTTTAGACGGGGCTAAACGAAACAGAGGAGTTAACATCTTGTCAGAAGTTCCTTTAAGAAGTACATCAATTTCAACAGGTTTGCCACATGAATGAAAACGCCCATGCATTAATGTTTAGATATGTGTTTCGATTGTACTGATTTCTAACCAATTTATGCAACTGTGTTTTCCTTCACCGCAGTCACAAAGAATACTGCATGTTTATCTTCTCTGCCATTCCCTATCCACAACACTTTTCCCCAGACTCCGGTCACTCGGATGCATGTTTGTGCTTTTTTTGAGTTTGTTGAATTTCTTTTTCATGAAAATTTACTGTTTTTTCTAATATGTAGGAGTGTGTGACTAACGATACCGTTCGTACAGAGCACGGAAATCGCTGGAGAATCGAGTAGACGTAGACGAAGACCGTTGTGCGGAGTTGGAGACGAAGCTGCGTGAAGCGCAAGCGCTATTGCATGAAACTGAAAGCAAGAGTGAAGAGGTATCACCGTCATGGTCTCATTAACACTTTTGCTCCATTTCGTTTTCGGTCTCACCTGTTGCACATGAAAGTCAGCGATGGTTCTAAAAGCGGAACATGGTTACCGTTAAGTAATTTGTACTTCATATCGCTGCCTTTCTAATAGTTCATATCAGAGGTACAAGTTCTCTGTGCTGTTCATGATGTACGTGCGTGTTTCCATTCGTCTAATTGTCAGCAAGCGTAAAGTAAGCGGGACGTTCATTGCAGGGCATTTTTTATCCTATCCACTCTTATCCACTGCCATTGTCACGTTGGTGTGGTTGAGAGTAAATTTTCACTTAACTAGACGCACTTATGTTGGTTCAGTGTACGCAAAGTGATGGAGAATCGTTCATTCCAAGATGAAGAGCGTGCAAATACGATTGAAGCTCAACTGAAGGAAGCACAGATGCTTGCCGAGGAGGCCGATAGAAAATATGATGAGGCGAGACTGAACTGAGTCTGACCTCCTAATGTTATTTGGTGCCTAACGTAGTCACAATCGTTTGCTATAGAATACTCAACGGCATGCTTTCTTCCTTTACTAACTGTTCGTTGCGATTGTATTGGATTTTATGTTCTCAAGGCATAATGAAATTGAATACGATGTTTCCGATTTCTAGGTTGCCCGTAAGTTAGCAATGGTTGAAGCTGATCTCGAGAGAGCCGAAGAACGTGCCGAAGCTGGAGAGAAGTGAGTTACTCTGTTTTTAAGATTCGTTCTTCTGATAAGGTTATCTATAATGAAATTTTTTGTGTTTTAATCAATGCGACTCACAAGCATAGGAATCTCTAATACAAGAGAATTTATTCGCATATGGATTGTACATGTGTCTTTTCTCTAGATTACCACATAGGATGCGTATGGA
The DNA here is from genome assembly GCA_900624975.1 of Angiostrongylus costaricensis. Taxonomy (NCBI): domain Eukaryota; kingdom Metazoa; phylum Nematoda; class Chromadorea; order Rhabditida; family Metastrongylidae; genus Angiostrongylus; species Angiostrongylus costaricensis. Next base: position 174,640 of record UYYA01004008.1, on the reverse strand, counting down.
AGTCAGAAGTAAAGGCTTAGTCTTTAAGATCTCTATTCAACGTTATTCAGCGTTGGTTCTACGGTCCTTAGTTCTCATTCTCATTTTCCAACGAAAATTCTTAGGTTTGGCAAGTATGACGTATGACGTTGTTAGTGTGAGGTTTGTCCTTATCCCATTGTTTGAAGGGCACTCCGTTTCGTTTACTCTGAGTAGGCGTCACCTGAGCAGAGTTTTCGTTTTTATCTTGGATTAGTCCTAGGAACTAATGTTCGATATGGTGTGTAATGACTAGTGAGGTTTTCATTCTGGTTTCATGGATTTTATGAGCATTACGTCAGATTTCTAGGATATTTGGAAGCTTTCAAAAAATATGATCATCAGAATGAATCACTATTTGATCATGGGAAATGATATGTTTGGTGGAAAAATTTTTGATTGGAAAGTGAATCGTTGCATGAAAATGGTCCAATTTGAAGGAGACATCGAGAACATGGACAAAGTCTCACTACTATACATGGGATGAGTATTGATGAAGTAATGGCCCTTTTTTAGTCTGAAGCAACTTTTCTTGCGAATCACTCTTCCTTATCTGTTCCAGCTACCTCTCCTTTCACATACCACGGCCCACTCACGCTTTTCAAAAACCTCTTTTCTTTCCATTAAAGAGCACTTTATATCTTATTAATTATATTTTATTGGTTTTATTGAATGAGAGAATATAGCAAAATCGTCGAATTGGAAGAAGAATTGCGTGTGGTTGGTAACAACTTGAAGTCGCTCGAACTTTCCGAGGAAAAAGCTCTCGAGAAGGAAGACATATTCGCCGAACAGATTCGCCAACTTGACTACAGATTGAAAGAGGTTCGGCCACCATCGTATTCTGATGAGTGAGCCATATGATCTGCTTCAAACCTTCGTCATACCGCCGTCGTATCTGGACAACACATAACCATCTCTGCTAGTTTAAAAATTACTTAACGAACCATCCATAGTCAAAGCACCTCTAATTGGAAAATAACACTGCTTAATCTTACTAACGGCCCTCTTTGTTAACCAGGGTCAGGCAAACTGGTTCCGAGTCTTCTTCTGTTTTGCAATCTTGACTGGAATGTGCGATTACCAATAAGATTTCTTTGAGCATGTAACAACTCTCGAGGGAGGCTCATCAACACTACTGTTTTATTGCACTATTCTGATTTACCACTCCTATCCCTATGACGTACGCATGAACTTAAATATCCAATTATGTGTATCCAAAGATAGGTAGATCCATAGCAACATAGCTAAAAACCCCATTCTCTGATTCACTTGCGTGTCAGGGAAGCACCTTATCGCTTTTGACTCGCGTTTACTCCCATGTGTCATCTGGTATCGCGCTACCTAGTGTCTCGACTAGTCTACTCAAAATCTTACGTATGGGGAAAATCCGTTGCATAAACGAATTTCCCTATTAGCTATAGTGAGTCCAATTCTTCTCGATCTTCTCAAACTATTTTTTCCGGAGAATAAGACTTATTTTTACGGAGCCGAATTTTGGGAAGCGAGTGCAAGGGTATTTTTTATGTCGCTTAAACCATCTTTCTGAGTTGCCTTTGCAGACAGTCTCCAATTTAGAGACCGTGGTCAGAGATCATTCAACTCCAGCACTTGTAGAGAGTAAACCACACTGGGCTTTTGGTGGAAATTATTTAAGAACAAAGTTGACTTGGCCAAACTTTTAAACTTGTCCTTATTTAAGAACAATTAGTCAAACACGTCGTAAATCAGTAATTGCCATTACTATGCCTGACCCTGTAATGAAACCAAACTAGTTCTTGATTTTCAAAACCTCCTAACTACTTAACACTGATTCCCTCTAATTCCACTGTTCTACCAGACGAGCGTTCGAAGCTGAGCGTGATCTTTCCGCTGTAGCAAGCAATTTACGCCGGAAAGAGAATAATGAGGAGAAAGCAATGCAGCGCGAAAGTCATATTGCTGTCCATATCGCTTCGCTCGAGTCGCGACTGAGAGAGGTCTGAACACCGTACGTGCGCGAAGTTATACATTGTGATCGTGGGGCTTCTTCTGATGGCAAGACAGATTTCCTAGCTGTGTGGAATGAATGCTAGTGTGTTCGCAAAACCTGATATCAGAATGTTCTAAACATTAAGAAAAATGCACGATTTTCCAAGAAAAGTTTGTTGTACTCTTTAGAATCTAAAGCTAAAGCACTACATTTGTTTTATCATTTTCGTCGAAATATACTAACAGTGAATGCGGACAGTGACTGCATTCAAGTAGCCGGCTGGCAAATCTGTTCGATCGTTTACAGCTGATGCTGCTGCGCTGCGATCTTGTAAAGGTGTTCGTGGTAGTGTTACACCCAAATGGCGCATGTACCTTAAATGTGTTGTGATTGTACGTATTGTAAATTGGTCGTGTTCTGTCTACAGCAAAATCGTCGAACTCGAAGAAGAGCTGCGTGTCGTCGGAAATAACCTCAAATCACTCGAGGTGTCCGAAGAAAAAGCACTTCAACGTGAAGACTCGTATGAGGAACAAATCCGTACCATCTCTGCTCGTCTGAAGGAGGTAGCGCGTGTAAATGTCGTTGATTTTCATTGCGAAGGTGTCCCGTGATGGTAATATTGCGATAGTTGTCGTAAGATTTCGTCCGTACTTCGAAAAGCACAAGCGTTGCGGTGAAAATGTTTGACATTTGTACCACTTACTGTCATTTGTTTTGTTCTTTCTTGTTTTACGCTGTTAAGTGTACAACACGAAGTACGTTGGGAATCTTATAAGCATGTTTTCCCACTGGTTATTATTGTTTCGTGTCGTCAGTTGTGTGCAAAAGTCGAGTCCATGCATAGATGTGATCAACCAACAATGCCTCTATATTTAGGCTGAAACTCGTGCCGAGTTTGCTGAACGCTCTGTCCAAAAACTCCAGAAGGAAGTGGACAGACTCGAAGGTATTCTTGTTCTTATCTCTGTTGAGGTCTCCATTTCACTCAAGTTCCATTCTTTAAACACAAGTATTGTCACAATGTCATCACTTTTTGTTTACTATCCATTCTTTTTTTATGGCAAGGTAAGATGTGAAATGTGATCACAATGATGCTGAGATAGTTCCAAAACTCCGGATCGCAGGTGTCTACGGCAGGGATCGAGCCTCGTTATTACCCTTTGCAAGAGCTAACGCGTTTACGACCACACCATGCTGGTTCTTCGTTTCGCCTTTTTCTCCCCCAGAAGTGATAATAGTGTGTTCGATCCGCACCGCAGGCACCTGCTGTCCGGAGTTTAGCAAATATCTCATCATCGTTATGGTTATATTTCCTTTCGAAATTCGAAAGAGTGTTATTTTGGGCGCAATGGCTCCGTAGATATCCATGCACATTTTTCTGAAACCGGTTGGTAAGGAGAGGAGCAGTAAATCTCATGATCAACATCTAATCCTTCATTTCCTTTCTGCTTTTCTTTTGAACATCGCTCCGTGCAAATCAATCTGTGAGGTGTTGTGAAGCGTTCATAGAACATCTCCCTGTGCTTGTCGTAAATGACGCGTCGTTTATGCTTCGCCCACTCGCTTGAATTCCTGGAATTCGTGTGCACCGTCAAGTTGTGTCTGTCACTAATGTGTAACAGGCTTTGCTTTATGTCAGCTGCACTCGAGAGAGAGAGGGAAAAAGAGAGGGAAACCGCAGGTTTTTTTGTTCTATTTGGTGTAAAACAGTAGTTAAGAACAGCAAATGATTATATGTATTGTGTATGATCGTCAGTGGTGTCTTATTTTTGTGTTGTTTATGTCTGTAGATGAATTGCTGCTGGAAAAGGAACGTGTGCGTAATCTGACGGAGGAAATCGAACAGACAGTGCAAGAGATCCAAGGATCATGAAGTGTCAGTGTCTCATTATGTGCATCAAGAGTATCCACTCACTCCCAACAACTCCTGGATGCAAACTGTATCACGTGGTTTTCCGAATGTGAATGCACGTTCTGGATTGCTTAAAATACTACTCAGTCGGTCAACCGAACGGGAACATAATTGATGCATGCGGCATGAAAGTGCAGATTAAAATTCCAGATAGTTCTCACCCTAGTTTTATTCAAATAACATGTTTTCAATATCTGTTTAACAGGTTGTTCCTAAGTTCGAGTGCAATGAAATGAGTTTCAGAAGAGAAAGATGAATCTGATCGGAAGAATCGTCAACTCCAGGAAGAGCTGGATCATCTGCTCACCGAGCTTAATGGTGTCTAGTAGACTGCTGCATCGAGATGCAGTTGTTGATTATCGAAATCTTGGCTTCCCACTTTCTTCTTGCGCAACATTTGCTGTGCACTGGTTTTATCTTTCAATTTTTTGCCGAATGCAATGTGTTACGATACTCCATGTACTTTGTTATTCTTTAACTTCCGGTGTGTGTACGTGAGTGTGATGTACTAAACATTAAACAACATAATTGTTTGCTGAGTTTCTATTTGTAGTAATTTTCATATATTGCATGTTTGATTGTGCTTATGTATATATATATATACATATATATATATTATATATATATATATATATATATATATATACATTCCGTGTCGAGAATCGAGACAAGTACGCCATCGTAACGCAGCTCTGGCCCTGAATCACAATTACGGAACAAACTCTGATGGCTCTCACACCCAGTACATGCGTCCCTCGACACGTTCTCCTATAGCCTTTATTGTATTTGCATCCGAACTTCCCGCCTGTGCTCCATTCCGAACTTCTGAATTCCTCCGCTAACCCTGGCTGCCTACGCGCATACTAAGCGTGTATTTGTTGTTCGTTTCAGATGAATTGGTACACGAAAAGGAGAGATACAAAGCAATTTCGGAGGAGCTTGACTCCACCTTCCAAGAGCTCTCCGGTTATTGATCCCTTCTTCCGCCACCGCTCATTCGTATTTCACATTTTTTTTCCTTCATACTTTTCCAGCATACCACTATTCACATTGTAGTCGGATAATTGTTCATTCAATTCTGGCACGTCTGAACATGTTATTAAGCCTTGTCTTTATCGCTATTGCTTTTCGCAATTCTTAGAGAAGCAATTCACTCGACAGTTTTACTCTTAACATCGTATGTTTTTCTTATATTTTTATGCAGAGCAGGTCGAATAAAGAAATGAACGGAGACTGCCGCATACACGCCATCATATTTCCGCTTTAGTTTCATCCCCGGGCAGATTATTGGTAACAAATTCGGGAAAATAGCGCCCAAAATCGATTTTACACAACTGTACCACAAAGAAGGTAACAGAAACGTTAAAGATTTCACTTCAAAACTTTTATTTTGCGTGACTCCGTCTTGCACATTTACTGTGAAGATCCCAGCACTTCTTGTAATCAACTCGTTTCCCCGCATCCATTATCAACGAACCTCTTCAAACTTTTACGTGTGGGTTCGGCTCCTGCTTGAGGATTTTCGTCTTCGTCATGGATACCGTTGAATGTCAGTCAAGCGGACTCACTATGGAGTCTTGAGATAGCCGGTCTGAGTATTTCTACTGGAATTGCAGAAAGTGAACGATTCCCAGACACCCATGGTACCAATTTCTGGATCCCGGAAGTATGAGAAGCTCGACGTTCAACCTGCAGTGCTTCTGATGGTCGGCATCGCTACCATTACATTACTCACAGCCCTCACCCTTTTCTAAATTATTGCCTAAAAAATTAATGATCCGCAGTGAGGAACGCCTCGTTATATGTGACACCACGTAATTATAAGACATATTTTAACGTGAGACAGGTAGATTAGCCATCCATGTGAACTCTGTACCATTGGTCTCTGCACAGAGTAGTCAGTGGGGAAGCGATGAATATGCGAACAACCAGTTCTGTTTCCGATGAGATTGAAAATTAGGTGTCGTGATTTCTCGGTCTTGGTTTTGGATGTCTTTGACTGAGTAGTCTGCAGTCAGAATGACCTTTCCGGGTTCTGAAGAAGGCGAAATCCACAGAAACATTAGCTATTCTGAATAAGTAGTATAGTAACAGTATCGTATACGCTTATCGAAAAAACAGCGAATTATATCTCAATGCCGAGATTGGTAGAAGGTCGGTCTTGGGAATTACCGAAAGTTAAGTTAACAGTAAATCTATTCTCGGAACTGTCGTCATTCCATGAATTAAAACTGTACCCACTGGGCATTTCTCCATCTCGAATGGGCATTATTGGAAATGGATGAGAATCTCACTGTTTTGTCACTGTTAGAACGTTAGCCATGAGACTGAGCATCATTCAGCATAGGTACAAATAGATCATTTTGGACAGAAAAAAGAACAGTAAAAGGAAAAGGAAACAACAAATGTACACTTCTGGAAGGTCTTTAAATAGCCAAGCACTTAAGAAAAATCACCACGAAAACAATGCAGGGTCATTTCGCTCGGGTACAAATTTTAATTATCAACGATTCGAAATTAGAACTTTCGAGATGTAGTTCGTAGAAACTCAAGGAGGACATTAAAAATGCACAGAACGAGACAGTTTACTTTCCTATAGAAATTTTTGTACCACAGCCGACCAACAGAAATCAAAGATAAATCACCAAAACATTCATCATCGAAAAATACAACCTCACGGATATAGCGCATAAATGTATATTATCTCGTAATTACACTAATATTATGACATGTCACCTGGAATAGGAAATACCGCCAAGATAATGTAACCAAAGTGCAGAATTGAAAATCAAATCACGTGTTGATCAGATGTTCAACCCGTTGAATAAAAATTCTGAGCAAAAATTACTACTAAATAAGAGAAAGACACCAAATAATGCAGTAAACCACTACTGAAGAGAAAAACAGTTTAACCAAAAACAATGAAGTTGAGGGTTTATCGAACGGTAGACTGTGAACCTGGAAATGAATACTGCAGAATAAATGCATGTAGTGTCAATACGCTGAGAAGTTGGTTACCACTTGTCTTTGGTGGTAGGCAACAAGTATGAGCCGCCAAAAAAGTGTAAGCACATTTTGATCTGCAAAGATTGCTCACTACGCTAAGAAGTTTGTTACCACTTGGGTGGTTAGCAAAAGATATGAACCGCCAAAGAGACTAAGCACATGCTGGTTTACAGGTAGCACTGCTATGTTAAGCCATTCATGGAAATGACAAAAAGAAGAAAAAGAAACTATGCTGCTAACAATGCGCGAATACCGTCGAAGCAGACACGGTCCGGTCTGCTAGGTTTGGTTTTTACAGCGAACGACGCATAAGTACGACAAACACGAAAATGATACGAACAAATCATTCTCAATTTATCGGGTGGTTAGCGAATGAAAATACCGTTCTCTCTATCACGCTACGAAAAATTAAGGTAGCCAGTAGTATAGCGGCTTTAAGGTCTCACAAAACACGTCCGTTAGAGCAGTGTCTCAATACGTAACACATACTACTATATAAGTTGCTCTAATAACATTTCCACAATAGGCCAATAGGCGTATACCATATGAGTTCCTTTGATAATATTCGAAACTATACGTGAAAAAACTTTTCCTCTCAACGTAGGTACCGACAACCTATTTATTCTAAATCAAAACTTAAGCTACTGTTTCTAAAAACCTCCCAGATCATCAGAGTTGCTTCTAGCAAAATTTTTGGGTTTGCAGTATAGGTTTCAATGATAGTTTCCTACTCCTAGATTTTCGAACAATTTTCATACATCTACCTGGATCGTTTGATCGGCACTAAGAGATATGATAGAAGCACGGGCACATGAACCTAGTCCTGGAACTTGACGAGCGTTTCCAGATGTTGGTTGTGGAATCAAAGACAAGACATCTGCGGATGTTCTGTCAAGAAACTCTACGGCAGTCACAAAAATACCATGGGTATCCTGAACAATTTTCTCCCTTCAATAATTGAGTAATTTTTTCTGTTACAAAATGTACCACAGAAAAAACACGAAGAAAATATGACTGCTAGTAGAAAACGCACCTTGAAAGCAATACACTGTCTCATTTCATGAGTGTCATAAATGAGCACACTACCTCCCATTGTACCTACACCCGTGAAGTTTCCACAAGAGCTTATACACAAGGATGCTATACTCTGAAAAGTGAAAGATGCATGAAAAATATCACAATTCAAAACGTTAAAAACAAAATTGTTGATAGCAACATCAAGACAAAAAAATTTTGTAAAAATCAATTACACAGTGGTGTCGCTCCCACGCCACAGATATATTGTTCATCTCAGTACAGCAGAGGGATGACTGGGAGGTATGAGAAAAAAGGAATAAACCTATAGGTATACAAACCCAATATTTTAGAATGAGAGAGAAAGAAAAACACTGCAATCGAATTAACAATAAAAAACTAGATATCTGCAAAACTTCGGACTGCAGGGGTCTGTGGTGGAGAACAAACGGACTATTACCCTAACCAGGTGCTAGCACGTTCACCACCACACTATGTGGGTCTTATGTTTCGCCTTTCTCCCAGCTAGTTTTCAATCTGAAGAAAGTATTTCTCTTTTTTTTAGAGAAAATCGAAACAAAGGACCAGCATGGTGTGGTGGTGAAGACGTTAGCCCTCGGAAAGTGTAATAGCGCGTTCGTTTCCCACCACAAACACCTGTGGTCGGTAGTTTTGCAAATATCTATGCATCGTTATGATTGTGTTACACATAATACCCTGTCGTGAAAAATTGTAATAGGCGCTAAATAATAAAGTTAACATTAAAAATTATAACAATAAAAAATTAGGGTTAAAATAAACTAACATCGCCTTGACCTGTTCTTCTCACTACAATTGACCGAAGAGTTTGTCTCTCTCGACTGTAAGCCCATAACGCTAAGTAAGACACCCGTTTCGAACTAAGAGAAACAGGATTGTAGCCGGCAACGAATACCAAATTTCTACCACTTCCAAGACAAGTACATCGAACTGAACGAACCTAAAAACAAGATACTGACTATTATGCGGGATCAGTATTGCTAATACAAGTTGAAACAAACTAGACTTGTACCTGTGCTCAAAGGTAGAAAACTAACTGCACGCGATAAGTTGATTCAAAGGTATGCACTACAAAGCCAAGATTAAACAGTTGCAAAATCCTACCAATTTTTACCACTTCGACAATTTTGATTTTGTTTACTGACAATACACCCTCACTCAAAATACAGCCAAGGATACGGATGTAATCCATAGGCACGGCAGGAGTGGAAGCAGAGCGGACCATTCAAATCACAAATGATGCAATTACATTCCAGTTGTTTACTATGATTGTGTTACACATAATACCGTGCCGTGAAAAAATGTAATAGGCACCAAATAATAAAGTTAACATTAAAAATCATAACATTAAAAAATTGGAGTTAAAATAAACTAACATCGCCTTGCGGCATCAGTATTGCTAATACAAGTTCAAACAAACTAGACTTGTCCCAGTGCTCAAAGGGGGGCAAGGAAGCAGAGCGGGCCATTCAAATCACCAATGATGCAATTACATTCCAGTTGTTTACCTTACTGCAGAGCTTTAGTTACAATTTTTGCAATCAATCAACAGCTTTCCAACCACAGTTGTTTTGCTAGGTGATAGTTCGAGAAATAAATGTAGTTCATTTAACAAATCAGGAAAACAGTGCATTCGTTCCTCCTTAGAGAGTTCTGCTGGTGACGAAAGTGGTATGATATCACTTATTACAAAGAATTCTATTGAAGATGAAGCGACTAAAATACTAAAATGCAAGTATCCAAACACTGCACGTTCAGTAACACACTGACGACCATTGCTGATCTCGCAAAGGTGAGAAAAACCTGTGAACTCGCTCGCGAATTAAACACGGCAAATGATGCGACAATTGTTAGCTTTTTATACAATAGACGCTAAATTTTCGACAGCTAGAGGACTTATGGAATTGAGAACATTACAAAGCATTAGAAGATGCTTTGCTTTATTCACCTAGAGATATAACTTCGCTCCCAACGGTTTACCGCCTCATCGTGGCTGGGAGGTCTTCCTGGATGTCGGACTGCGACGTACAGCGGGAAGCATCCATCCCTCCGGAAGGGTCTCCCAAGCTGAGAAGGAGTCCGGCGTTTCCATGAGGAAGCCGAACTAAGAGTAAACCAGTACAAGGACCCACCAGCGTCCTGGTATCAAGGTCGGGTGGTGGCAAATCTCCCTCTGATCCACAAGAGCTGTGACTGCCTGTGGTGGTGACGACCTGAGGTAGACTTTGGCCAGGCTGACCTCGGGATTCCGGAGAACCACAATGGGTTAACCAGCAGGTCTCCGAATAATGGTGATTATGCTGGAGCCCGCACAACCAGTGAGGACGGGGCATTCAAGTATCAAGTAAGTAAAATATAGCTTTGCCACTGCATGCTACATTTTATTATATTTCATTTGCCAAACACTTGCTGCTAGAAATGGAAGGATATTGACCTACGTTGACCATTCCATACGGTAACGATGACCCATCATAACAAATGGAAATGAGAAAACAGTGAACTCGTGGTGAAAAATTGAACTTTTCATGCCACACTAGAGCGACAGTATCGGTTTTCTAATAACTACCTAAAATTTTCGGTGATTAGGGAGGGGGCTAACGAAATTTACAACTTGCCATAATTATACAAAACATTTCCTCTGCCATGATAACTTCTACAAAACGTACTTTTCACCTAGAATGTACTTAAAATTAAAATTTCCTCAAAAAATCCATTCCCATCGTCGTCTAATAGTAATATTTGCATCTTGTTGAGAGGATCTTCAGATTGCAATGGCTTTCTTTTATTTTGATCAATAAAGCTCCGATGAAAGCAGTGCCTCCACAATCGATTTTCGAAGTGACCCACCACAATGGGCTCAACATTCTACGGCACACTGGACCATCACCAAAGGATCAATAGTAATCGGCTGTTCTTGAAAATTAAACACTTCATTTGCTCAACTAAATCATAACAATGCGCCAGTTCTGTATGTGCTTTGAAGGAAAAACACTAGAGGATTTTCTAAAAAAAAAATAATAATAATCCAGTGGAAGCTAAATGGCACAGTTGTTGGCGCAACAGAATCGGAGTGGTATAACGATGTTTAAGTGGAAAACTGTGATGAACATTACTCCACTGCACACAGTTTACGACGCGACAATTTCCTCTAGATCCTTAAAAATTAAGATCAGTGAAAGCTAGCACTAAAGTTTTTCGAGAGCACGAATGATCAAAAAGATGGCGCTCTAGGTTCCACTTGTTAGAAAGGCTGGCAAATTGTGCGTATACTTCTGTTTATTTGTGATTTAGACGCATCCTTCCTACTCATAAATTAGGTATATGCGGTTCTTCTTCAACATGGGCACACAGACGTGTCTGGTGAACGGATGAAAGATACAGAATGAGCATGTGCGTAGAATCTCGCAGAATGACTATAAGGTGGACATCTCTTGCGTTATGCAGGATGCGCGAGTGCTTCGACACCGTCGACTTCTCGCTTCATGGAAGAGCAGCACTAAGAATTCGATACGACGGAGACGATGTGTGGGATAATACAAAGGAATTGCTAAGCACTACGGTAGCAAATACGAGGCAGTACGTACCAGAAAGCTTAGCAGTAGATGCAGTCGTTGTACCTATCTACTTGAATATTTGAACAGAACGTATTCACGTGTTGTGCGGACCTCAGAACACTTTTCATTCGTCTCTTTGCCAAATCGTCATCCATGGTAGTGGTTTGACTCTAACAAGGTGGTTGGTGCAATTTCATAGAGTGATCTGCAAAGTAAATGCAGCAACAGTACACCTAATTGATTTCAACTACGATCACGCTCGCCCAACGTAGAAGTGGTCGTCGTAAGAAACTCCCACAACCTCGTGGACTACAACCTACACTTCTTTCCATCCAACTGTTGTTTATCCTTCTTGTTATATGATCGGCCCGTTCGTGTTTCGCTCTCCATGAATATTCTTCCGGGTCCAGAAGATGGGATAGGACTCGAAGATTTGAGCGCGCATTCCGGCTGAACGTTGTAAGTGCGGGTTAAATTTGAGAAGACATCGTTCAAGCGCTATATGAATAGTGCGCAGTGTTCATGACGTTGTTAAAGCATCAGCCCACGTCTCTACTACTTAACAGAGTGCTGGATGGTCTGTTTAAATGAAAAGGTGGGCGCCGATTACTGCGTTCCTTAATTGGTTGGTGGCTTCTTTGAGAGGATAAGACGCAGTCTGTGCTACTCTCCTTTTTCTATTTCTTCGTTCACGTTCTTTTTGATCTTTACTGAACATCAAGTTATATGTACAACCAGAGAAACATCCAGATTGACTTGACCGCCTTCGCACCATGGCTTTTTAATGAACTGGATCTTCTTCCGATCTATGGCACCTTTTTCCCCACTTCGTTGAGTTCATTGAGCATCGTCTTTGCTTCCTTGGTACTCCTTGAAATAATGACGATGTCACTGGCTAACGGAGCTTTGATAGCAATTTTCCATCAATATTTATGCCTTTCTCATCCCATTCAAGTGACTTCATTATCCACTATGGTGCGACAATAAACAGCGATACTGTGTCGCGTTGTCGAAACTGCTCCTATAGGTTAGAGACGGATGAAAGAGCTATAATTTTGTTTTGCAGCACCGATAACAGCGAGCTAATGTTCATATACAAGTCGGGTCCACTCCTCGATCGACGAGAGCTGATAGGATTGCATTCGCTTCAGGACTGTCAAACACTCTGTCACATTCTGCAAGATTCAAGACTAGAGGTAGATAGTATTCCCGACAAACTTCTACGGCCTGGAAGCTGCTTGAATGTGATCCATGCTACGAAATCCTTCTACGCAGCCGTTGTGGGAGACATTATTGTTTAAAACGTTTCAGTAGACACCATACAATTCATATACCACCGATAAGAAATTCTTTGTGAAAATTATTTATTAAAGAATTGCAACATATATGGGGCGAGGGCAGTGCAGTGGTTAGTGACGCAGTCGATTAGGAACCAAGACGCTATTTCGATCCCCGCCTTAACAACGCTCTCCTCCAATTCACGTGGGAACGCCTTAGCCTGGCTATCTCTAAGATTGCAAGGAGAATTGACTGGACCACCATTCTGAGACATCCGTAAAGAAAATGAAATCCTCTAGCAGCAACCGAAACAACACGAGAAATGTTCAAAGACCATGCTGGAAACGCTTTCCTGAAGTGTTTCAGGTAGAGGCATTTTTGCGCCTATTCACTTACCATAGTGTACTGTCCTATGCTACATAAACCGTTCAACAGCAATAGTCTCTTGTCGCGAAATGTTCTCATCCAAAAGAGATTCCTGGCAAAATAACGAGTGTATAGAACGTTCTTCACAAACCATCCCCAATAATGGATCTATGTTTATGTTACCGATAAAATACTAAAATTATGGTAAAACCTCTGTAAACTACTGAAAAGACGTGGCCTCATTTCAGGCCATCTGATCATCAATGTGTTATGTTTTCAACTTTAAGGATACTTTTTTTGTTCATAACCCCACCATGACATAGGAAATTAATTTAAGACGTTGAAACACACTCAACAAACGCTATGAGACGAATAGCATGGAAGGTAGCAATGTGGCTGGACAAAAGACACTTTTTCGTCATAAATAAGGAATTCGAAATACCCTAAAACCATGGACGGATATACAGAAGGACAAACAAGACGGGTAAAACGTAAAGAGAAAGTAACAGAAAACTACAAAGTGGAAAAAAGGCAAAAAGAAGAGACTGAACTTTTGTGAGCTCGGAGGAACATACGAATCACATAATTCATAGTGTTCATACCTAAAAGGCACACCTGTTAATAGTATATTCACTACCATTACCAGGAATGGTATGTCATTTTTCAAGGATGTATTGGACAACCCTGCAACGAAAAAACAGCGCGTGACATTAAAATGAGTGACACTGATACACATTTTTGAGGCAGGCGCAATCGGCCTCCATTTTGTCACACAACCTGTGGAATAGATGGTTTGAAGGCGTCATAGAGAGCATTTATATGTCGGGTGGGATATGGTAGCGCACACCAATTTCCCTGTGTGTTCCTGAGTCAATCCGGCGGAGTGAGGATGACCGTGACGTGGAAAAACCGGACTCGAATCAGTAGATTTTCCTTAGAGGCTGCGATAGATATGCAGCGTTACTTTCAGCAACGCAAGCCAGTACCATCAAATAACCGTTTGGTAATCGTAACACGTCAAAATGTAGCGTTGATGTTTTGAGCTTTCGTTGATACGCTGATACCAAGCGGCCTAGACATAGCTGTTTGGCTTTGTCGACCACTGACTTCAATTCAATGCTACTTTTCTCACTAAACTTGTACTCTTTTATGCAGCTCATAACCACATTACACGTATGCCGGCTCCAATAACTCCTTATCTGTAAAAGTAACTCATAGAAGTAGTTGGAATGTCTTCTCCTCTTGATACTTTTATGCGCTCAATGAGCGCGGCCTTCCCTGTGTATCCAGATAGTCCTGCTGAGAGTACTCAGCTGTTTACCACGAGCAGTTACAGATCCAAGGAGGTTCACTGGTCTACCACTACGATTTTCTCATTACTGCAACGATTCTTCCAAACAGTTAAGTAATCTACTGAGTACAACAGCTTATACCGTTCTAGATTTATCGGTGTCCACATACCCAATCTACAGCGTTCCTGAGTCTTGTGTAGCAAAAGTGAGCTTCAGAAACAACTTTGGTAGCAATTTCCTTGCTCCGGATATATGTAAGGCTTGGCAAACCAAAAGTTGAACGAGGGCTTTATGTTTACTGAATGTCATCACTACAGCTGTACTAGACACACCACCATTTATATAGATATACGATTCGTCTGAGATTTTTCGAAAAGACCACAATAATTCCTAAGCGCAGAAGCCATACCTTATATCCTGACGCACACTCAGCAGGAAATGGGAATTCTTGAATGAGTGTCCCTAGATTCATATCCCACATTTTTGCGATTCCATCATATCCCACCGAACTGAAAAAACACACTAGTTCTATAAAACAATGAATTTATTGGACGACAGAAAGGCATTTTTACAGACATAATCATTCGTCCGTCGGCTGATATGTCAATGTCAAACACATCTGATTTGTGTGCCTCAATGTCAAGAATTGGGGTACGGATAGTTTCAGGATTCTGCAAAAACCATACCAACATTGACTGGAAATAGAACTGTGATGGTTTCATTTCAAACAACTACATTTATCCTTTCGGAAAAAAATCGTGAAAACAAATTTAAATAAGTACACGCACAACACCTTAAGAGATTAGAGATAAAAACACATTGTATATGCCTTATACTTCTACACTATATCTTTTCATGTGACCTAGGAAACCTAATGTTGCACAGGTGCGTGTTTTCTCCATTGCAAACAAATTTGTATCAACCACCAGACCACAAAAAATGGAGAATTAGTTAGATGGGATGGGAGATCGTACCAGAGACCAGATATCGCATACTGTACACTGGGCTATGAGGTCCAATATTGTTTCTATTCATATCAAACCATTTTTGAAGGATTGAAAGGCTTCAACCAAGGCTGACAAACCCGATCCTCGACCAGGGCATGTGTGTTCCATACTCGAAGTCGTCCATCTTCTCCTCCAGTCACAACCCGCTTCCCAGCAGTTGAGTGGTCAAAACGCACGCACTTCTGGAGATTTTCACTAGTTACAATTCTTTTTTGTTAAACCATTATAACCGTAATAGAAGTACAGTGGAAAAAAAAGATTAAATTAGACTGTACAAAGCACACACCTGGAAAGACTCGACTTCTTCAGATGTCGTTAATCTCCCAACATTACAAATATTATAAGATAATACTTCATTATCAGCATCATCTTTGCCGACAGTATAACCCGTAGTCTCGTATATATCACAATACTGAAAACACTTAAGGTCACAGTACGTGAGGTTAGGTCTGATTTCCAAACATTGTTTTAGTAGTACATAGTTTCACCTCCAAGTACGAATATTTCTTAAGTAGAAAGAACGACCAACCTGTCCATGACCTGCTGCTATCAAATACCGACCTTTTTCTAGATTCGAGCAGCATACAACGTCCATATTCATAGTAGCATATGAATCTGTATTTATCTGAAGAGAAAAAAGTTACAAAATGAAGAAAAAAACGGGAAAATCGCATAAGATTACCGTATTTACAAGCTTCGCTTGTATGGGAGTGGGGCAGTTGGATATGGCTTTGTTTCCAAATGTTAAGAGGTACGTCTGCAACATCAACTTTGTGGTTAAACTCCTTGTTTACCAGAATCAATTACTAACAACCTGCATGAGGTTTAATACACCAGTTTTCGATTCACCCCCGCCTCCTGCTACAATAATGTGGCGTGGACCCAGTTTTTTAAGGCAAAACAGCGGTATTTTTGAGGTCACAACCACCGGTGGTTCGGTTCGTGACGAAGCCGATCCCATTCGCTGAAATATTTGAAACCGTCATTTTGTGCCCTTAACACAAATGTAAACAGGTAAACACGCGTTGAAAGACATATAAGAACAGTGAGCGTTTGGAAATGGGCTGCTCGTAAGTGACTAAGGTCAGTGAAGCCCATTCCACCCAAAGCCATGAAGGTAATCTACCAGCATTACTAAATAAACCGCAAAAAGGAGAAGGCAAAGGAATATTACAACACCACTGACCAACTTTTCCGTTTTCAAAGGAAAATTATTGAATAGCACGTGCGAAAAAGTGCCAACGTGGAAACCTGACGGTTCACACCAATATGGAGCAAATTCTGTCATTTTAACATTTAAACTAAAACAAAAAAAACATCTAAACAAAGGGGAACCTTAACAGATAATTAAGCAGCAACTGCAAAGTCAAAAAAAACCCAATTATTAAAGTACTCACCAGACTGAATTTGAAACTAAGCCTACGCCAAATACCTACAAGTACTATAAAAAGGTTAGGTTCACAGAAAAGAGTAGCTTAAAATAGTAACCAGGCATAGAAACTTGAGAAATCATTCTGAAGAGTGGCCTGGTTACGCGAAATGCGTTACTTAGCGCGTATACGAACTCGCGCAAGAACCGCAATTGCGGACGAGACAGCACACGACACGGTGCGCTACGATCGGATCGGACGATCCCAGTTCAGGGAGGAACAGCTAGCCTATGTGGTCGATTTGGTCACAATAGTATGAAATTAGGCCATCCACAGGAGGAAGCTGATAGCGTCAGTTGGTCAGATGACGACTTTTGAAGGGATCTTCCAGTAACTGGTAAGGTATTCAAATGATGTTGATCTTACTTACCTACCTGTCCTCACTGCTTGTGCGGGACCCAGCATAATTTCCATTTTTCGGAGTTTTGCTGGTTTAACTACTGTACTTCTCTGGAGTCTCGAGGTCAGCCTGGCCAAAGTCTGTCCCAGGTCCTCACCACCACAGGCGGCCACAGCTCTTGTGTACTAGAGGGAAATTTGCCACCATGCGACTAGTTTAATGCTAGGATAGTGGTCGATTCTGGCATTGGTTTACTCTTAGCTGGGCTTCCTGTTGTATAAGCCGGACTCCTTAACTTGGAAAACCCTGCCGGAGATGAATCCTCCCTGTACATCGCAGCTCGACACCCATGAACACTTCACATCCACGATGAGGCGGTAAACCGTTGGGAGATAGTTGATGTTTATGTTAGCAATAGTGTTATCTGTTGTAGGAATCTGGTCATCAGACACATTACGTGGACATCGATTTTACATGTGTTGCAGGGCGCCTCCGACCACTGCACCACACCCACCCTTCCACATACTAAAGGACAAATGCAGTGAATCTTACACATAGCTCTTCTGTGTCGCATCCATAGTTCAGTCGCAAACTAGCTTGACGCAACGAAAAACGTGAGAAACATTCGGGATGAATAATCGATAGCGCAGGAAGCCTACACCTTCACTTGTTCTAGAGTTTCTGGGTCGCCGGAAACGCAATGGTTAGAGACGCCATACAACACACGTTTGATCGAATCCGTTCTGAATTTGCTATGTTGCCAATAAATCGACGAAATGCACCATAAACTTCAGCAACAACAACCGGCATTAGTCAACAGAAAGGGACCTTCTCCACGACAACGCCGATAGCGCTGGTTCCGGCCTCACGTTGCGGAACCAGTGCTACAGAAGTTGAACGAGTTGTGCCACGAAAGTCTCCTCATCCGCCATATTCATCAGACCTCTCCCTACCGACTATCACTTTTTCAAGCACTTCGACAATTTCCTGCGCGAGAAATGCTTCATCAACCAAGATGACGCAAAAAGTGCCTTCAACGAATCCATCGCTTCCAGAACTCCAGAATCTTACGCAAATAAATGAATAAACTTGTTCCTTATTTGCAAGAATATGTAGATTCAAATGGTTTTTATTTTGATGGATAAAATTTTCTTTAAGACCCTTTATGACATTTTAAATAATATAGTTAAAAATTACTTGAGACCTGAACGGCCCGTCCTCACCATTTGTGTGGGCCCCATCACAATCATCATTTTTCGGAGATTTGCTGGTTAAGCTATTGTGGTTCGCTGGAATCCCGACGACAGCCTGGCCAAAGTCTGCCCCAATATAGTCAAAAACGTTCATTTATTTCTGAGCAACCTAATATATGATATATATATATACACATATTTATTTTAATTTTGTTTGATCCGTTTTCACGTCTGCTGTGCGGATCCCAGCACTTCTCACATCCAGCTCGTTTTTCGCATCCATTGTCCACGAAGGTCTTCCAAGTTTTACGTGTCGCTTCGGTTACTGTTTGAGGATTTTCATTTCATCTTGAATGTTGTAGAATGCTAGTCGTGCAATTCTCCCTGGAGTCCTGGGATAGCCAGGCTGAAGCGTTCTCAATTGGATTCTACAGTGTAATTTTTTCCCAGATAAAGTCCGGTACCAATTTCTCCACTCCTGAGGAATGAGAGGCTTGGTGGCCCGAAGTGGAATCGAACTAGCACCATGCTCGTAATGACCGATATCACTAACACTGTGCTAGTGCTATCCGTCCCCTATATATGTATATGTAAACGTTGTTATGTGTCTAGCGCTTCTGTTTCGCTATCGGTGTGTATTTTTTAGGTATGGAAGGTAGAATGCCTTTTGAAGGTCTCGACTGCGGATTTCGGCAAGTGGTTAAGTGTGCTGGTAAAATTGCAGAAGGCATCGTTTTATGGCATCTATGGGTGATGCGCAGTTTTCCATTTGGTCAAGGTATCAACGGAAATTTGCTGCATAACTGGACGCTACTAGGAGCATTGAGTCTAAAACGTAGGCTTTTACGTTTATCTGCTATAGAACGCAGGAGTTTCGTGTAACTAGTTGGCTGTCTGTTTTAATGAGTGTTTTAAGCACCATCGCTATTTCTGTCATTCCTCTCTACAGTACCTCTTTCGTATCACTTCTTACTTATCGTCCCGCTGATCGTCGAGTGACTTAAGCAGCCGCCAGGAAATATTCCATTTCTCCCCATCGCGAGCGAGTATAGCCCAAAGGGTTCTATTTGCTCTAGGGACTCGCTAAGCATAATATGCTTCTTCTAGTTAAGAGCACCGACCATCGAGTCGGTTGTCCCTAGACAGTACGTTTGACATTTCGAGCAATTCAGTCATTAACGGCTCTTTCCCACTGGGTGTTCTTCAAACGTATTACGTGTCCAGCCCACATTATCTTTTACAGTTTGGCATATAGGACGTTGTCCTTGGTTTTTGGTCGTTGATGTAGGCCTGAGCTTCGGATTCTTTTCATTTGTGTGACATGGTATACTCCTAAGATCGTCTTTTCGAATGCACGTTTAATAAGGTTGAGTGGTCTTTCATCCTGGTTACGTAGCGACCTGGCTTCTGACGGATCCATTAAGGCGTGAAGAATTGTGCAGTCGAAGTAGTGGAGATGGAGTCTAGTGTTCTTTATTCTTTTTACTACATCCTCGATGCCCTTGAAAGCTCACCAAACCTCTCATTTTCTCCTGCTCATCTCCGGAGCTAAGTCGTTCATCATGTTGATTTCCTGACCTAGATCGACGTAACTGGAGCTGGGCGATAGTTGCCGATATCGTGGAGGCCACCGTTCTGAACAATCGCGCGGCCTTGCTGTTCTTCCACTGAGTGGGAATCTCGCCTTCAGACAAGTATTGTGTGAAGAGCCCAGCCAGTGTCTTTGTGAGGACTGGTGGAAGGTTCTTTAGGTGATCGTATATTATTCTTTCTGGAGTTGGTGTTGTTCGGTTCTTCGCCGTGGAAACAACAGGTGGATTTCGTAAGAGAGAACCGGTAGGACGACATATGTATACTACTTTATTATATTCTTAGATATCTCAGCAACGTTGTGGTTGTATCCTACTTTATTTCTTATGGGGGCAGCATAATGTGGTTATTGAAGGGATCCAAGTAGTAATTGTTAATGATTTTCTCGATTACCCTTCTGGAAGTTGTGACTGTCCCATCTGGACGTCGGAGTGGAATCATCATGGTTTTGTAACTGGCAAAGCTTCGGTGGGATTTGCAAATACTTTTCCCAGCATATGCAGCTTTGACCATAACCACTGCTGTTCTCTCTTTAAGATCGTCTTTTACCGCCTGTCTGCATTGTTTTGCAAGTTCGGACTTGACTGTTGCTTGCAGTGCGTGGTATTCCACTCTGGCGTATTAGCTAGAGTGTTTCAGGAGACAGATGTCTCTTGATGACTTTCGAACTTTCAGCCTTCACAGCGCTAACGTGAGGGTTTTGAAAGAGCCAATCGAATTCTTCGACGATCTTACCAGTATTGGCATCTTTCCAAAAGCCAACTAATGGACTGATTAAATCCTAGCTTATGGTGGTTTTATGAATTTCTTTCTTGAATTTGGTGGGTTTTTCTCCTATGCGGGAGAAACGAACTCTTGCACGAAGGAGCTGATGGTCTTTTCCCATGCACAATTTTGGAACGACAGCGATATCGATTAGACAAAAGTTTCGATTAACTATGATGTGGTCTACTTCGTTATGGTATTCTCCTTTGGGAGACTCCCACATCCATCGTTGAGAGAAGGGCTCCTGGAATTGAGAGTTGATAAGCCGCACACCATGCTGGCTACATTCTAATCCGTGTGTCTCAATGTGACGTTCTTAGAATTTATGGTCTTTTGTTTAGGGCCTCTCCGTGTCCATAAACGCTATGAAGTATCATTTCAAATTTCCCGCTATTGCAATTGGTCGGTTGCACATTAGAATGTACTTTTCATGCCCAATGTTAAGATACTGCTTTGGATTGCCAAGTAGTGCCTGACTTCTAACACAGCTTTCCTGTCGTTAGGTGCCTTGCTGGATATCAACTGTACCACCTGTCGTCCTGTTGAGTGGCTTGAGCGGCTAAAGGGCAGATATGCATTCAATCATCCCCAAGCAATGCTTAATGAAGACGAATGCATGGCGCATCGCAGGATAGATCAACGCCGAGAGCTTTATCCTGTTTTATTTTTTACGTAAATATGCTTCTCCATGTAGGTATTCATTTTGGAAGACCTTCATTTAATCCCGGCAGAACCTGTTGATGTATTGCTCCATAGGCGGGCTTACACAACAGGGGTACCCATATCGTATGATGTAATGTATTTACATTGCATCGTAAATACCCCAGTGGTTTTCGTTTCACTCGATGTTGGTTTGAACTTAGTGGACTAAGTCACTCTTAACTACGCATGCATTTAAAACTATTTAAATAGCTGCGAATTTGCCAAAGACTTCTTATGGCATTCCATGACTCTATTGGAAAATTCGAAAAAGTGAAAAGCTGGTGAAGTAGTGCGGCAACACTGAAAAAGAGATTCATGACATAATGTTTATTACATTCAATGTAGTTTGAATGATTTGCACGTTACTTTATGATATAAAAAGGACGAAGGATAAGGCTCTCGGCGTTGATCAATCCCTGAAGGATGCGCCATGCATTCGATTTCATTACCCATCGTTGGAGGTGAATGAATGCATATCTCGCCCTTAAAATGACTCGCGGTGGCCTACTGATGTATCGAGCCAGCGCTGCTATCCTTCCAGACAGGTCTGGTACCAATTTGTCGATCTCGGAGGGATGGAAGGCTTGGTAAGCCATTGGATTCTTTAATGGAAGTTTGGTAGGCCATGGGCGGGGCGCAGGGGTCGATTCCACAAGAGTGTCGCAAGGCGTCTCCGACCATTGCGCCACTCGCGCTTACTTGTATAGGAGTCTTAAACGTCTTGGTCTGTGATATGGTTTCAGATTTCTTGTTTTCTTTGTCATTTTGCAAAGATAGTTGTTTAATGAAAACAGGCGGCGCAGTAGGTAGACATGCTCCACCGCCTCACTTCATCGTTGATGGAATTTGTCATTTTTTGTATATTAGAGATCGATAACTCTCAACGGTTTACCGTCTCATCGTAGAAGGGAGGTGTCTCTGGCTGTCTGGCTGCGATATACAGCGGGAAGACTCATCCTCCCAGCAGGTTCTTCCAAGCTGAGAAGGGGTCCGGTGTTTCTATCGAGAAGCCTAGCTGAGACTAAATTAATACCTGGATCCACCACTGTCCTGGTATCGAACTAGTTGCGTGGCGGCAAATCTCTGTCTGATCCGCAAGGGCGGCGACTGCCTACGGTGGCGACAACTCGGTCTAGACTTTGGCAATGCTGACCTCAGGACTTCGGAGAATCACAGTGCCTAAATCAGCAAAAGTCGGAAAAAAATGAAAATTCTGCTGGGCCCCTCACAACCAGTTAAGACGATCCGTACAAGTATCCAAGTAAGAGATCGATGAGTATGGAAATAATGTCGAGGCAGATATTCAAATCGGACTGTCCGTGTTAAAGGCAATCATAGGCTTAAAGCATGAGGCTCTTCATTTGTTCGGAATCCTGGAATCTGGGAATTTTTAGTGCTGGAGGATAGCCACGCCGATGTGGAGCGGGTGTAGTGAAATTGAGGAGTTGGACTATGTATGCGGTGCAACTGGGTTATACTGCTGCATTTTTCTGGCTGTGTCTTCCAATTTTGGCGATGTCCTTAAAAGAACACCACCTTTGGTAATCAAAGGCCTTAGCTGTATGTGGTGTAATTGGGGAATTTCGGAGGTGAGGTCTTCGTTCTTCTGCATTTGAACGATTCTGATCTCAGCACTGCTAATGGACGTTCTTTCGGCAAAGGGTCTCAGTGTTCTGTCGGTGGGTGCGAAGTTTGGGAGCAGTTTGAATATGCTGCTCATCAAGTGCGGAACATCCAATTTACGGCTTTGAGAATGGAATTCGATTTCTTCGTGAAAAATCCGACATCGTTCAACCATACAGTCATCTCCTTTCGTCAGCGCGTTTTCGACGACACTATAACTAATAATCACTATTGATAATGTCTACAGAGGTTGTCCCCTGTGCCACAGTGGACAGTCGCTATGTGCACACCGAATAGAACATCGGTCGTCCTAAGGTCATTAAAGAGTTGGGATGTAGAGTACTCGGCATTGTCGAGCACACCGAACATGGTGTGAAGTAAACTTTGTGGTGCAGTCTTGCCGTCGAACCCAAGATGAACTGAATTCTAAGTCACTTCAAGTTTGTACGAGTTTCTATGAAGTTTCTAACCGAATTTTCATAATCTCCATCTCATTTCAGCGACACAATGCATTGGCAGTACCGCTTGAGGGATTGAAGAACAAGACGGCAAACATTTCTATGTATTTCACAAATTTATTACGAAACAGCTTATTTGTTTAATAATAGTGAGCCTTCTGTCCAAATCATTTTAATGCATTTTTAAGGGGAATTGTTTTTAACCCAGTGGTTGTCCTAGCAACATTAGCAAAGTCTTTTTGTCCTCACGGTGAGCTGTCTTTGCTGAAGTACATAATCTATTAGCCACGCATTAATTCGATCAACCAATCAATCAATCGTACATCTAGACCGATATAAAATCTTTCGACTTCACATACCGTTTCATGTACTATCCCGACCCTTGAGTGAATTCATAGGTTTCATTTGATCCTCGTGAACACTAGGGTGCTCTAATATCTCCATTTTTGTGGCCTGGATTATCCTAGAGTTCGTGTTCTACATTTGCGTGAAAGTGTATCACTATTGCTTTAACTGACATCCGATTGCTTGGTTGATGTTGCAGTTTGTCCTTGCCCAGAATTTCTAGCGTTCCTCACTCTGGGCCAGCCTAGCCAACTGCCATCCATGCCTCGGAACCTCTGCTTAGGTGTCAAAGGTGGACAAGCGAAGGCTTCTAAAGCGCTTAGTTCACCTTTCGTATTAACGGATTAGGTTTTCCTCAACACGCTGGACCGTGCTAATCGTGGTTATTCCTAGTTTTGGAGTAGATATAAGGCCAGGTTGCGCAATGGAGTTAAACTAAGTGGACGTAGAACGTTATATTTTTTGTTAACAGTTCTATAGTGCTTTTTTAAGCTTCAGTGTATAAATGGCTCTTGTTCACCTCCTCTATCTTACCCACGAATCTGTTGGCTTCTATGATAAGCAAATTCGCACTCGTTTCGCTGAAATTCACTGAGAACACTGGGCGGCAAAAGCTCGTTTGAAGACGAAAGGCTGAGCACTACATTATACATCAGTAAGTTAGTGATCTGAAAACCATTATAGAAACATGCTAAGTGGTTTGATTAGATTGGGAGTATAGAAGTTTTATTTCATTAGAACATCCGCAAATTCTATGTAGAAAAAGGCTGTTTGACATCATCGTTTATCCCGCGACCGACTTTCTATTAACCTCGGCATTGATCAAGTGATTCTTCGTATTTTTGTTGAGCAAATGCGAGGTGTTATTATTCTTTATTCGCGAATAACCTGACGTTTCGGCGGATTTCGTCTTCCTCAGAGCCTGGAAAGGTCAAGTTGACAGCAATCCATCCGGCCAGACACCTCCATAACCAAACAGAGAAAATGCTGAACCAAAATTTCAATCACATTGAACACAGCTTTGCACACTCACCGCTTTCTATAAGGTTTCCACAAAGTATGTCGCGTGAAGACCACCCGCACAGAAATCACATGGAAGCATAATGTGCCCCTCCCATCAGAATAATAGTCTTATATACTGCCCTATATCACGCGTGATAAGGAGGCATTCTTCCCTGCGGTTCATGTTCGGATTTCTGGAATTAATCCAGAATGCCTCGAGAGTTTTGCGCGCTTGTGTTCTTGAATCGTGTGCGAGGATCGTGACACACACTTCAAAATCTTCTCCGTTATGTCTCTGCGTCCTATGCGTGCCTAGTGGAACAATTGGCTTACGTTTGCCGACTAGGTGTTCTTTTATACGTACACAGAGTGGTCTACCCGTTTCGCCAACGTATTCGTCACCTCACGCTTTACAAGAGATCAGATAGACTGAACCCGAACTCATGCAGTCGCCGTCTCTACCATTGGGACAATTTATGCAATTTTGAGTTGCACATAGACGGTCATATAGGCGGCTACGAACTAGCTGGCGCTTAAGATTACTCGGTGGTTTTTCAACTACGTTTACCGAATTCTCTAAACCCGCCCTTTTTAAGCAGCGTTTTATAGCTGTACTTACATCATTTGAGATGAAGGGTAGGATAAACGGGACCCTTCTCTCGTTAGAGTTGTCTTTTGGTTGGAGGCCTAGGATTTTCCCTACACCTATCCTGAACTACAGTTTCGTAGCCATTAGAAATGGCTATTTGCCGTGCCAAGTTTCGGGACTCCTCTCTTTGCTCTCTTCCCGTGCACACGTTGGCTGCTGTTCGAAACATGTTTCTTATAAGTGCCCTTTTCGTGTGAGAGGGGTGAGAGGAGAGGTAATGAACCAGGATGTTTTTACTACTTGGCTTTCGGCACCACTTTGTAATGTAGTTATTTTCTGATAGGTGAATTTATACGTTCAAAAATGGAAGCCATTTTTCTTTCGGCTTTTCTCGGGTGTACTTGATATACTCTGACTGTGCGTTTAGCAATTCGAAACATTTGTCCATTTCCTTTTGTGTTGAGCAAAGGACAAAACAGTCGTCTACATATCTACAGTAGAGTAGCGGCTCGAGATCAGTCACCGGTGCTTCCACCTTAGACATAAATGCAATGGCAAGGCTTGGAGCCAGTCGTTGTCCAATTGCCAACCCTCTTATTTGAGCGTAGTACTATAGAAAGGACAATAGCGCGTTCGTTACCCATCGCAGACACCTGTGGTCCGGAGTTTGGCAAGCTTCTCAGCATCATTGTGGTTTTTCTTTATATTTTATATCGATGCCACATTTAAAGCGTCTCGTTCAGTGCTTTTTTCCCTGAGCGGTCCCTCGTCACAGCGACACAACAGTCATTTCGAATTAACCTGTGCACCACAATCGGCTTTGCATATTCAAACTATCGTGACACGTGCGACGATTTCCACGAAAAACAGACTCATTGCTGCAATTTGTCGGCAACTGTCACTGTGATCGTCTTCTGCAAACGCCAACTGCGATGGCTAAGGTCGCCGACGGAGACATGACATCGGTCGCCGGCAGTGAAGGCGCTCCGAATACGGTGGGCTTTTCCTCGAACTCTCGTCGTCATATCATCGAACAGATATTTAGTTGCAGCATGAAAGTATACCGTTAATGTGGTTAGAATTTCAAAGCTTATGGTTCGTTCATATTTTCAGTTTTCTTTATTGTCGCTCATAAATCATGGTGTTTACAAGGAGTTTGTGAGGATATAAATAACTTTTTTTTGGAAAAGTGACTAGGATCCCAAAATAAAAAGTGACGGCACAGTTGAAGTTATTTACGGTTAAACGTGTTTTCCAAAAAGCTCTCTTGAGTTATTATCTCCAACTTTAAGACAATAGATAGCCTAAAATGATGTTTTGCTCAATGTATGGCCAAAAGGGGCTCGTATGGTGCGGTGGTCGAAGGCGCCCTGCTGCGCACACGTGAAATCCAATGGCCCATCAAGCTTTCCATCCCTTCGGGGTCGGTAAATTGGTATCAGAGTTGTATGGGAGCAGCGCTAGCTCAATACATCAGTAGGTCACCACGAGTCACTATAAAGGCCAGATATGTTTTCAATCACCTTCAAACGATGCTTAATGAAGTGGAATGCACGAAGCATCCCTTAGGGATTGATCAACGCTCAGAGCTTCATCCTTTATTTTTGTCTGTCCAAATTTCGCATTAATTAATTGCGAACGATTTTGTCTTGTTGGAGTTCTAAGTGATTGGCAGCATTCTGGATCTTGAGTTTCAAAAGAAAGGAGCAGATGTTTTAAGTAAAGAGAGTTTTTATGATATGTTCTGGGTGATTCTATGTTATCTTCATCGCTATGTGTTGTTTGCACTGTGATAGGAATGATTTTCTGCAGTTAGAGATGACTTTTATTCTTTTGGTTTAGTTGGTTCACTTGAATTTGGTGCAATTTAACGACTAGAGAAAGTGATATAGATTCAGTAAATCGTCAAAGATACTTGGTAATTTGGCAGTTTTAGGCCATAGATATGCTGTCTTCCATCAAATAACTTGTGACCCTCTTAACCATCCAGTAACCCATGCAGACACCAGCAAAGTTCTCATTTCTTCTAATCTCCTTTTGGTCCCAATAGTTGATTCTTATACAAACTTTCGCCTCCTGGAAACACCAAAGTGCTTTTTTTTCACAGCTCTGTTACGGGTATAGTTAGCACTGTGGTCTCATCATGCTGAGACGACAATGACGGTTAGATATGTAGGCAATCAAGGACAGGTGAATGACGAGTGCTAAAGTTACTATGAGTTTACAATTGAAAATGTCTATTTTCTTACAGGTTCCTTTGTTCTTCATTCTGCTCTGCACAATATGTATGGCCGTTCTTTACTCAAATATACTTACCTACCATTTAACTATCACGCAACTACACAGCTACGGTAACGGATCGATTGCGGACTGTAAGTTTGTCGAAATTGAGAGGAATAGTTCTTCCAGACTTCTTTCTGTAATCCAACGATTTCAGTCTATGACGAGTATGGTATTCGCGAGATAAACGACTCACGAGTGAAAATCACTATTCAAAAGCATCGATTTTTGTCAAATCCACAAAAAGAGGCACTCATCTCGGTGGCGCCGTTGGGCGGTCTCATCTCCTGGTTCCCGATCGCCGTTGCCTACAATCACATGGGATTCAGGTCGGCCTAAAATCACGAGGCTATGGAGTATACGTAAAGAGAACAGGTGTTTAAAGGTCTCTTGCTCGAATACTGTGGCTATAAGCGCCGCTTATGTTTCTGGATAGCGTTAACCTATGGCAAAACGTTGGCAAAAGACTTTCTGTTGGTTATACTCCAAAAAACAGTGCTGTTAATTGAAGAACCTTTAGAATATGGAATTTAAATGTAGTACAACAGATTCAGACAGATGGAAATCTTAACAGAATCTGGAAAGTCGAAGAAGATAATTGCATTCTTTTTCGGCAGTGACATGATGACGCTTGTACGTAGCGCAGTGGTTAAGTTGAAGATGTTCTGCTATACCGAAAGGATTTAATTTTCACCAAGGACCAACCAAGTCCACAACCTTCCGCGCTGAGAATTAGTACAACACTTGTCTGAAGGAATAACAACATTCATTTGTTACATTAGTAAGCCAGATATGCATTCAGTTAGTTCTAGGATGCCTATTAGAGTCAAATGTATGTCGCATCCCTCAGGTATTGATCAACTGCGAACTCTTCTTTCCTTCAATGTTCTTCCCCGTGAGCAAACAGGAGGTTGGTATTATAGCATTTAGTAGCAGACAAAAACTGACGTTTCGGCAGTTTCACCTTCATTAGAGCATGGAATGGTCAAGATGATATGCAATCTACTCAGCCGGACACTTTCATAACCTCAGCAGAGAAGACTTTTAACATATAAATTTCTATTCGCATAATAAACATTTTTTTAAACCTCCATGGTTCTGTTCTTTGCATGTATTCCAGTTATTTGGTGGACACCAGCCGCACAGAGGATTAAACACATGGGCTATGAATGTTTTTGGCTCAGGTAAAAGAAGTGGCCCTAGGTATGGCACCAGTTCACGTGTGGTCACAAGCGACTTCTCGCTGCTGTTCATTTTTGGATCTTTTAGATGTATCCGAAAACTTCAAGAGTTTTACGCTGCGATGTATTAGATTCCTATGCGAGGGTAGTGACTTTAACTTCAAAATTTTCTCCGTTGTGCTTCTGTGTCCTATGCGCACTTAGTGGAGTGTTTGGCTCCAATTTAAATTTACCGGTTAGGTGTTCTTTTAAATAAGCACAGAGTGGTCTACCCGTTTCACCAACGTATTGCCTCGTTCCTCAACCTACTGTCGGCACCGTTAGAGCATACTATTCAATTTCCCGTTATGCATAAACGGTTGTGTAGGCGGTTACGAACTAGCCGGCGTCTTAGAGTGTCCGGTGGCATTTCTATCACTCGTACGGAATTCTATAGACTGACCGCTCTTAAGCAACATTTTATGGCTGCACTTATTTCGCTGGAAATAAAGGGCAGGCCTATTGACACCTTATTATCTCTAGAATTACCGTTCAGCCCGTTGTTCTCCCTCTATGCCCATCGCGAACAGCCACAGTTTCATAGCTGGTCGAAATGGCTATTTGTCGAGCCAATTTCGAGGCTTCTTCTTTCTGCTCTCTTCCTGTGCACACACTACTGGCTGTTCAAAACATATTTCTTACAAGTGCCTTTTCGGCATTTGAGGGGTGAAAGCAGAGGTAATGAATCACTAAGTTTTTACTACTTGGTTTTCAGTACCACTTCGTTTGTTCTTCTGGTTTCTTTCTGGTAAATGTTATGCACCATTTGAAGCTTGAGCAGTTTAGACACAATTTTAGGAGGGCCATGAGGTACTGAATCGAAAAGCTATAGATGCTTACTACTTTTTCATGTTGCACAAGAAACTCGCGGATGGATTGCATTGCGGAGTAATTCGATATGTTAGCATAGACGTCCTTCGGTCATTATTATACTTTTGGTGGAGACACTGTGTCTGAGTGAAGAATGAAGGTAAAACGTCAACCGTTGAACAAACCACGAGAGATTGCGCCATGCGTTTGACTTCGTCAAACATTGAAGAGGTGACAGAATGCATATCTGGCCCATATAATGACTCACGATGGCCTATCAAGTCAGTACTGCTACCGCGGAAGTCTGGTACCACTTTGTCGAGCCCGGAAGAGTGGAGGGCTTGGTGTGTCCGGATGAGTGATTAAACCAGTGATCGGTATGGTGCGTACTGCAGCATACCTCTAACTACTACGCTCCATAAGATGCTTGCTGAACGACTGGGGCGGTAAGTTATGGGCAGTGGATACGAGTCTGATCTATGAGCAGCAAAGTACTGACCTATGGCGAAAATCTTACAGAACCCACCCACACAGTGAATTCCTAGGCGAATAGACAAATGAAAACTACAGAAAAGGATAACTCTCGTTCAGCAAGCATCTTATGGAGCGTAGTAGTTAGAGTATTGCGTAAAACACTTCTATTTATCACACAACAAGGATGAGATATGAGCAAAACTCGGGGCCCCGGTTGCGCTTCGAACCCGCCATTACCCTCTCCCGAGCTCACGCGCCCTCCACCTCACCCACAGAGGCTCTTGCTTTGCCCTTCTTTCAACCATGTTTTTATTCTATCAGTGGTATCAACAATTATCCGTCAACAGGGATGATGTGAGAAACACAAACTGACATAATGCACCCCACTCTGCTATGAAGGAAGAATAGGCAGTGAATAAAAGTTAGAATATTGTGATATCGACTGCAGCTTCAGCTTAATTGGATGCAATGCCGATTTGTGCTTCCTGAATCATTCCTGTTGCTGACACCGGTAGAGTTAAAAACTGGCTGGGAGAAAGGCAAAACAAGGGCCTCTGTAGTGCAGTGGGTAGCACGTGAGCCACTGGAAAGAGCAATCACGAGTTCGAAACACAACTGATACCCTGAGCTTTGCTCATATCTCAGCATCCTTGTGGTTGTATTTCACATTACACGCTGCCATGAAAAAAGAGTACAGGGTAAGTAGAGGTTAAAACTCCTATTTGCGTTGCTGTATTCGTATTTATGTTACTACTTGATTTAATAGACGATGCTTTGTGCTGTGTGCTGTACTTGCCCTGATTCCCTCAGTGTTCGTGCCGCTCTGCACTACGGCCAGGACATTCCTACTAGCGATTGTGATTCGTATCCTTCAAGGTATTTCAGAGATTTTAGAGTTTTAAAACAACTAGAGTTTACAAGCGTGGTAGTGATGTCCGTCATCACTAGCATCGTGCTAGTTCGATTCCGCTCCGGGTCAACCAAGCCTTTCATACCTCAGGGGTCGGGAAATTGGTACCAGACTTGTCTGGGGAAAAATCGCTCTCTGCAATCCGATCAGGAACCCTTCATCCCGGCTATCACAGGACTCGAGGGAGAGTCGACTCGACCAGCATTTTACAACATTCAAGATAAAATGAAAATCCTCAAGCAGCAGCCGAGGCCACGCGTAAAATTTGGATGATCTTCGTGGGCAATGGGTGCGAGGAAACGAATTGGTTGTGAGAAGTGCTGGGGTCCGCACGGTAGACGTGAATACGGATCAAATAAAATAAAACAAATGACAAAGAGTTTACAAGACCCAATTCAAGCTAGTTG
Organism: Angiostrongylus costaricensis; assembly: GCA_900624975.1. NCBI lineage: Eukaryota > Metazoa > Nematoda > Chromadorea > Rhabditida > Metastrongylidae > Angiostrongylus > Angiostrongylus costaricensis. Next base: position 143,041 of record UYYA01004008.1, on the reverse strand, counting down.
GACAGTTCGTGCCTAAACTTTTAGTGCGAAATTTACAAAAATGCCAGGGACCATTTTTTTCCAAGTTTTTTTTCAGTTCCCTTAGTCCCGAGCGATAACATAACTATTTCAGGTTTTTCTCTGGCCGCATTTTTGCCATACGTGTGCAAAATGGCAATCTTCATTCCCATGAATTACATTGCTACTCCAACAATCGTCTTCTCTTACATTCAGGTCAGTAATGAGACGACCTAGTGTTTTCATTCAAACTGCTTCAATCGAGAATTTATGGTGTAGATGGTCGTCATCCGTACCCAACTTAAGCGCCATTGAACAGAAACCGGTAAAGTTTCCATTCCTTCCGGTCGTGTACCTGACCTGTTCAGTAGAATCTACTTGATTAAGAGATACGAGGAATTCCGTAAACATTAAGCGCTCTGTTTCTACTGTCTTTGGTGAACAGGTAGCCACAGTGAGTTATCGAGGCTCTTCTGTGATACACGCTAGTTCTTAGCCATAGTTTCGGATCGAAATGTCGAGCTCCTTCCCGGCTTAAATGGTCTTGTTGCTGATAGTTGCAGTATGTCTTAAAGCCAAGAAAATGATTTTAATAACAGTTATACTTGGAAAATTCTCTGTTTTCTTTATGAATGTCAATGAAAGCTAGTTGAGCCGCTCTCGGTCGAGGATTCTCTCTGGAATCCTGAGATAGTCGTTGTCGAGAGTTACTATTTGGATTGATGGGATTAAGCTTCTCCCAGGCAACTCTGGTATCAATTACCCGATCCCAGAAGAACGAGTGGCTTTGTGACCCTACGTGCAAGCTCAGACCAGAGGATAGTTTGGCCCGCCCGCATGGTGAACGGTATCACTACTACTTCGCTACTCGCTGTGTGATCCTCAATCATTGGGAAACTAGATTTTTATGCGGATCATGACTGCCGCTCTTAGTGTATTGTTCTCAGTAACAGTAAAATCTATTGGTGTTCATTAATACTGTACCGTCGAACTGCACGAATTCACAATAGCAATAGCTTCTTAATGAAAATCTGGTCAAAAAATCTGAAGAACATGAAAATAGCGTGGTATGAATAATGATACTATTAGTGTGATATTGGGAGTTGATAACCCAGTGGTAATGATACCGTCTATTACGAATACTGTGAAGGCCCGACCATTTTCCAAGGTCACCAAGCCTCTCTTCTCTCTGGGATCGAGAGATTACTACGAGACTTGAAAGGCGACAGCTCCCTCTGTGCAATTCACGTGGGAATGCTCTAGACCGATCATCCCATGCCTACAGAGAAAATTGAGTCGATCAGCATTCAACAACACTCGTGACGAAGACGAGAAAAAACCGCAAGGAATTGGCTTTGTATACTACTGATACGGGAAAACGAATTGAATGCAGAAAATGCTGAAATCGGCAGAGTAGATATCAAGACAGGTCTTGTAAAAAAAACGGGATTGGAGCCCATTCAATCACATATGTTTTGTGGAAATCCTAGAAATATTAGTTAATACACTGCCATTTTTTTATTAGCAAACCCGAGGAACCTATCCATTTTCAATAGCTAACGTTTCGGCGGTTTCGCCTTTTCAGTTATTTTTCCTAAACAGAGTACTTGACGTTCGCATTGGAACGGTCGTGATCCCTCTCACTAAAAGAACTAGAAGAAAAATTATGATTTAGTCTAGTTCACTGAATAGAAAGAATTCCGAGGACTGGAGAGGCGCTCGCCTTTAAATCGCTGAGCTTCTCAAGTTTAAAGCGACTGTGGACTTCAGATTGCAGCGTGTTTCGGTTTTCCGATCTTCTCGCTGTTGTCGTGGAGCGGCCTCGGATGGCATTCTGTACACTACGGCGGCTGCATCGCGACCGCGGTTCTCTTCGGTGTTTTCATGCTGATTCACTACGACGACGAGTTCAAGGAGAAGGCGACCAGAGAGGGAACTTTCAATGTGAGTTCCCTCATGTAGAAACTCGATTCACATTTTCGGAAGATCACTCGTTAGAAACTCGTTATTGCAAAAGGTTCTATTTCAAAATGGCTAAGCAGTAAAATCAAACCGCTTTGAGATTCAAAAAGGGTCACAATCTTGTGATATTCAGTTTGAAATGAAAACGTTGTCCATTAAATATCAAGAAATTTCTAAAAATAAAAAATTGTGAATTGTAATTGAGGCTGAACAGATCCACCGAATGAGAAGCTACGATTTTCCTTATTCGTGTATGATTTTTTTAAAAGTGAGTTTCAACATACCAAATTTCTTACTTTCTTCGATACTTGGACGGCCCACCCTCACTGGTTGTGCGGCATCCGTATAATCTCCATTTTTTGGAGATTTGCTGGTTAAGCTATTGTGGTTCTCTGGAATCCCAAGGTCACCCTGGACGACCTGGGCAAAGGTTGCCCTAGGTCGTCACCACCAGAGTTAGTCAGAGCCCTTGTGGATCAGAGAGAGTTAGCCACTATACGACTAGACTAATACTAGGGCGGTGGTGGATCTTGGTACTGGTTTACTCTTAGCTGGGCTTCCTGATGGAAAAGCCAGATTCCTTCTCAGCTTGGGAGATTCTACGAAACATCTTGATTATATAAATGGAATCTTGCGAAAATATAGGAAATGAGAAGAATGATGTGAAAAGAAAATTGAGTTAGTAGACACACCACTGTGGTCAGCTTTTAATGACAATTATGGGCATTAAAATGCAAATAAAATAACTTTAATGATGCTGAGATATTTGCAAAACTCCGGACCGCAGATGTCTGCAGTGAGAAACGAACGCGCTATTGTCCTTTCCGGTGAGTAACAAATCGGCAACGAACCCAGTTAAACTGAGGCTGCATAGAACTAGCTGAGAGAACGAAGGACCCACATGGTGTGGTGGTGAACGCGTTACTCCCCGGAAAGGACAGTAGCGCGTTCGTTCCGGAGTTTTGCAAATATCTCAACATCATTAAAATTATATTTCGCAATATACCCTCCCGTTAAAAAGAGTAGGCAGCAAATAATAAGTTAAGTAAATAAAATATTATAATACTAAAAAGTACTATAAAATAATATTTTAGCATAAAGCAAGTGTTTTTAGTAATCAGTTGCTTTTTGACAAAAGTTTTAAGCGGCCGTGTTCACGTGCCGTCGACGGTGCTTAAACGAAATCGATTTCCATTTAGGCCCTTTTCACGTATGAACGATGCAGATCACGTGTTGTGAACTTACGGCTTCCTTATCTGTCCATTTATCAGGCAAGTGATCATCTTCAAGTACTTCTAGAAGAGAAGAACATTCCACTTAATTTTTGGATGAACTACAATTATTGTTTGTATTTTTGTTGAGCAAACGCGAGGTGTTATTATTCTCTGTTCACGATTAAGCTGACGTTTCGGCGAATTTCGCCTTCTTCAGAGTCTGGAAAGGTCAAGTTGATAGCAACTCACTCGGCCAGACGCCTCCATAACCAAACAAAGAAAGAAACTCCAAACCAAGATTTCAATCACTTTGAACACAACTTTGCACACTCACCGCTTTCTATGAGGTTTCCACTAAGTATGTCACGTAGAGACCAACCGCACAGAAATCACGTGGAAGTATAATGTGCCCCTCACATCAGAAAAGCAGTTTTATATACTGCCCTATATCACGCGTGATAATGAGGCATTCTTCCCTGCGGTTCATTTTCGGATTTCTGGAATTAATCCAGAGTGCCTCGAGGGTTTTTCGCGCCTGTGTTCTTGAATCGTGTGCGAGGATCGTGACACATACTTCATAACGAATCCATAACGCAGGGAAGAATGCCTCATTATCACGCGTGATATAGGGCAGTATATAAAACTGCTTTTCTGATGTGAGGGGCACATTATACTTCCACGTGATTTCTGTGCGATTGGTCTCTACGTGACATACTTAGTGGAAACCTCATAGAAAGCGGTGAGTGTGCAAAGTTGTGTTCAAAGTGATTGAAATCTTGGTTTGGAGTTTCTTTCTTTGTTTGGTTATGGAGGCGTCTGGCCGAGTGAGTTGCTATCAACTTGACCTTTCCAGGCTCTGAAGAAGGCGAAATTCGCCGAAACGTCAGCTTAATCGTGAACAAAGAATAATAACACCTCGCGTTTGCTCAACAAAAATACGAACAAAATCACTTGATCAATGCCGAGGTTAATAGAAAGTCGGTCGTGGCAGTTACAATTAGTAGATTCATTGATATGGTTTAGTACCACGGATCTCTTTCATAGAGGGATCTCACGTCGGCTAGTCGAGAGGCAACGTAGCGCGTCCCCACGTGCTGATAGGGTGTTAATCGCGGACCAAAAGCGACTTATGCTTTTCTGCGAAGCAGATGGATCCAGGGCTTGTAATCCTGTTTCTGCTGCTCCGATTCGCGCATACCTTGTATGTTTACGAAAACGTATTCAGCAGGCATACGCGAGTGTGTGCTCGTTTATGCAGATTGTATTCCACGAGTCAATCCGGCCAAAAGCCTACCAGGTGACAGGGAAATATATGGCAGACCGTTAGGAGTTGCTTCCAACAAATACGCCCCCCTACTTTGGGGAGGCTGGCAAGCTGCCCGTCAGTATACCCAGTCCGAACAACCAGGGCTCACCAAGGTATACGTGGGTATGAAAAAGCTAAACACAGTGAAATGAACTGCCTTCATTTTCCTGACTACGAAAGAGTGACCGATTCTGCCGTGTTGGGTAGGGTGACTAAGGAGACGCTACTAAAATCTTAGGGCCGTACAAGGCTGCCTAAATCTCAAAGGACAATAGTTACAATCTGTACTTACAATTCACGTCCACTTGCATCCGAACCCTCGATAGAGAGCTTGATCAGGCATGCAAGAAGGATAACGGATGACGTCATCGAACTGGCTGAGACGAGAAGGCGCTACCCATTCAACAACTCTGACAATGGAGAAGAACTGTTTCTCGGAGCATGCGACAGTAGAGGAGTCGGCGGCGTCGGCCTTCTTGTCAGCACGAGTCTGCTCGTGAGCATGCTTGTGAGGAACTAACAGAACGATTCAGTCGTCTGCGTTTGAAGACGTGTGGATCACTATAGGCTTTGACAATCTTCGGCGTCTACGCACCCACATCAAGCTATGACGAGGACAAAGTCGAAGCGTTCTATATTGACTTGGAGAAATTCTACGGAGAAGACCATACTATCGTCAAGGTTATCATGGAAGATTTCAACGCTAACACTGGACCTAGAAGAACGTCTGATGAACATGACATTAGGACCCAATGATTAGAATGGAACGAGCGGGGTGAGCGGCTGTCTGAATTTGTCATAACAACCAAGGCCATCCAGAGAAGCCCAGAAGTCACACCTTCAACGACGGACGTGTGAGTCTTCCAATGGAGAGTACCATAACGAAATAGACCACATCATTAGTAAATAGATGGTTTTGCCTAATCGCTGTTGTACCAAAATTCTACACTGGATCAGACCATCGCTCCTTCGTACAAGATTTTATTTTTCGAGAAATGGAGCAAAAGCCGCTAAATTAAAAAAGAGAACCCAAATTAACCATAAACGGTCGCTTATTCCGTCTATTAACCCGTTGTTCGAAAGATGCCAACATTGACAAGATTACCGAAGAATTCGATTAGCTTATTCAACATCTTCGCCTTAGCGCCGTGAAGGTTGATAGTTCGAAAGTCACCAGGAGACGCCTGTCTCCAAAAACACTCGAGCTGATACGCCAGCGTGGAATCACACGAGCTACAGGCAACTGCAAACTCATATCCGAACTTGAAGAACAGTGCAGACAGGAGATAAAAGAAGGTCTTAACGAGAGAACAGCAGCAGTTGTGGTCAAAGCTGCAGAGATTGAGAAAAGCATTTGGAAAGCCCACCGAAAAGTCGCCAACTGCTAAACCGAGGTAATTGCATTCCGATGCCTAGACGGGACAGTTAACTTTTCCCAAGATCGAAACTTCGGCATTGGTTGATAATTCACTGCTTTTCTTCATTGAGCATACACGTTGGTATTGTAGAATTCATTAGCATACAAGAGCTGGCGTTTCGGCGGCTTCGCCTTCTTCAGAGATTGGGAAGGTCAAATTGCCACGCAATCTACTCAGCGAAACATTTTCATAACCTTAGCAGATAAGACTTAACACATAAATTTGCATTCGCATAATAAACAGCTTCTTTCAAACACTCACCGTTCTATTCTTTGTATGTATTCCAGTTAACTGGTTGACCGCAGCCGCAGAGAGTAATGCATGGGCAAAGAATGTGCCTAGGTCAGCTCATAGAATCAGCTTGAGGAATGACTCGAGCTCACGCGTGGTAACAAGTCGCTTCTCCTTGCGGTTCATTTCTGGATTCTAGGAATTAACCTTCTCTGCTATGTTTTTGTGTCCCATCCGTGCCTCGTGGAGTGTTTGGTTTCAATTTAAACTTAAAATGCTCGTTTATACGGATGCATAGCGGTCTACCCCTCTCGCCAAAGTATTCTTTCCTGGACGTTTTACAAGTGATTAGATACATCGTACCCGAACTTTTGCAATCACCGTTTCTACCGTTAGGGCATTTATGCAATTTTTCGTTGCACGCAGACGGTAGTATAGGCGGTTACGAACTATCTGGCGTCTTAGAGTGTCCAGTTGTATTTCTACCACGCTTACCGAATTCTCTAGACAGACCGTTCTTAGGCAACATTTTATAGCTGCACTCATTTCGTTAGCAATAAAGGGGAAGATGAACGGGGCTTATTCTCGCTACAATTATCGTTTAGAGGTGGTTCTTCCTCTTTGCCGATCCCGAAGAGCTACAGTTTCTCAGCCATCCGAAGTGGCTGCTTCCCGCGCCAATTTCATGAATTCTTCCTTCTGATCCCTTTTCGCAAGCGCTGGTTGCTGTTCGAAACATATCTCTTACATGCGCCATTTTGGTGTGTGAGGGGTGAGAGGAGAGGTCATTAACCACTATGTTTTTATACCTGGCTTTCGGTGCAATTTTATAGTGTAGCTGTTTTCGGATAGGCTAATTTGAGCGTTCAGAAATGGAAGCCAGTTTCCTTTCGGTTCCTCTCGGGTGAATTTTGTGTACTCCGAGTATTCGTTCAGAAACCGAAAGTATTTGGTCGATCTCCTCTTGTGTGGAGCTGGTGGCAAAACAATCATTTATATACCAACATTGGAGTAATCACTGGAGATCGATGTGCTTTCACTCAATGGCAAGGGTTGGATGCCAATCGCTGTCCCATTGCCAATATTCTAATTTGTGCGTAATATTTTTTGGACCATTTGAAGGTCGAGCAGTTCAGGCAAAGCTTTAGGAGGACTATGAGCTACTGAGTTGAGAAACCATACTTTTTTATTGCTCCTTTGTGTTGCGCATGAAGCTGGCAGATGGCTTGCATTGAGGAGACATTCGACACCTTAGTATAAAGGGCGGTAACGTCGAAGGACTACACGACATTTGCGCTTTTAGGATGCGAGTTACTCAGATGATCTAGGGACTTTTGGCATTCGTGAAATGGGCTGGTATGTGATTAAGCAGTTGGATGGGAGTTAGGTTTATAAACCAAGCAATTCTATCAATAGGCCCGTCTACACAACTGGTGATGGGTCTAACCTTCAAGGTTAAAGGATCGGTGGACCACAAATCATCGGAAGATACTAACCTATGAGTTCTGATGAGCGAGAATAAGACGGGACATGTTGGTACTTCGATCTTATGGTGAGAAATGTCTGATGGTTTTAAACCTGTTGCGCTTGCAGCTTTGACCCACTCGTTGTTCAGTTTTCGATATTGACCTTTGCATTCCTTTTCAGTCGAAGTGCGAAAGAGCGAAGCGTCTTTAAGATGCTTTCCCTTCATCTCAACATCTGACTGGTGAGGGATTGCTACAAACTCTCGACTCTTGTCACTAACTCTATATTCTAATAGTCTTTGGTTTTCCTAGTTGTCGAAGCTGTCCACCCAGATTTTTGCGATACTGTAAGGTTAGAACTAAACTTTCTCACGCACTAGTGCTTAAGGGATGGGTTACCTCGCACCATACCACGGGCTAATTCAATGACCTGACCCAGACACATTCCTTGCCCGTGCATTACTCTGTGCGGCTACTCTCCACCAGTTAACTGGAATACTTACAACGAATAAAACGATGGATGTTTAAAAGAAGCTGTTTACTGTGCAAATGCAAATTTATGTGTTAAGTCTTATCTGCTAGGGCAATGAAAATGTTTGGCTGGGTAGAATGCATGTCAATTTGACCCTTCAAGGCTCTGAAGAAGGCGTAACTGCCGAGACGCTATTGTATGCTTATAAATTCTGTAATATCAACATCGTGTTTGCTCATTGAAGAAAAGCAGTTCAAGTTTTTCTTTACAGCCTATTATTTTTTCACGGCAACTGTGATGTGAAGTAGAACCACTGTGATGCTGGGATGTTTTCAAATCGTGCACCTTGAGCCTGATCTGCCAATATATCAGCGTCATAGTGGAACAGTTATAGTCTCCCGAAATGCAGTGGTGAAAATCATTAACAATTAGTACTCGGATTTCTTCAATAGCAACGTTTTGCTGCCCCATATGAAATAAAGGAAGACGTATATATCGTACCACTGGTTTCCGCTACCGAAATCCGACATGCTATTCCGCCAGTGGAAAATCGAGCAACACCAGGACCGCATAGGATAAGCTGAGATAGAAGCATGAGATCTGAGCACCAGAATCACCTTCCACCAGTCCTCCTAAATAGACTGGCTCGGCTTTTTAGACGTTACCCATCTGAATGCTGGTTCACTACTGAGTGGAAGAACAGCAATGCCGTGCTGTTGTTCACGAAGGCTGACTTCCACGATATCGGCAACTATTGCCTGATGTGTTTGCTGTCTGTCGTCTACAAACTTTTCACTGGAGTCATCTTAAACAGGTTGACAAAACACTGGACGAAGGAGAGCCATGTGAGCAAGCAGTGTTTCGAAAAGAATTCAGTACTGTGGATCATATCCATTAAAGAAGGCTTTTAACCCAGCTGAGATAGAGGCACTAATGGATGCACTGTACACTCAGGGAGCACCTTCGCAGTATATAAAAGTTCTCCGTTAGCTGTGTAAAAATTTCGCAATTAAGATATTACACGTATAATGCTGAGATATTTGCAAAACTCCGGACCGCAGGTGTCTGCGGTGGGGAACGAACGCGCTATTATCCTTTCCGGGAGTAACCCGCTCACCACTACACAATGCGGGTCTTTCGTTTCGCCTGTCTTTCAGCTAGTTCTATCGATCTTTTGCCATCAGCAATCACCCGTCAACGGGATTGATCTGGGGAGCCCAAATCGGCATTGAACTTAGTTAAGCTGAAACTATAGTTATAAACACAATCTTAACCTTTTTATTTACTGCCTATTCTTTTAAATGTTAGAATTAAATGTTAGAAAAACAGGCGAAACGAAGGACCCGCATGGTGTGGTGGTGAACGCGTTGCTTCCCGAAAAGGACAATAGCGCGTTCGTTGTCCACCGCAGACACCTGCTGTCCGGAGTTTTACAAATATCTCAGCATTAAACGAGTTATATTTCGCAACATACCCTGCCATTAAAAAGAATAGGCAGTAAATAAAAAGGTTAAGACTAAGATATTACATTTATATTTATTTTTTCATTTATTTTTTTTCTTATAAACTGATCATGTTGAGCTAATGCGAGGGTGATATAAGTTGTCGTAAGGACTACATTCGTAACAGCACGGATCTTAGGAAGGCGAAATCGCCGAAACGTCAGTCATCGACCAACTACAACGACAACGACAACTTGTACCAACCTCACCGTGTTATTGTTCAAGAACGGTGACCTACACGATATCGGCATCGATCGCCCAATCTGCTTACTGTCTGTCGTCTACAAATTTTTCACACGAGTCATCCTAAACAGGATTGACAGAACACTAGACGAAGGACAGCCATGTGAGTAAGCAGGGTTTCGAAGATGATTTAGTAGGATGGACCACATCCACACAGTAACACGGCTCATTGAAGTATCGCGAGAGTACAAAAAACCGCTCTGTCTCACTTTTATCGATTTACAGGCCTTTGATTCAGTTGAGATAGGAGTCTTGGAAGCCCTTGACAGCCAAGGAGTTCCTAGTCAGTACATAAAGATTCTTCGTGAGCTGTACAAAAATTTCACAACCAAGATATCACCATTCTACAACGATATTAACATTGACGTCAAAAGAGGAGTTAGGCAAGGCGATACCATCTCGCCAAAATTATTTACCGCCATCCTCCAGAATGTCATCCGAACATTGGAATGGGATAATATGGGAGTGAAAATCGGTGGTGGGCAGTTACATCATCTTCGCTTTGCTGATAATATCAAACATTAGCCAAGCGGAACGTATGCTTGCCGACTCTAATAAAGCCTGTGGAAAGATTGGTCTTCGACTGATTCTCATAAAAACGATGTTCGTGAGGGACGGACTGGTTTCGTGTGCCCCATTCATGCTTAACGGAATCATCATCTTGAAATGCGCCAGCTTCTTCTATCTAGGTCGGGAAATCAACAAAGTGAACGACTTAGCTCAAGAGTTGAGCAACTGGAAGGGGGCGACCTGGGAAGCTTTCAAGAGCGCCGAGGATATATTGAGGAGAATAAAGTACATCCGAATGCGTGCTCACCTTTCCGACTCTACGATTCTTCCTGTTTTAACCTCAGCGGTCGGAAACGTGATCGCTACGTGAACAAGGAGAAGGACGTTTAGCGTTGTAGGTCGTAGGTCGTATGACACAAGTGAATGAATAGATCCGAAGCTCCGACCTACGACAACGATCAAAATTCATTTCTACACGCCTAATTGTTGAAAACAATGTAGACCGAATACGTAATGCGTATGATGGAAAACTGATGGACAAGTGCTGTTAGTGGCCAGATTTTGGGTATATCAAATGTACAGCAGGAAGACCACCAAACCGATGGTCAAAGTTCTTCACAAAAGGCCTAGAAGCTCAACAAGTCCCTAAAGCGAAGAGAGCCCACTGGGTTAATATTACACGTGACAGGGAGAAATGGAAGATTTACTGGCATCCGCTCGAGTCACTCGACGATCAGCGAGGTGACGCGTGATCCATGTGATAGTGAATTCCACCATAAGAAGCGAAGCTTTTGTTTATTGGCTTAAGCCTAAACGATTCGACTATTCTTATTTTCGCCCTAAGTTGTATACCGTTCAAGGCAAACATTGAGAATAAACGGTCCGTTAATTTTCAGGATATTCGAGTTTGGTCGGTGTTCGCTGCCGCATTTGGCCATTTCACTGCTATCAATCTCTACTTGACTTTTGGTGCCACATTCTTGAACAAGGTTATCTCTCTTTTCAACAATACTGTACATCTTTCTGCTTAAGATTCGACTTTTCTTGCACTCTAATTTTCCTACGTTCTCATCTTTCAGACAATTCGTATTTACAGTTCAATTCTATAAACCGAAGAATTCGTATTACTGCATGGAGCTGCAAGTAGAGTAAACTTTTATGTTAGACAGGAGAATGTGTGAAATAGCGGCTAACATGAATTGAAGTCCGGAAGTAGACACCATGTATTGATCTTCAGGTGGTCTCAATATCGATCGTCGGCACTGGTCTTCTTCTCGCTATTCCGCCAGTATCCAACACCATAATCAGTTTTCTCATGTATGGAATATTTTCGAAACTGGCGTGAGTCACCATTCCTATATTTCGGCTCGAAAGTCTAGCATAAAGGAGCAGCTTAGGTTTTACTTTTTAGGAATACTGAGTTAACTAAACTTCGACTTTTCAACACTCTTGGAACCGTGCCATCCGGCATTTTCTTCACCCTGATTGGTTCGTTTGATCCAGAACATCAGCGGGGTTCTGCTACAGTATGTATCTCTTCAAAGCGGTATAAGTTTTAATAAGTACGCTGAAGACACATCCATTCAGGCACTTTTCATTATCGCCAGCTCCTTACTGGGCTTCAGCTCCTGCGGATTTTTCAGGATGAACCAGTTACGCTCGAGACAGGTTCATTACCCAATTTTTGGCTCATGAAGTAACACAGATAATTTGGAATATTTCAGCACCATATATTTCTACTTGCGAACCTTTTCCTTATTAACTGCGTTTCAATGTTTCTCACGTCTCTTTTCAATGTGTTGATCGCAAACAATGATGATTACTGTATGGTTTTTTTTAATTTTCCAACTACACAAGCTTATTACATGCAGATGAAAGTTGAACGAAACTATTGTAAAAATCGAGTCTTAACGAATTGAATCAATGGTTTCAGCAACGTGGGAAGCTGTATTGATTCTGCATGGTGTGATTCTGATCGTCACCAACGTAGTATTCTGCGTTTTTGCAACAGCAGATGCAGCTGACTGGACGAAAGACGGTTATGAAGATTCTTCGATCCGACCAACAAGGGAAGATCCTCTCCCCCAAAGACCCCTATGAGTTTAAAATATCTGAGGATCCCTAACAAACTCCTAGCCTACGGTAACGCTGGTTTATTGATTGGAAATAAATCTATCCGTACCATTTATTTCTTTCCGTGCACCAAAGTCATGGCCAATTTTGTTCGACTTAACCGTCTGATGGACAATGATTTCATTCATTGAACAATATGATGTCATGGACAAAAGTCATGGAATCTATAAGTGCACAAGAATTCGCTCCCATCCATCTTCCACATCTTCCGAAATATTTCGTAGTCCTTCGCTCATTTATTGTATAACAGCTTATACGGATGAATATTTAATACTGGTATTAATGCGCATCTTATTAGAAATGTACTGCTTTAGTTGCTTCAGAGTTGGTTGGTTGGTTCAGAAAAGGAATAAAAATAGATGATGTATTGCTCGTTTTGAACAGAAAACGGCGTGCTATTGCATCGTCTGCATTCTTTTGTACCCCCTCATCCTTGGTAGACGTCTTTGTTGCCGTGTCTCCGCCCTTAACAGCAGTGTATCCCTGGTTTTTTTTCGATTTTCTTTCGCAATGAGACCTTACTGACCGTTCCATAGTCACCACCAAAACATCGTCGTACTTGTCGACCTTTCGCTGACAGCCTCTATTCTTCCTAGTTATATGATATACCAATGTTGGTTCTCCCGTTGTTAATGGAGAATGAACGTCTCCAAGGTCCAGTGGGACGCCAGGTAGATTTCTGCTCCATGTCGAAATAATAAACTAAGGCCCTGAAGGAACGTGACTATCTAGTCGCTTTCTATTGTTCCTTTTGGGGACATGAATGTCGAATCAAAATGTCCTAGACATCTTTTTCGCGCATGTATCTATCTACAAGCACAATTTCCATTTAGCTGCCAAATAACGATAGTTAGTGAGTGGATGAAAAGTGTGCCATATGAAGCTCAACTACTACCACCGACCTCTCTAAACCTATTCAACTTCAGGGATTCTTATGAGGCAGTGCTTACTGAAGCAGTTGCGCTCAACACATTAAAGGGGCCCTCATCAGAAATGTACACATTGTTCTGCTTCTTTTACCTAAATGCTTTTATATAAACTGAACTAACGATCGACTCGGATCATCGCCTCTGATGAAGATGAACACGTTGAAACGTTAGCCGGAAATAAATATATTTAACCTGATGTAAGCTCATCAAAGAAGAGATACATAAACTGAACTATTCACCTGTCAAACGTTGCGTGTACTACTGCTAATCGCCCAATAACTCTAAAAGTAGCCATGGTCTCTCCTCGTCTCTTAAAGACACTCGGATTGCCCAATTGGCTCTGGGAACATTAATGCTTTCGAACTTGATTCATTTTTACTGATTTAGCAGAAACTTCCAGAACTCTCAAGATTTTGCCGTAGCGCAGGTTTAATCCTTGGTGAGCTTACGCATGAAAAGTCCAATTTCTTCTCAACTTGGAGTTACCTGCTGGAGATGAAACCTCATTCTATTCTGTAACTCAACACCCAGGAACATTTCCCAATCACGAAGAGCCAGCGAACCGAGGAACTGAAGGACAAGGCGTCAATTATCCAAAAGTCTAAAAAAGGAATTGTATCGTATTCTTTTAAAAGGTTTTATTCATTACAAATGAAGAACCATATATATATTATGCTGTAAAGATACGAGCTACACAGTGGACATCAAACAATAAGCCAAGGTGACGCTCAGCTCATGAATGCAAATGAGCAGCTCGCACTCTCATTCATAATGAAAGCTACTAATAAACGACAAAGTAAGCATTTAAAGCGATAGAAGTAAGAGGATCATACACTAGGACGATGCGTCTAAGCATAAAGGGTCTGTTTTTTTGTAATGGGTTGGCGGCAGATATGACAAGACTTGAGCAGTGAAGTGCATTCCGAACATGCCGTATGGCCGCAGTTGAAGACAACCTGAAATGAACTACTTTACCTGAAGAACTTTGTGAAACCGCACGAATCGCGGTGAGAACAGCACTACAGTTAAGTATTGTTCACGAAAACCAAGTACGAGCCACTCTTGCGCGGTAATAGTACAGCCTCGCCCCATCCTTTTGTCAACCACACATTCAGAATTCAACGAACACTTGGTCGAGCATCCATGCAGATAATACATGACGTTTCCATCTCCAACTGGGCCAGTCTTTCTCGCAATTCTTCCAACTCGCGGAGCTTCTCTAAATTCAATTTACTTGGATAAGATTCTGCCCAAACCTGGAAACGTCTAAGTTTGCATTTTTTCCAAAGTGCACCTTTTTGTAGTGGTCGAGGTAGAAATCATTCTGTGTGATAAAGCACTACAATTGGTTAACTCCAACTGAACAGAGATAATGTCTAGTAGCTAGCGAGAAAATTCGGAATCACTATGATCGTCGTTTCCCATGTAGTTAGTGAGTGACTACACCGCAGAGCAATTAAGGATTGTTCTCTATAAAGCACGAAGAGTGAAAAGAAATAAGATAGGTCTATGCTCGAGTTTATGGATATGTGATAACTCTTCCATAGGATCCAAGAATATCGAGCTGACCTCGTTCGGCGTCTAACTTGGCCTGTTTAGCGGCAGCGGCAGCTATTCGCTCAATCTCTTCATTGGCTAATATTCTGCACTGTTCTTCTACAGAAACGGCGACTGTTCTTAGCGGTGCTTCTCCTATTTGTATTTCTACACCATCTGTAATTTAACTATGATTAAAAGTACAAAAAACCACCATAGATCATGATTTAACAAGACGGATACAAAGCAAAGGATAAAAGGATATAGCTCTCGGCGTTGATCAATCCCTGAGGGATGCGCCATGCGTTCGACTTTACTGAGTATCATCGGAGGTGACTGAAGGCATATCTGGCCTGGCTTTTACAATGACTCGCGGTGGCCTACCGATGTATAGAGCCAGTGCTGCTGTCCTCCCAAACAAGTCTGGAACCAATTTGGCGAACCCGGAGGGATGAATAGACTTGGTGGACCATAAGTGGGGATCGACTCCACGTGTCTGTTGCAGAGCGTCTCCGACCACTGCGCCACGCATCTCCTCTCCGTCCTCATTTAAAGCAGAAATATGTAAAATTTCAAGATCTCGCAAACGCACCTGATATGGCTTTCTCTATTCGCTGATAGCAGAGCGGACAACGTTTAAGGGGTGTGCTTCTAGCACACTGTTTGCATACGACACGATGACCACAGGGAACGAAACAAACATCGGCTTGAGAGTCCTGAAGAACTGCGCCAAAATCCACCAATACTAGGAATAGTGAATTCACTAAGCAATTCAACTCGATACACCACCTTCAAGTAGTGTGGGTCGACTAATTGAAGAATTCGCCAGTATCACAGTAATCTTTATCATTTTAGAAGTCTTAGTACCAACGCGGCAAATTTCTTTTCAATCCACAAAATTTATCCATAGGGATGACCTGAGAATGGCCAGCCCAGCTATCTAGGGTTTCTAGGAAAGATCATGTGTTAATAAAATTCAATGTTCTAGTAGAAGGAAATAACAGAGCCACAAGTTGCAATGGGAACACATACATGCCCGACCACCTCTGTGGATGAAGATTGCAAGATTGTAAAGCAAATGATTCAAAAGCTGTGACTCCCACGAGATTTGAAGACGAAAATCTAAGTGCCCAAGACTTTATTGAAATGGAGTATATGTACAAGAGCGTTTTAGCTATTTTAAAGGTAAAGGATAAAGCTCTCGGCGTTGATCAATCCTTGAGGAATGCGCCATGCACTCGACTTCATTAAGCATCGTTTAGAGGTAATTGAATGCATATCTGGCCTTAACAATGACTCGCAGTGGCCTACCTATGTATCGAGCCAGTGCTGCTATCCTCTCCTACAAGTCTGGTACCAACCCCGGAGGGATGAAAAGCTTGGCAGGCCATGGATGCAGGGATTGATTCCAAGTGTGTTGAACGGCGCCCCGACCGCTGCGCCACACGCGCCCCTAGCTACTATAGTACTAAAAGTCACTTACTTCGCAGTTGAAGGTGCACATAAGGACACCAGATGTGTCGAATTCGACGACAGTCGCTTTCGTCATTGGGAGGCATGATCTGCAACCACTAAGTGATTGAAGAGCGGAAACATCGAGAAACACAAGACAAAATATGACACAACCCCCGAGTTCGGCAGTGCATAGCAAGCCTCGCAAACAAATGAGCCTCACTAAAGCCGCAGCTCACCCAATGGCAAACGAATGATAGGAGGTAAAGGCTGATAGTTGTGATAACCACACCTTGGTCGCTTATCTACGATATCCATCAACAGATGTCGAACTCGCACGTCTAAACACCCATCTAATACTGACGTACCAGAACGGTCGCTGAAAATGAAGCTTCCATAACTTCGACTAGATTCATTAGCTTGGAATAATCTTATAATGTTCGAGTCAATTATGCAAGGATGGCGACATTAGAACTCTACCACTTGCGTAATTCTTAATATGTAAGGACTTCGAACGTCGTCAATCGAAGAATGGATTACTAAAAGTCACTGAAAACTGGGATATCTTCTCTTCCTAGCAGAAATATTGACTAAACGACTGGAGAAACAAGAAAATAGCACTTACACTAAGGAAAAATCCGCTCCTCGAGCGACAAGGAAACACATGCAAGCGAACTGCCAATGAGGTCGAACAAGACTTGCAATGTCGTGAAGGTTCTGCGAAAAGATCGTTGACTACGAGTAAATCACGAAACTTTCGTTCGTAGCGATTCATGTGATCCAAGCTTGAAGTAGAACCATAACAATACTTTAAAAAGGAAGAAATAACAACTGTATACAATCGACTCGGATCAATCCGAACCTGAAGAAGACGAAGTCGTCGGAAAGTTAGCCGAACAATGTTTTTTTAATCAATCTCATTGTAGTACACCAATGAAAGAATATGTATCCTCGTTAAAGAGCTAAATGTCGGAAGCATGGTGAAGAAAACGGAGACGAAAATCGACTGTATGTTGGTATCATTTATATCATAAATGTTTCTGGTCTGGTCGGCTTCTAGTTAATTCCCTCTTAACGGTTTATCCCCTTATCGTGGCTGGGACGTGTTCTTCGGTGCCGGACTGCGATCTGCAGCGGAGGTATTCGGCCCCCTGCAGGGTCTCCCAGGCTGAGAACGAGTCCGGCCTTTCAATCAGGAAGCCTGGCTAGCAGTAAACCAATACCAGGATCCACCACTGTCCTAGTATCAAAGTCGCATGGTGGCAAATCTCCCTCTGGTCCACAAGGGCTGCGATTGTTTGTGATGGTGAAGACGTGGGGCAGACCAGGGTGACCTCGGGATTCGGGAGAACCACAATGGCTTAACCAGCAAGTCTCCGAAAGATGGAGATTATGCTGGGACCCGTACAACCAGTGAGGACGGGCCGTTCAACTATCAAGTATCAGGCATCAAGTATCCTAGTTAATTCTCTCTTTTCACAACGCAGATTCCTGTCCAAGGTTTTCAAGTTTTGATAAATTGGTTCACAACATCAAAAACACTGCTATAACCTGTAGCACAGACTAGCCTCGTATCAACCACGGATGGTTGGTGTGCTTTGTTTGCCCTGAGATGGTTTGGACGTAAAGATCACGTGTGTGGCACCTGGCGTTGACAACTACCGCGCCACACGCACGCAAGGCCGAGACCAAATTTTTCCAGATGGTTGTTTAACTACCAGCAATAACTATTATAGAGATTACAACTCGGTGCTCAATTTAAAATACCTACCATGTGTATGAGATCACTACATGAGGTAATCGTATGAAACACAGAGATCGGTAAGTTGACAACTTTGCAGTCACGCGAAGCAGTTGTGAACTTAATAAACTCCTTCACTAACAAATGTGAAGCAGTCTCGCCGTCACAGTCCTGCACATTCAACGGACAGCCAGCAAGTACTAATGCCTGCAAGTTGCAGAATCACTGCTATAAAAATAATGAAAACCACATCAGGAAGAAGAAATGAATCTCATAGTCTGAGCCACTCCGGGAGTTAAAGTTCAGAAATTAGCAAGGAAAGGTATGGAATAAAAGTGTAACGTGAACTAGTACAACGACAGACTTAATAGAATTAAGTGAACATAGACGGAAAGCGTCGCTATAGGACCTAAGATTCCCCTTAAGAAGTTGAACTCGTTGTATAACTTCATGAATGAAAGTTGGTCCTGCTGGCGACATATTCTAATCGTACTCCTAAGAAATAAAAGTGATTGAGAGTAACAGAACGTGAAGAAACATAAAGAAGCAGCACTGCATGTTTAGTAAACACAAGATCAGTTCATGAAGAACAACTTCTGCAAAGTCTCCCAACGGTTTACCGCCTCATCGTGCCCAGGAGGTGTTTCTGGGTATCGAACCGCGATGTACAGTGCGAGAGATTTATCCCCCTGGCAAGGTCTCCCAAGCTGAGAAGCAGTCCGGCGTTTCCATCAAGAAGCTTAGCTAAAACTAAACCAATACCAGGATCTACCAGGACCACCGTCCTGGTATCAAAGCCTCATGTTGACAAATCTCCCTCTGATTCACAAGGGCTGCGACTGCCTGTGGTGGTGAAGACTTGGAGCAGACTTTGACCAGGCTGACCTCGATATTCCAGGGAACCACAATGGCTAAACCAGAAAATCTCCGAAAAGTGGAGATTATGCTGCGACCTGCACAACCAGTGAGGATGGGCATTCAAGTATCAAGTATCTTCTGTACAGGAGAACTAATAGTAATAATGAATGAAGAATTGATTATGGAGAGGACATTCTAAATGTACGTAGAACTTTCACTAGACAATGGTGATGAAGATTGTCCCTTATGAAAATTCACTGATGAACCAATCATTATGTTATGAGTAGACACAAATCTCTAAGTGCTATTTTTCCTGGGTTTTCTTAACCTGAGCCAGCGAAACCAATTCTCCATGAAGGCCTTCGGCAACCATGAGCCAATACGTCCAATATTTGGTAAGATTTCAAATATTGTCGAAATCTTCCTAGCGGTTCGCAGTGTATCCCCAATCATGAGCTAGATGGTCCAGATTTTTCTGTCTAGGTCACTTTTGTCCTGCATATTACTTCCAAATCTCATCCATCAGCTGCCCTTAAAGAGATGTGGAGACTTTTTGAGACTCAGGGTTTGTGGACACCAATAACATGCTATATTTAAACCTAAAGAAACAGGTTATTCTGTGCATTTACATGGAACGAATGTTATCTAAAGAAAATAACGATCTTTTTGGGACAATATTCTCTGGTTTAATATCTTCTGCATGTCATCGATGACTCACCTGAACGCAAGCAAGCCGATCCATGTCCTTGTCGACCGAACCGTGCCACTTCTCAAGTGCGAGATGCAATGCGGTACGACCCAGTTTAGAGCATCGGGTTACGTCAGCGTTCAACTGAAACTCACTCCAGATCGGCTCCTTGGCTTCAAATTTAGTTCTAGAAACTATTTTAAACATAGAAAAACTATCTCACAAAAATTTCCAGCTCAATCGTAATGATTTTAAATATTTAAGTATTAAGCTACTTCAAAATGAGAGGCTGTGTTGCCTATATAGAAGATCTACGTCATCGATAACCCGACCAAGCGCTTATCGCTGTTGAAACTGTCCAGCCACTAGTTGTTCAAAGCCCGCCGATAGCACATTCTTTATAGCACATTGGATGGGGGTGTGCTCTACTCATATGGACACTGTTCGACCCCTACCGAAGTATACTATGCCTTCAAGGTCGGAAAATGTTACCAGACATTTCTAAGAAGGTAAAAGATAATCTTGATAATCGGCAGACCATTGAAAGTGACTCCTTAGGCCAGATACCCATTCAATCACTCTACTATGCTGACAATGGGAGTCGTACTCATTACGTACCCCTCGGAGATTGATCAATGCCGAACGCTTGTCTTTTATCACTTTATATTAAAACTCACTCATGTTCACAGTTGAACTAGAAGCGCATTTGTGGGTTTAGTACTAAACCTCTAAAAACTCATTCCCCAGGCTGTTCAATACATTCAAATCTTATGTTTAAGCAATTTACCACAATCAACAGGACACGCGTGGTGCAGTGGTCGGAGGTGCTCTGGAACACAGACGTGGAGTCGATCGCCACGCCCATGGCCCACCAAGTCTTCCATCCCTCTGGGGTCGGCAAATTGTCGGCAGATTTGTCTGGGAGGATAGTAGCCCACCACTAGTCATTGTAAAGGTCAGATATGCATTCAATCACCTCCAAACAATGTTTAATGAAGTAAAATGTACGGCGCATTCCTCAGGGATTGATCAACGTCGAGAGCTTGTATCTTGTACCTCAATCAGCAATTCGGTACATTTTCGTCGACCGTAAAATGCGGCCAAGAGAAGTGGTGAGAAGCCATTTCCAGCGTCAGCATTGAGATGTTGTGGTCGTGATTGCAGAATCAAATCCATTGTCCTAGAACTTCAGCACTTCAACGTTATGTCTATAAAGAACGATACCTGGGATTTTTCGTACCTATGGCAGTCTTTGGAGATGGCAATGTGAACAGGTGTTAGCTCGTCCTCATTGCAAAGGTGTAGGTTAAGCCGAGTGTTCGCCAAAAGTCGACCGACCATTGCGATTTTTGTTGGCGACTCAGGAAGACCACAAACAATATGCATAGGGCTGTCTCCAGCCGAGTTCTGAAATTCCGAGAGGTTATTATATGAATGCTGGAGAAGACACAGAACTCTCAACTATTTTGAAATTATGTGCAAAAGTCGTGAAGCAATGACATGTGGCTTGGAACTTCACAATTCCTAGCTGCTAGGGGCAGACATTTCCCCAGCCACGGTTGATGAAATATGGATTCCTAACTATTTCGCACAATAAGTCGTGTCAGCTGCATGCGAACCGAATCCTTTATATCCAACAAAGGAAAGTTCTTGAAAAGATTGACAGCCTGGTCTTTTACTGTAGTTATAGTTGCAATAACAGTGAGTCCCAAAACGACGGAATCACGGCCAACGTGACCTTGAATTGAAATGGCCGGTGCCTTCATCGTGATTGACTGCAACTATAACTACAGTAAAGCCTCCCAAGAGCAGCAAACGACTCCAAGATATTGCTGAGGAATTGGCCCACGGTTGGTGCAGTGGACAACGCGTGCTCCAGGAGTAATCACGGGTTCGAAGCACACCTTTGGTCCCGAGTTTTGCTCATATCTTAGCATTCTTGTTATTATAGTTCAACTTCATTATCTGCCATGAAAAAAAAATAGGTGGTACGTAAAAGTTAAAACACATCAAGACAGTATGTATTCTTTCTTTGATGAGCTTACACGAGGTTGATAATGATGTTTAAACACAACAAGGCAGTACCATCTATTCGAGGAGATGGCTCACTGAAGAAGACCTAACTCGACACGAAGGCGAAGCTGCCAAGTCGAGGCGAACAACAAGCGAGGACCATCGACTCGGATCATCGGCTCTGAGGAAGACGAAGACGTTGAAACGTTAGCCGAAAATAAACATCATTATCAACCTCGTGTAAGCTCATCAAAGAAAGAATACATATTGATTAGTGATACCGAAGTTCAAGGAAAGTCGGTTTCGAAACACCAAGACAGTGTTCATCTACAGGGTAAAAAGAGGACTCGCAAGATAATCCCGGAACTTGTCAGGGAATCTTGCGAACATCTGCTATATTCACCGAATTCCATTGAGTCGAACTACCGTCAGGCTATCGATGAACAAGCAAAACTTTAAGATGCTAGTGACTATTTCTTCGCTTCGGATTTCTGTAGACCGAATGTCCACCAGCTTTACCTATGCGTACCATGATACAATTAATGATTAATTTGGAGATCGAAGTAACGTTGTAAAACCAAGTTTTAAAAACACTGAAAAATCTCCCCATTTCTGCAACATGTTCTTCCTATCGTTGAGTTATAAAGACTAGAATGATTGTAGTGATGCTGAGATATCTGCAAAACTCCAGAGCACAAATGTTTGCGACTGGGATCGAACCCCATTACCACCCTTTCCAGGAGCTAACGCTTTCACCACCACAGTACGCGTGTCCTTCGTTTCGCCTTTATGTCAGCCGTGTTTTGTTGGTATGTTTTGTACCAGCAATCGCTCGTAACCCCCACACCGCGATGAGTGATAAAAAGGCTAGATCACTCCGCAGCGACCGGCGGTCCGGAGTTTTGCAGATATCTCAGCATCATTGTAGTTGTATTTCACATCATACTCTGCCATGAAAAAAGAATAAGCAGTGAATAAAATTTGACGATTATAATGATTGTTGCTTGATAAAAAAAAGTTCATAACGTCTACTATAGAAGAGCCAAGTTTGTAAGTTCAGCCATTGTGGTTGGTACAATTGGTGATAAGCCATCTGACTGACGAGTTTCTCTTCAGTGGAATGGAATGGATGAGTTGCACCCTTAGGGCTCTGGGCAAGACTCCTTTCATCAAGTACGTGCACACGAGTGTCATCTAATCGTCGCAGCAAGCATTTTCCTGTTCACAATAAACTCTTATTTAAAAAACGACTTT
The DNA here is from genome assembly GCA_900624975.1 of Angiostrongylus costaricensis. Taxonomy (NCBI): domain Eukaryota; kingdom Metazoa; phylum Nematoda; class Chromadorea; order Rhabditida; family Metastrongylidae; genus Angiostrongylus; species Angiostrongylus costaricensis. Next base: position 120,116 of record UYYA01004008.1, on the reverse strand, counting down.
TTAAAGTATTACGGGGCTCCGGAAAGACAGTATCTCCGCGTAGAATAACATTCATAATTTTATCTGTTTGTTTATGAGCTTTTAATCTAGTAATGTATAAATTTTCTTCTGCAATAAGAGAAACAAAAAACTTCATGGAACTATTTCTCAAACATATCCGCCTTCCCCCTCCTATTCAGAATAGGCATGGTTTTCAAAAACACTTCACACCAACGTACTGCGGAACTCTGCTCAAACTTGTAGCATTTGATGAAGCACTCAATTCTGCCGAGGTTTCACTCATGTAGATTATGTTAGCTTTCTATTCACTGCATATTACAATTTCTCATGGTGGGGTGTTACGTGTGAAACAACCACAATGGTACTGAGATGTTTGCAAAACTCCGGGCCGCAGGTGTCTCCGTTGGAGAACGAACGCGCTATTACCCTTTCCGGGAGCTAACGTGCTCACCGTCAAACGTCATGCGAGCATTAGAATGGGATAATATCGGAGTGAAAATTGATGATCGGCAGTTACATCACCTTCGCCTTGCTGATGACATCGTCCTTATAACACCAGAGCCAAGCGGAACGTATTCTTGCCGAATTTGATAAAGTGGAAAGATTGGTCTTCGACTAAATCTCACAAAAACTATGTTCATGAAGAATGGATTGATTTCGTATGCCCTATTCACGCTGAACGGAACGAATACCTCCGAATGCTCCAGTTATGTCTATATAGGTCGGGGAATCAATCAGATGAACGACTTCGCCTCAGAGCTGAGCAGAGGGAAACGAGCGACTTGGGAGCTTTCAAGAGCATCGAGGATGTAGTGAAGATAACAAAGAACACCCGACTCCATGCCCACCTTTTCCACTCAATGGTACTTCCTGCTCTAACGTATGCGTCAGAAACCTGGTCGCTGTGTAAGCAGGATAAAGGGTCACTCAGCGTTATCGAACGCGCAGTCGAAAGGACGATGCTAGGAGTATCCCGTTCCACACAAGTAAGGGGTGGGATCCGAAGCTCCGATCTCCGTCAACGATCAAAAGTCGAAGATACCGTTCTGTACGCCAAAGAGTCGAAGATAAGGTGGCGGGACGCGTAATGCTTATGAATAACAATCGATGGACAAGAGCCGTTAGTGACTAGATTCCTCGGAATGTCAAACGCACTGCAGGAAGCCACCGACCCGATGATCAGAGTTCTTCACGAAGAGCCTAGAAGAAAGATATGATGTTCGACGAATCCCTGGAGCGAGCGGAACCCACTGGGCTACTCTTGCACGCGACAGGGAAAAATGGAAGATTTACTGGCGCCCGCTCGAGTCACTCGACGATCAACGGGACTACACGTGACACAGGTGAACGTGTTCGCCAACACACCATGTGGGTCCTCCGTTTCGCCTGTCCCTCAACTGGTTCTATCGATCAGCGCCATCAGCAAGAACCCGTGAACGGAATTAATCTAGGGGACCCAAATCGTCAAAGAATCCAGTTAAGCTGAACCTGTAGCCGAAATCACAACGTTCCTCACTGTAGATACCTGCGGTCCGGAGTTTCGCAAATATCTCAGTACCACTGTGATTGTTTCACATGTAGATTATTTCAAGTCTTCCAAGTTAAGAGCGTAAACCAGTTAAGATTAATTTAATGACCGGTCGCTTTAGAAGGATGTTCTTACCCAAGGAGGGAGTTATCAAAGTCTTAACTCGACCACTATCACAAAGAAACTTATAAGTGTTTATGATTAATTCACACTCCTATTCGTAATTTTCTCCTTTTCTTCTCCTGGTTTTTTATTTAGCAACTTTTTGCATGAAAAGTGAATGCATTTTGCTCTATCCAAGTCTTCGTGGAATGTACAGTGAGTACAAATGGATAACTCGTCACCTGAATATTGCTGTGCAAGTGGTTGATGTTGAGTAGTCGATCAAGACATGCGGCGTGTTGGCTTCTGGCAGCTAAGTGCATCGGCGTGTCGCCGTTGGAATTCGGTCGGTTCGCGTCGTTTCCGAGGAAAATCAGCAGACCTTCGAGGATCATTACATGTCCCCTGAATAGGAATCGCTGCAGTCGTCTTAAATCTGAAGCGATTCGTAACCGTACTATTTCGTTCACTGGAAGAAACAGCTCTTTTTCACTTGTCAATGACCGGATGTTCCGTTTGTTCCTTATTTTAATACGTTGATGCTTATAAAAACTTTCAGATATTCTTAGCAAGAAAAATTGTAGAGGAAGATTCCACGCTTTTCGGTCATTGTTATACAGAAAGTTGGAGCCAAAAACAGCTAGTTCTTCAGTGTTCACAATTTATCCCACAAAAAACATCGGACATCGATAAATAGGATTTGTTCCAGTTCCTTAATATTTGTTGAACTCCATTGTTGCGAATATTCTCATCATAGCATCTCCAAATCAATTATCACACAAGGATCACTATCTATGTTTCCTTACAGATTTCCATGAGTCAGGTCACTACCGTATGCTGAAAGTTCCTACACTCAGTACTTAACTCCGAAAAAGTTATTTAAATGCAAACCTCCATGTATCAAATGAAATCTGTCGAAATGAAAAAAATGATTGGTCGTGAACAATTCGTCAATCCAAACTAGTTTTTCGTCCACTAGGGAAATTATTTGCTTAAAGGATTCTCGTTAAAGGATTTTTAAAGGATTCTCTTAAAGGATTCGGGGATTCATTTAGTCATGGAACAAAATTTACCTTTGTGCTGTTCCTTAAAATATCATAACCATCGGTGAGACATGAAATTGTAGAGACAAGGATACTAAGAAATTATTCTGTGGATCGTTGGATTCCTTTGTAAAATGTACAGTTCGAAAAGAAAAAGATCTATTGGTAAGCATGCGCATCTCAATAGATCTTCAATACCAAATGTGGCTTATGAATAGACGACAACATCATTCATGACTCGAGCGAATTAACTAGAGAGCCTGGATTTATTTCTGCATTTGTCGCCATCGTTGGAAGTAACATTTCCACCAATCAGTCCTCATTTTTAAGCCACTAGTGCAGTGGATAGAGACACTGTGAAACAGACGCGCGTTCGTTGGTTCCACCCTTCTCAGGTCAGCTAAGCTTTTTATCCCTTCGGAGTTGAACTTGCTTGGGAAAACTCACTCCGATCTGCAAAGGTTGGAAACCTCCTATGGTGAAGACCAAAGAACGCTCTAGTAGAACTAACTCAGGATTCTAAGAAGAGAAAACTCGACTAGCATTCGACAACATTCTTCTGGAAAATGAAGCCATCACGTGGTAGTCGAAGCAAAACGAAAATTCAAAGGCCTTTGTGGATTACCAATACGAAATAAGCAACCGGATGAAAAAATCCACACAAGATGCGAAATCGCATGGACGCAGACATATAAACAAACAGGAAATAAATCTATGCTAGAACTGACAAATACGCTACTGGAGTAGGCGAACAGAAACCAAAAGCGTTAGCAAACCTGTCGGCAGCGATATGCAGTAAGGTGTTTCCGTTCACATCTGTCACATCGCGTTGAGCTCCAAGAGATAGAAGCGTGACACTCGCCGTCCAGTTACCGGCAGCCACTGCGTACATCAGCGGCGTATAGCCGTTTTCCGACGCAGTGTTCAACTGAAATCGTGCACATTTTGGGAAAAACGTACGACATACAGTAGCCCAATAAGTCTATGAAGGAATCCGCTTTTCAGATCACGAAGAAGACTAGCAGCATACGTTCCACTCTCTCGAACCTCTAATTTTCCACAGTCTTACGGAATTGACAAGCGAAAAAGAGTATGAGGATGTCAAGAAAACACAATGCTCCACATATGTACTCACTTAGTCACAAAAGGAAAAACTTCATCAGCACTTTTATGGAATTTCTAAAACTAATCCGAAATTTTTATGACGGCCCAAAAACCTTAACATCAGTGGATAAACGGTTAATGCTCTCGACGTTGATCAATCCCTCACGGTTATGCATTAGACTTCATTAAGCATCGTTAAATGCGACTGAATGCATATCTGGGCTATATAATGACATGGAGTGGCTTGCAGATTTATCAAGCTAGTGCTCCTATCCTCCCAGACAGATCTAGCACCAATATGCCAAGTCCGGAAGAATGAAAGGCTTGGTGAGCGCTGGACGCGACCAACGAACAAGTGTACCTCGAACTACTGCGTAACGCTGACTTAGCAGTCATATAAAAACACAAGATGAAAAGAAATCTACGAAATCCACGACTTTCAATGAGAAGCCCTACGGTAATCGCAGTCACGTAGCTGTGCGATGTTCCTGGGTGTCGGCCTGCGATGTACAGCTATGCTATTCAACCCCATGGCAGGGTCTCCCAAGCTGAGAAGGTGTCTGGAGTTGCCATCAGGAAGCCCAGTAAACCAATACACCAAGATCCGTTATCGTCCTGGCACCAAAGTAGTTGCATGATGCAAATGTCCCTCTGATCCACAAAGGCGGCCACTGTCTGTGGCGGTGACAACCTAGGGCCTGGCTAACCTCGGGAGTGAACCACAATGGCAAAACCAGCAAAACTTCAGCAAAATGGAGATTGTGCTGGGGCCCGCACAACCAGTGAGAAGGAGCCATCCAAGTATCAAAATAGCCAAGTACATGTTGAATGCTCTGTTCCAAAATCTCCACCTCTAATCTCTAAAACTTGTCAAAAATATAATTTATGTTTTAATTCAACTAAACGTAAATGAAATGTCCAAATGAGCCTTCAAAGGATACATAGTGCTAACATTTGGGAAAAAAACTGTTCCTAAAACATACGCAGAAGAGCTGAAATTACAAATCCAACATTAACTGCCGGACAACCTGTAGCTTTTCATGCAATCATAATAAGGATAAAGGATAAAGCTCTCGACGTTGATCAATCGCTGAGGGTTGCGCCATGCATTCGACTTCATTAAGCATCGTTGCAGGTGATTGAATGAATATTTGACCTTTAGAATGACTCGCGGGCCAATATAACGAACCTGTGTTGCTATTCTCCCAGACAAGTTTAGTATCAATTTGCCGACCTTGGAGGAAAGGAAAGTTTGGTAGGCCATGTGCGCAGGGATTGATTTCACGTGTGTATTCCAGGGCGCCTACGACCATTGAGCCACACGCGCTCCTTCATGTGATCGTAGGTACTGACAATTCAGTTCTTAGATAACTACACCAGATTGAGATAAGTTATGAATAATCAGAATATCAGGAACTCAGGTTAGGAAACTGAGCTAATCCGAGGAAGCTATACGTCAAGAGGACAAACATGTGTAGGACTGACCAAATTTCGCGGTCATCCACACATGAATAACGTCTATGTGCAACAAGCTGATACCTGTTCGAAATGATTCTGCGCCGCCAGAGCGAACAGTGCAGGACCACTCTCGCTGTTCGTCCAGTTTAGGACGGCGGCGATCAGCTGAGTGCCATCGGCAGACACACAACCGCCGCCGTGAAGAAGTCGCGATGCAGACGTGTCGACCGACTGCCGATCAACGTATTCACCGCGCACTTGCAAATTGCCTCCGAAACCGCTATCTGAAAAACCTACACAGAAGTACATTCAGTAAAAAAACCTTCAAATAGTGATGAACCTCTGAATTTCCTGGAAACCAATGAACCTGTGTAAATCGGAAGAAGCGCATCGGAGCGGCGCTCGTCCTGTGACCAGTAGAACATGTGCTGCTTGTTCGCGGATTGAAGATAAAACATTTGATCGTTTCCGTCGGAGTTCATCATAGACCGAATTATCACCAGATGAACATCCTATCAATCATATAACAAACAATGTTGAAAAAGCCACCCAAAATGGACCTTTACACTATCGATTATCTCGTTTTCCTGCTTATCCTTCCAGTATCACAGTCAATAGGGAACTAACGACATTCGCATAAAAAATATCATTTGCTAATGAAAACACCAAAAAAGCAGTTTATTTCATTTTATTTTATTTGGTCCGTATTCGCGTCTACTGTGTGGACCCCAGCACTTCTCACATTCGATTCGTTTCCTCGCATCCATTGTCCACGAAGATCTTCCAACTTTTATCTTTGGCTTCGGTTCCTGTCTGAGTACTTCCTCCTAATCTCGAATATTGTAGAATGCTGGGCGAATTGTTTCTTGCTGGAGTCCTACGATAGCCGGGTTGGAGCATTCCCAATTGGATTGCAGAGAGACCAATTTCCGAACCCGGAGGGATGAGACTCTTGGTTAGCCCGGAGCGGAATCGAACTAACTAGAACCATTCTCGTGATGACGGACATCACTACCATTGTGCTATCTGCCCCCTTAAGAGCCGTTTTAAATTTAGAAATTGTGAAGGCGCATTTCAATTTGAAATTAAATAAGTGGTTTAACATTTACTAAACAGAGTTGTTTGCTATAAGCTCAGGCATAATTTTATATTAGAAAATCTTGACTGGTGGGCTTTCACGCACAAAAATCATTCAATTTCAATAAATTTTATCAATAATACTCGAACGTCGACCCGTAGTCCTTTTCCTATCATGCTTAATTTTCCACCGCACGCAGTATGCACTGAACTCGGCGCATACGGTCCCTGGTTCCATCAAAGGTTACTTTCGTAATTGTGTTTTCAGCTCAATAACCCAGTTTTTCATATATTTCGTCAGTAATCTGCACTTTTCATATACTCTAAAAGAACAAGAAGCGAGACAAGAAAAGACCACTGCGGCGAAGTGAACACTGGGAAAGCAAATCATCTGAAATCAATAGACATGGTCCATTCCCAAAAGTCATGCCATGACATCAATGCATGTAGAGCCGTGAAAGGCTTAAACAGACGAACTGCTGGGTAATCTGGCATGCCAACTTTTAAAAATCTGAACGTATTAATTTTTTCTCATGTATATATAGTATATATAATATATATAGTATGCTATACATATTTTCATATATATATACATATATATATATATGAAAATATGTACAGCATACTATATATATTATATATACTATATATACATGAGATATTCTCCCAACGGTTTACCGCCTCATGGCAGGTGTTCCTGGGTGTAAGACCGCGGTGTACACCGAAGGGGATTCATTTCCTTGGCAAGGTCTCCCAAGCCGATAAGGAGTCCGGCGTTTCCATCAGGAAGCTTAGCTAAGAGTAAAGCAATACCAGGATCCGCCACCGTCCTGGTACCAAACTAGTCGCATAGTAGCAAATCCTCTTCTTATCCACAAAGGCATCGAGTGCCTGTGGTGGTGACGACGGGGAGCAGTCCTTGGCCTGGCTGCCCTCGGGGTTCCAGGGAACCACAATGGCTAAACCAGCAAAACTCCGAAAAAAATTCAGACCATGCTGGGGCCTGCACAGTACGGGGCATCCAAGTATCCAAGTATATACGTACATATATATACATATATATCTATATAAAGTTATATATAAAACAAAGGTGTTAACTATTTCAGAGTCATCTCTTTGCTGCTCCAGTATTGCGTGGTCGCCAATGTAGAAATGAATGCGATGCAGTGGGCGAAGAGCACGAACGTGCCACACGACATCCACGGTCATCTGAAACAAACTGACATACAGGATCTTAAGAACAAAGGAAACGAAATCAGTCGACAACGAACGAGTAAAACTCTCAAAATGTAGCTTTTGCAGCAAAACTAGGCTTATTCTAAGGCACACTTAACCAGCCATGATCGAACTCGATAACACTTTAACAGTAAGATGGATTTTGAACGACTAAGACAAATTAATAGCTTCGTAGTTGACATATAGACGAACGCAAAGGAGTTTCGAAGTAATGCGTATCAACACCACCACTTGATAAAAAAAAATGCAAGAAAAAAGATTCTTGAGGGAAAAAACAAAGAAGAATAGGGAAAGCATTGACCACCAACCAATTCGGTATCATTAAAAGCACGGTAATCATCCTGTCGAAAGAATAGGTAGAACCTTACAGTGGCGCTCTGACAGTCCTCAGAGGTACACGCCACACTACCAACTTTGCCAATTGTCTGAAATACTGATTTTCCGAATAAAAATGAGGACGGTTAGGTGGTCTGTAACACTTATCCTCTCAACAGAAGGATCTCTTTCCAGTGTATCAATGATTTCGAAACTAAGTATTTACATGGGAAGGGGTTAGGACGCGCCTCCAACAAACAAGCTCACCGTCACTCCGGGAGAGACTGGTAGGTTACCCGTGAGTGTACCAGGCTCTCCTCCCTCGATCACGTATTCAGAGCTCAGCAAGCTATACGTGGGTATCAAAAAGCTGAATGCAATAAAATAAATGGCCCTCATTCCCCTGAGCTCGAAAGAGCTCCCGATTCGGCAGCGTTGGGTAGGAAGAGTGCGGAGAGGCTCCTAAAATCTTAGGGCCGCTCTAATCTACTAAATCGAAAGGAACTAAGGTGACGATCTGTACGTACAATTCACGTCCACTTGCATCCGAACCCTCGATAGAGGACTTGATCAGGCATGCAAGAAGAATAAAGGACAACGTCATCGGACTGGCTGAGACGACAAGGCGCTATCCATTTCAACGAGTTCTCTGACAATGGAGAAGAACTGTTTCTCGGAACATGCGACAGTAGAGAAGTCGGCAGCTTCGGCGTTCTCGTCAACACGAGTGAGCAATGATTGAACATCGATTCATTCGAACAATTAGCAACCTGGATCGGACGTTTACAATTGAAGAGATGTAGATCAATACCTGCTTTGACAATCTTCGCCGTCTACACACGGACATCAAGCTTTGACGAGGGTGAAATTGAAGCGTTCTATACGGAAGTGGAGAAATTCTGCAGAGAAGACCATACATTCTTCAGAATAATCACTGAAGATTTTAGCGCTAAGATTGGACCCAGAAGAACGGCTGAAGAAGAGCAAATTGTGACTCACGGATTAGAATAGAAGGAGCAGGTTGAGTGCCTCGTCGGCTTTATCATAACAACCAAGAGCATTCATGCAAACTCACAATTCTTGAAGCCCTGCTCATAACTGTGGATGTGGGATCCTACCAATAAACAGTACCATAACAAAAAAGACCAGATCATAGTAAATCGAAAGCTTTACCTAACCGATGCACCTCTAGTCCCAAAAATATATCCGAGGTCAGGCCATCGCCTTCTTTGTGCAATATTCCAATTTTCGCGAAAAGGAGAGAAAGTTGCTAAGCTCAAAAAGCGAAGTCACAAAACCGTCTTAAACTGGGATTTATTCGGTTCATTAGTCGGCTGTTTGGAAGGTGAAGTTCTTGGTTACATCGACGAGGAATATGATCGTCTCATTCACCACCTTCGCCTTAGCGCGTTAAAAGCTGAAAGTAAAAAAAGTCACCAAGCGACTTTTCTCCAGAAACACGCAAGCTGATACGCCAACGTGGAATCGCACGAGCTGCCGGCAACTTCCACTCACGTCCTAACTTGCAAAACAATGCGGACAGGTGATGAAAAAATATCTTAAAGAGAGAATATCATTAGTTACGGTTTAAGCTGCACATGCTGGGAAAAGGACTTGCAATGCTCACTGAAGGGCGCGCCAATTACAAAACCAAGATGATGGCACTCCAGCGCTCAGACGGAACAGTTACACCTTCCAGAAAGCACATGGAGAGAAGAATTCACAATTACTACTCGGATCTCTTTAATAGCCACGTTCTCCTATGTTCACATGAAATGGAAGAGGATGGATATATCGTGCCAACGGTTCTGCCTTCTGAAATCCGACATCCCATTTCGTCAGTGGACAACAGAATAACACTAGGTCCGGATAAGATAGGGTATGAACATCTGAAGAACATTCCGCATGTCCTCATTAGCACACTGTGTCGGCTCATCACACGTTACTTGTCAGAATGCGAGGTTTTTATTCAGTGGAATACCCGCAAATCTGCGTTGCTGTTCAACAAGGGTGAATCCCATGATATTCGCAACTATGGCTCAATCTGCTTGCTGTCTGTCGTCTACAAATTCTTCACTCAAGTGGTACTAAAGAGGGTTGACAGAACACCGGACGATAGACAGCCATGTAGGAAAGCAGAGTTCCTTTAAGGATTCCGTCTGATGGACCACACCCACACGATAACAAGACTCATTGTAGTACTGCAGGAGTACAGTAGACCGCTCTGTCTCACCTACACCGATTCAAAGAAAGCTTTCGACTCACTTGAGATAGAAGCAGTCATAGAAGCCTTGGACTGCTAGGCGTCTCTACTAGCAAATAAGGATTCTTCGTCAGATATATAAAAATTTCACAACCAACATATCACTGCTCTACAACGATATCAACATCGACGCCAAAAGAAGAGTTAGGTAAGGCGATACTATCTCGCCAAAACTATTTACCGCCACCCTCGACAACGTCATGCGAGAACGAACGTGGACAACACGAGTCTGGAAGTCGTTGGTCGGCAATTACACCATATTCGCTTTGCTGATGAAATCTTTCGTGTAATACCAAACATTACCCAAAAGGAACTAATGCTTGCTGGCTTTGATAAAGCCTGCGAAAAGATCGGCCTTCCAGCAAATCCCACAAAAATGACGTTCATGAACGATGGATTGTTTTTATATGTCCCATTCACGCTCAATGGAATGAATATCTGCGAATGCTCTACTTATGTCTATCTAGGTCGGAAAATCAACTCGATGAACGACTTAGCTCTGGAGTTGAACAGAAGGGAACGAGAGGGTTTTGAACAGCATTGAGGATGCAGTGAAGGGAACATAGAACACCCGACTCCGGGCCCACCTTTTCGACTCAGCTGTACTTTCTGCATGCGTCAGAAACTTGGTTGCTGCGTAAGCAGGATGAATGATCACTCAGCGTTATTGAACTCGCGTGCGAAAGGACGAAGCTAGGAGTATTCCGTTTCACACAAGTGAGGGAAGGAATCAGAAGCTCCGACATACGTCAACGATCAAAATCAAAGATGCCGTTCTATACGCGAAAGTGTCGAAGATAATGTGACCCGGAGACGTAATGCGGATGAACGACAACCAATGGATGAGAGCCGTAGGTGGTTGGATTCCTGGTTTCAAACGTACTGCAGGAAGACCACCGACCCGATGCTTAGAGTTCTTCACGAAAACCTTTGAAAAAGGAGATGATGCTCAGCGAGTCCTTATAGAGAGTAGGACCTATTGGGCTACTCTTGCACGCGACAAAGGGAAATGGAACGTTTATTGGCTCTCGCTAGAGTCACTTGACAATCAACGGGATGACAGATGACAGATGATGCAGGTGCTTCACTAGGGCCACTCTTTTCCATCCTGTTCAAAGTGCACGTCAGCAGTTTATACAGAAATAGTGTGACCTCATTTTTCCATTTGTGGTACAAAAAAGATGTAGTAATGTTCTGCTCTCTATGAATTCGACATCATCAAGCATCCTTAGAGGTGACTGAATCCATGTCTCGCCTATACAATGATGTGCGATGGTCCCAAGTTATGTATCAAGTCAGTGCTGGCGTTTTCCCAGAAATGTCTGGTACCAATTTGTTGGACTTGGAGTGATGGAACGATTGGTGAGCTCAGGGTACGGAATGGAACCAGCTGCCGATCCGGTGTATTTCAAGGCCCCTCTAACTACTGCGCTAAACACGCCAGCAGTTTTATCTACGGATTAACACCAACGAAAAGCAGGTTTAACGTTCCCGCTTAAGAATTTTTCGCCTTTTGATAAGAACTCTCAGCAGTATTCACATTTCAATAGAGTTTATTAAATATGAAAGAATAAAAACGACTATTATTAACGTTGATAATCTTTAATATAGTGTGATAACCGGATTTGTTGACAGAAACTGAGTCAGAGAAGTCGCTTGCCAAGCAAATTCTCACGAACCATAACATTGTAGGTGGAATCCCAGGGCAATCGAGAGTATTCGTGCAATCTCACAGCGTGCCTGGTTTCGCGCTCCTCCACGAACACTCGTTGACCGGCTCGCAACCAGCTCATTTCAGGAACTGCAAAGTGATCCGCTAAAATGAAAATGAACTCATCTTGATAATCACTCAGATTTTCCATAAGTCTATACATGTATATCACACAATCTCAAGTGGTACATGTCTTTGCAAGCTAGCTCGAATTTCTAGAGAGAAAAACCAAAATTTAAAGTCATTGCTTCAAATGACTGAGCCATGACGATTACCGCAAGACTTCCGGAAGTAGGAAAATCAAGAATATTGTCACAACTCCCGTATCAGCTGTTAGCTCCTGTTTATCATCCAGTTACTTGAGCAGGTAACGGAAGCAATCCCATTCGTACTCACCACATATAGGAGTTACTCAGAGGGTTCCTTTTGTACCCGTAAAACACATAGCATTGTTCGTCGTTAGCAACCCTTCTGAAGAATTCTGATCATCGCCTCGCTGATTATCCTGGTTTGACAGAATTTCTATGAAGTGCATTAGCTCACAACGATTTCTAAAGATTCTCGTTTCACCTATAACACCTCTCATGGACACTATAGTGGTCGTTTGATCCAGATTGCTATAAACGATATAGCATCTATACGAGAGCTTATATGTCAGTAACTGGTACGTTCGAATCACCGATCAAATGTCTTACGCACGAGAATACGTCCCTAGTTTCAACCTCAAACTCTGTTAAGAATTTAAGATATCAGTATCTCCATAGATGCCGTTGAATGTAGCCAGCATTCGTCCGACAAAAGTGGTCTGCACAAGAGTGAAATTCTAGAAATTAAATCGTTGAAATGATCACTGAAACATAGCGAAACCATGAGCTTTGGCGATACTGCATCTAGTATCAACCATGTCGATATGATAATTTGTATTAAGCCGTGTTTATTCGGGCTGTTCTTTACTTACCTACTAGGATACATGGATGGCCCGTCCTCACTGATTGTGCGATCCTTAGCATACTCTCCACTCTCTCGGAGCTTTGCTGGTTTAGACATTGTGGTTACCTGGAGCGCCGAGGTCAGCCAAGCCAAAGTCTACCCCAGATCGTCATCACCACAGGCATTCGCCACACTGTGGATCAAAGGGAGATTCGCCACCATGCGAGTAATTTGATACTAAGACGGTGACTGATTCTGGTAGTGGTTTACTCTTAGCTGGACTTCCTAATGGAAACGCCAGACTCCTCAGCTTGAGAGACGCTGGCAGAGGGATGAATCCCTCTGCTGTACATCACAGCAGGATACCCAGGAAGATCTCTCAGCCACGATGGGCCGGTAAATCGTTGGGAAGGTTCTTCACTTAATATTCTGTTAATTGTATTAAGGATAACTCAGCAAACATCTTGTTTGTCCACGCCATCCATCACTTGCTACAACAAACTCTCGTTGCTTTATTTCTTAAATAAACTGCGTCTCGTTAGAAAATGTGTAAAATTATTTTGTCCATATTGGAATCTGCTGTAGGCTTTTCGCTCGTTCAGATCTGGTTCTTTCTGGACCACTCGCAGTCCTCTAAATCGGCTTTTATTATCCAGTCCACTATTTCGGCCGAAGACAACTTAAAAGAATCGTACTTGGCGGTCAGCTATGGTTCATATAACTAAAATATAAGGTTGTCCAAAAACTAATGTCGAGTTTGCAATTCAATTTTCCTCGTATACATTTTAGCATTAACTAGAAAGCTAACTGATGGAAACGGAAAGCAATAGCCTCCATAGCGCTGTAAGTAATACGCGAGCCCCGGAAAGGAAAATCGTGGTTCGATCTGTCCCGTGGTCCAGGTTTTGCAAATATCTCAGCATTGTTGTGGTTGATTTTAGCATTAGTTTTTCTTTACGAAAGCCGTACTTTTCACACTTTTCCAAAGCTGATTTTATGGGCTTCTCTCCGTATAATATAATTCCAATACAGTTTCTTACGAAAACCTTAAGGACTGGCATTTCAGACGGCAAAACGGCAATTTCGATGGACAAAGGGCTTGTAACAATTGGATATGGGTTCAAAGAAGTGCTAAGGAGCCCATAATGCAACGTCAATCTAAACAATTTCCTCTAGACGAATTCGATGTTGAAGGTGAGGATGGTTGCCGACGTGCTTCTGCTACTGACGACGAGGAATTGAAAGCTTTGGTGGAAGAAAATAAGTCCAGAACTTTTTAAGAACATACAAGAAAACTCGGCATTAGCATCTCTACTGTTTCAGAACATCTAAATAAAACTCGAAAATAGAAGAACTTCGGAGAATGGATGTCGTACAAATCTAATGGTCCTTTTCAACGATAACGCGCAGCCACACGACGTACAACCGCCGTTGGAAGAGTTGATCGAGCTCCGCCACGAAACTCTATCGCATCCACTGTAGTCACCGCATCCCCAACCTGCCATCTAGCACCTCAAACATCCATGCAACTTCCTGTGCTAGAAACGCGTCAGCAACCAAACCGAGGTGGGGACTGTCTGCAACTTCATTGGCTCCAGAAGTGCAGAAGTTTAAGCCACCGCTACAACTAAGTCTAGATGTTGTCGGCAAAAACTTGTAGATCCTAAATGTTTTAATCTAGACTAATTATAAATATTCTGAGCTGAGATATCCCATTTTAAAAATGCAGATTGAAATCCGCCAGTGACGTCGTAACGACCAAGCGCACGGAGCAACCACACACATTGACGACAACACTGCGAAAGACCTTCGCGTATTGCTCGACGAAATCTCCAATCTCAACCCTTTTATTTCCTGTCTTTTTCTTCTTAATGGCAGAGTATGTTGCGAAATATAACTCGTATATAATGCTGAGATATTTGCAAAACTCCGGGCCGCAGGTGTATGCGGTGGGTTACTGCCTTTTTCCTGGAAATTTTACTGTAAATAAAAGGGTTAAGATTGCGATTCTGACTAAGCCTCAGCTTAAATGGGTTCAATGCCGATTTGGGCTCCCCAGATTAATCCCGTTGACGGGTGATTGCTGATGGCAAAAGATCAATAGAATTAGCCGAGAGACAGGCAAAACGAAGGACCCGGAACGAAGGACCCGAATGGTGTGGTGGTGAAGTGCGCCACTCCCCGGAAAGAACAATAGCGCGCGTTCGTTTCCCACCCCATACACCTGCGGTCCGGAGTTTTGCAAATATCTCAGCATTATATGCGAGTTATATTTCGAAATCTCCAATGTTCGATCGCCCACATTTTGTGAGTTACGATGTTTGACCAAGGAGAGGAAAATCAATAATCAAGGGTTTAGTTCGAAAAGAAATTCTTGTACTTTGTGTCAGATCTATGAATGCCATTCCTTTGAGTTCCAAGGTTTGTCAAACCGCCCCTTCTTCACGATGTCGGTTCTTCTCCACTTCGAGGACAATGCCACGTTGTACAAGGCCAGACAAAACTGTCGAACACATCAGTAGAAAACGCCAGAGAATCTAGAGAATTGGTAACAACATTCGTTTTGTTGCCGTCGTGACATGTAGTGTTGCATTCCGACAATACAGATTGCATACAACACGAACAAGCAGTCAAGAAGAACGAACAACGACCAAGGCATTCAAGCTGTGCACCAAAAGCAACACTCAGGACATCTGAGTAGGGATATAGACAAACATGGAAGCTTGATTGCAACGGTAGTGATAGAGCCTACAAACGATTTATCGGCTAAAGGAACACTTGGACTTCGATTAATACCACATGAGTACACTTTTCACATGGCCTGCTCCGGAGGAAAGCTCATCTGATTGGTACTTACTTACATACTTGCATACTTGGACGGTCCGTCTTCACGAGCTGTGCGGACCTCAGCACATATGCCATTCGTTGCTTTCTTTCGCAATCGTCGTCCATGGTGATGGTCTTGTTCGACAATGGTAGCGCGTTCTGATTGGGACATGTACCAATAACACCAAACGATCTCATAAGCAGGTTATCCAACAAAAGTGAGGAGGTGAAAACTGTAACTCTTTGAACAGAATCAGAGGAATATAACAGTGCTAAAATGGTGAGATAAAAAAAAGGATAGAGCTCTCGGCGTTGATCAATCTCTGAGAGGTGCGTCATGCATTCGACTTTATTAAGCGTCGTTCGGAGGTGACTGAATGCATATCTGACCTTACAATGACTCGCGGTGGCCTACCGATGTATCGAGGCAGTGCTGCTACCCTCCCAGACAAGTCTGGCACCGAATTGCCAACCTCGGAGGGATGGGCGTGGGAATCGATCCCATGTGTGTTGCAGGGCGCCTCCGACCACTGCACCACATCGACGGTGTATGACGCTTCTACCTGGCAACTCCTCAGGACTACAGGTCTCGACATCTACAACCGACAAGGATGTTCAGCAGACACGGGAAACCACGCAGAACTTTATTTCCCTTGTTCCAGGCGAAATACCGAGTGGTATGCTAGTTTTTTCTTGTTATACAGCTTGGGTACCTACGACCTTACCTCTTCGTAGTTTATAGAGCCATAGGTACTAAAGATGGAAGATTCGTTTAAAATGTGTTAATTGTAAAGGTTGGAGTTGTAACGATTGCAAACAGTTAAAACGTACAACGTAGTTTTTGCAGACCTTACCTGAGACCGAGATTTACATCAATAGAATATGAACATATGAGAACAAGAGTTGGCAATAAAAGACTTTGTTTCAAAACTTCCCGTGCACCAACGCTTGTATACACCGAATGTAGAACCGCATTTCCAAATAACTACACCTACACATGCTTCATCTTCCTTCTACTTTTAGTCTTATCGAAGAGGCATCCCTAAGAGTCGAAGTTCACCGTTCAATTATATCAAGGACGTCACCCGTACACTGATATCGGTCTTTTGTCGTTGAACAAACTCGTCCGAAAAACAGATTTTCTCTGTAGATCATGAACACGCATGCAACCATGGCCACTTTCAAGGCCCGTCTCGTACAGGCCGTCGTCCGCTGTGTGCAATCTGTATCGAAATCAATGCAAAGACCCTATTCCACCTCCCAAAAGTGACCACGTCTTTTGTTGCGTGTTCCACTCTGTACGCCACTTTGTTTTTTTCCGCTCACTTATGCGGAATATTATGTCTTATCTAATCCATTTGTTCTTCCACATACGTTGTCGCAGTCTTGTTTGATGACATAGACTTGCACGTCATCCAACCACATTATCAGCCTTCACAAGGTTTTGCAAGATGCGCTATGTCGTAGAGTTCTTGAAAGCTGTTATATCCGCCGATTTCAGATAAATATAATTCACCATGTCTATTGGAAATATCTATTGAATGGACGAGCAACTAGTGTCCAGAAATTGAATTGTGTAGACTTAAATCACACCAAAGTAGGGTTTTGAAATTTGGTTTCTATCGACTCCTCATTAAGCGAAAATGAATTTAGAAAAACCGATAATAAGGTACTCGGTGATGGAATGATCCCACGGTCTGTGCCTTCAGATCTGAATTGTTAAATTGCAGCGATTGAGGGATTATTGAAGCGGCTGTCTTACTTCTGGATCCGATCCTTTTCGCTTCCAAGTAATGTCAAAGCACACAATTGAAGGATTGCTGGTTATGTTCAATTTGGTTGACAATGATGATAATGTATGATGGACAACAGAAGTTGTTTAGTAGATTCGGAGACACCTTTTAGACGTTCTTGGCAAAAACCATACTCATTGAACGCTTTTCCTTCACGAAATCCGAGTCTTGAAGAGATGCGAAGTAAAAACGAGTTTTAGCCCTGGAAAAATCAGAAGTAGAATAAGGAAAACTTGTGTCTTAGTGACAATGAACTGCGATTCTAACTGAATTATTTTATATTTATATTTTAACCAGCAGTGCCTAACCGGAATTTAAAAACGACCAAGCAGCAAAATGATACAATATGAGACTTGTGTGAAATCAAATTACTAGATGATTTCCAGGTACGCTCGTATCTACATCAATGCGCACGGCATCCAATGCGTTGGGGGCGAAGATTTGTGGACAACATTGGATCAGATGACTACGGATATAGAAGAAAGAAGAAAAATCCTATGCTGACGCCCGTATGAATCGCAAGCGGAATCCCCAATTATTACATCAGCAGGTGTTTCATTTATGGTACATAATGTCCTAGCTGTCACACAATTCGAAAAGAACTCACAAAAAAAAAACAAAAAATGCTAACTTCGTCACTGAAGAAGAACATACGCTAAAACATATTCATACTAAGGAAACTGCTTGTCGGCTACAAAATGCCTCTGGTAATAATCTTTTACTACTGGGTGACTCGGTAGAAATACCTTTTTGTCGGCAAGTGAAACAACTGCTCCAGGCGGGATGCCATGAAAAACCTAGAATCAAACAATTTAAAATTGCAAAAACTGTACTTCTACACAAAGGAAAAAAGCGGAAAAAC
The DNA here is from genome assembly GCA_900624975.1 of Angiostrongylus costaricensis. Classification (NCBI taxonomy): domain Eukaryota; kingdom Metazoa; phylum Nematoda; class Chromadorea; order Rhabditida; family Metastrongylidae; genus Angiostrongylus; species Angiostrongylus costaricensis. The sequence goes on along the minus strand of UYYA01004008.1, from coordinate 101,868 downwards.
TAGCTTGACTCGGTCCTTTTTCTCCAAGACAGATCTCCTTCTCTGGTAAATCGTATCCCATAACAAGTGCAAGCCGTTTTCTCGCCTGAGCTAGTTCAGCTGATTCAGCCAAATAACCACGATTTGAAGCATCACTGTAGTACCTAGACTTATTAAATTGTTTAATTGTACGAAAATCAAAGATGGATGAATTGTCTACGGATGGAACCCCTTAGCAACTAATTGGATCTATTAGTCTAAACAATAACTCTAATAACGATGGTGGTGGAGCTTTTCGTGCAGGTACTGGCTTTCCTGATTTGAACCATGTTCGGGGATCCATGGCAGCCTTAAACAAAGGTTTGGTGATTCTGTATGAAATTGGCTTCAAGTTAACAAGAAAGATAATATAGACCTGAAGAGCACTAGAGTCATAATATGCAACGCGAATACGTCCTCCAGTTCTCTCAACCGCTGAAATTGCTGTCGCTGACGCATACTGCACTTCGATATCAATTTTATGGGTGAAATCATCAGCACCCTAGATATTTGCAGTGAAAAAGGATATGCAAAGAAACGAGTACATTTAAAGTTTATTGAAAGAAAAGCCATAATGTATAAGAAACTTCAAATACCTCAGCGGTAAGATGGAACCCATATTGTCTTGATATCGATTGAAGAACGAATTTCCTAGTAGCAAAGAGAACGGCGGCATCAATAGGAAGTAATGGGTTCACCCAGCCAAGATCAATGAGGCGCGACAGTTCCACTAACGATAATGGGATATATTCTCGACGCATACTGACAAGGATAACGAGGATATAACGAAGTGATGACACTAACTTCACAATTTCTACTTTCTGAACATTGCACTTACTTTATGTTCGCATTGAAATGCTTCTCTCCTGGGAACAACCTCTGCCACGGGCTAAAGAAGTTCCCCCAAATCCAGCCCAGAGGTGGCTTCGCTGCGTGCTGTAACGCACCGCGCGTATGGCCTCCCTAAATGCCTTCGAAAAACAAGATAGATTTCATATCGATAGATGTTCAGTACGCTAACCTGATTCGCCGATTTCCCCACTTGTCGACCAGTCGTCCTTGCACCAATATTATCACGAAGGTCTTGTATTCTTACACGGGAAGACTTCTCGACAATTGAAAGAGCCCTCTCGGCAGCTGATTTCACTTGTAGCGGCATTGAACTGCAACTTCCGTTTAACGCCTTAACATCTCGACAACGCATGTCTCTGGTGGAAGCCCATGGTTTCGCATATTTGAATTTTCACAGCTAACGTGTCTTACTCCTTTACCCATCGGTAACACTGCGTGCTACCATGTTGCTACACATTTCACTAGACCAAAATAGCTTTTCAAGGACAGCGCTTGGTACAACTTGTCGTAGAGAGGCCATTGACAACAACGATGAAAATTCCGGGGGATAAATGACGATCATTGACGCCTGTTCACCCACCAAGCATACAACTGGAGCAATACGCATCTTAATCTTTTAGTAAACTTATAAGGGTTATAAATTATGTCATGGAAACCACCAAACCATCAAAACTATAGCGATAGAGATATAACTTAGAGTTGAAGAATTTACCCAAATAATTAAACCTTACCATGTAGGTTATAACAAGATAAAAAAGACACACACATACACAAAAACTCGTAGAATGAAAAATTGGGAAACTGAATATGCAAATTGGCAAAAAAAAAACCAATTATGTGAAACAGTGAGAAACGCGATAAGCCCTAAGTGATGCCGAATTCTCTTTTAAAACTGAATTCACACTGTGACGAAGTGTAATGTTCTTAGAAATGAAAATTAACGCAAAAAATTGTAATAGGGAGAGTTAGAGAATTAATTACAATGCAAGAAGATGTGACAATTACTCAAAAACCTGGTACGCCAAGGTAGAAATTCGTTGTCGTCTTGTAACAAAGAAAACGCCACCAGCACCTAAGTGTAAAATTAGACGCCAACAGTCAACGTTAACCAGACCAGATAAAAAAACGAACCGATGGTCACTCCTAACACCAGTGTGAATACTCCTAATACGAACATAGCTCCACCCGTATATCCAACATAGCCAGAGATAGACGATGAGGAGGATGGAGTGTAACGTTCGAAGGATTTCCCCACGATGACCCATTCCTAAGTAACCAACCAAGATAAATATTAGAAAACAATGTGTATATAAGTGGTGATAAAACCTCCGAGTTGTTTCCAAAATTTGGCACAAGGAATTTCCAGTCTCCCTGAGAAATCGTTTTATTAAGCTTCTCAACAAACACTGATGATAAAACCTCGGCCTAAATATCATGAATAACTGAAACACCTTAAGAAAAAAAATAAGAAGAAACGAAATACTACCTACCGTGTAATTGTATTTCGGCACAGTAGCTGGTTTCACATTTGCCTTTTCCACCACAGAGAGGAAAACTCTTAGTGAGTCACCACTTCCAGAGTCCTAAAATCGACACTTAAAGAAAAACAAGAACTAAACTGATTTCTACACACTTTTCTCTGAACAGATTAGTCTAAAACAGTTACACGGGTCTACGCCAGCACATAACAATTAACAAAGGCAAAACAAAGAAAAAAACGTTTGATGTTGACCCATTACTAGGGATATGCCATGCGCTCGATTCCTCTACAAAACAATGGACGCTGCTTCGATCCCGCGTAAGAAGCTAGTTAGGCTTTCCTTCGCATTGGAAAGTTGGTAACTGATTTGTATGGGGGTAAGAAGCTTCGATTTAAATCATCGTTAGGTCGATGGAGTTATTGAGTAAGCCATTATACAGACTACGTCTTTCGGAAATTACTGTAGGATTTGAAGCTGCATTTTCAAGGTGGCATATTTCAGCTCAGAACAAACTTTATTAATCTAAATAAAGATCGCTAGAACCTACATATTCTTGCCGATGGAGAACGAGCCTATTTATATCACTTATAAAAACTGTGGACTTCTGGAGGAAATGAAGTCATTGAAGGCAGTTTCGGTCTCGGCTTGGTTTTTAAAGCATTTTTTGCATAGGAAGTTGTCATGGTGCACAAAGAAGCGATAGTTGACGGTCAACGGATCTGGTGAGAACGGAGGAGAAGGCAGAGTTTCGTAGACCTGCACGTTCAACTTCCGCAGCGCCACTAATGCGATGTGTGGCCGCGAGCAACTGTGGAGAAGATTTGGCTCCTTTCTGTTGATCAATAAGAGGCTCACGCGTTGAAGTGTCTGGTGGATTTCATCGACTTGCTGGACTTCTATTTCGTAATGTTTTGAGAAGTGCTGCAGACCTTCATCGTGAGCCAAGCACTCAACCGTTCGTCTTCTGTTTTCACAGGGACCAATTTCTTGTCGAATATCACCATGACGATGAGGTACAAATCGTTTTGGGTGTGTCGAAGAAGAGCCAGCGGTATCTCAAAACGGCGATTTCTTCGGTTGTTATTCAAATGGCACGTCATTTATCTTTCGAGATTCTTTGTCTTTCTAACTTTTTTTACACTTCGAGACGGTTGAAATGTCTACAGCGAGTTCTTTCGCAAGTTGATGAACAACTGTGCGTAGTAAATGTTTGCAGGGAAGCCTTGACTTCACTGTCCTCAATACCACGACGTCCGCGACATTGCACATCTGCAATGTCGAATTTTCAACGATGAAATTTTCGAAACCAAAGTTACAATGCGCGTTCGCTAACACTTCCTTAACCTCATAAGTCATGAACGTTTCCACCCGTTTGCTCTTCGTATATCCGGCGAACCTCTCTCTGATCCACAAGGGCTGCGACTGACCGTGATGGTGAAAACCTGGAGCAGACTTTGGCCACCAACCTCTGGATTTCGTGGAACCACAATGGCTTAACCAGCAAATCTCCGAAAAATGGTGATTATGCTGTGGCCCGCACAACCAGTGAAGACGGGCCATTCAAATATCAAGTATTAAGTATATCCAACTTTGAATTCGCTGATTTGCTAAAATTGTTGTTCTTTTTTTCTAAAACCGTAGCCTGTAAAATTACTAAGGTCACAATTTATATTCCAATTGAGTTATAGGAAGCGAAAGTACTTAAAACGAGCTTTGCTATGGTATACAATAGTACAATATTAGGGAAAAGAGTTGGTAAGATATGCACAAAAAATGAAATCACAAATCCGATAACGGTTTGCTAAAAATTTAATATAAAAACACTTCTGTAATGCTAATGGAGTCGAATGTTCGGACCCTTAAGGTATAGCGCAGTGTTCATTGATGCAGTCTATCAGAAAACAAGGTGCTTGTTTGACAGTCTTCCTAACGCTTTCCACCAATCCACTTAGAAGCGCCTTAGCTCTCCCCGGGATTGCAAGAAGAATCGACTCGACCTGCATTCTACAGCTTTCGTAGAGAAGATGAAATCCTTAAGCACTAGTCGAATGAACATGCGAAGTGTTTCAAGAACACTGTGGACGATAAATGCGAAGGAAACAAACCGAATTGCAAGAAGTGTTGAAGTCCTCGCAGTAGATGTGATGATGGGTCAAGTAAAATGTAAAATGAACAAAAATGACATAAATTTCTTCGATTGTTTCTGGCTCGTATTTTCTACACAAAACAATGGAACAACAAGGATATCGTTCAGTACGACATGATGGTACTCAGTATATCCTTTATGTTTGCGGACGCTGCGCTTGTGTTGTAAATCCTACAAAACATTTTTTGTTGCCAAACTTTTAGAATTTTAGTTATAGACATATTCGAATAATCGATATCTTTTTTGATTGTTCAGCTTACATGAGGTCGATATGAAATATATGTTATAAGATAAATATAAAAATCATAAAGTCATAAAATATATGTTACATAAATATACAATGCTAATTATGTTGTATTTCCTTTATTCCTAATAGTTCCCAGGATCGACTTTCCATTAACCTCGGCATTGGATTACAAATTCGTCGTTTTCTTTCTCAGCAATCGCGGAGTTGTTAAAGAGCATACGTTTACTTCCATATAACAACAAACATACAACACAACCGTAGCTGACGTCTCGGCAGAATCGCCTTCGTCAGGGCCGCTTTTTTCACCTGTCTTCCACAGAGGAAGACGCCCAGAGTCGCATATGATTGACGACTCTTTTATTTTGTTTTATACGAGTCGTCCTTCACAATTACTGTGCGAATTCCAGTACTTCTTAGATTCGGTACGTTTCCTCGCATCCATCATCCACGAAAGTCTTCTTCCAACTTTTTACGTGTGGCTTCGGCTGCTGCATAAGCATTTTCATTTCATCTTGAATTTTGTAGTATGCTGGTCTAGTCGATTCTCGCTGAAATCTTAAGATAGTCGAGCTGCAGAACTGCCAAATGCACTATAGAGGAAGATTTTTCCGGACAAATCCGGTGCCAATTTTCCTACCATGGAGCGATGAGAGGGTGGGTGAGCCCGAGGTGCGATCGAATCAGCACCGTGTTTGTGATGGCCGGCGTCACTACCACTGTGCTTTCGCCCTCGTTATAATTATAACTATGTCACAACGTATTATGCATTCATATGTATTGATATAAACCTCGTGTAAGCCGAACAATTTGGAGAGGTAAATTGCTTTAGTCTTAAAACATCAGAGAATAACAATAAGGAGGATTAACAGGCAACATCATCAGCCTTATGATCGATTTTCAACCGAAGAAAACTTACTGATGTGAAGAGTCAATGAATCTGATTGCATTGATAACCTAACAGAATGTTTTTACCACACGTTTATTTATTGAAACGTTAGCCGAATAGATCTGTTCTAACTACCTCGTTTTAAATTATCAATGAAATAAGATACATCGATCTTTGATACCGAAGATGAATTAAAGTCGGCAACAGAACTGTCGAAGTGAAGTGAAAGAAAAAAATGAAGTACTCACAAAGAAGACACGAACACGCAATGGATTTATCGGTCCAACTTTACTCAAAGCTTCTGCTAGAGCTGATGTGACCTTGTCGACACCTTTGTCATAAACGTCTTTGATGGATTCTGCAAATGTTTCATGGATCGACAATCCACAGAAAGTAAACTTGCGAGCCATAATCTTGTAGCCAGTTCTTCTTGCATAAGTGTCACTAACTTGATTTTACTGCTAAAGTGAATGTGTCGTTAGAACTACGACCATGGGCAGCAAAACAAGCTTGCAATTTCTCTGATAGCGAGGATACACCACCATCCGGTGTCGGTGTGAACTTCGTGAACGACAAGATAGAAGGACTACCGTCTGTTGTCTGAAAGGAAAGGAAGTATTCGTAGCTGTGAATCCACACAGCCTACACACACCTTATACGTTGTATAGCTGTCTAATTGATCTCCATCAAAATGAACTTCAACAGTTACATTTGCTTCATTGTTCAGACCACGATAGATCGTAAGTATGCGCCCATTTTCAGCTTTTAACTAAAAAAAAAGCAGACTGACTAAATGTACATGAAAGACGTATTTTTCCATCGAATCCATTAGTGTTGCTGAACGGAATTCTTTTGAACTTATAAATAAAGAAACGTACTGAACCATAATTTCCGAAAGTGAGTTGTGAAGGGATGAGCATTTGAGCAAGAGGACGCATGGAATATGTGCCATTGGAAACAACAACATCACCTGATTCGGTCGGCAGTGCAGAAAAACTAACACATCGTGAGGAGTCCAAGCCGTATTCATACCCTTTAAATGTTCAGAAATAGCGAACTGGGGTCTCTTCCTTAAACATATGCTGTTCTCTAATAACGTAAAAACACATTACCTAGAGAGTGAAGATAGTTTATACAGAGTTCATATGGCATATAAAGTTGGATGGCCCGTCTTCGCTGGTTGTGCGGGCCCCAGCGTAATTTCCACTGTTTCCGAGTTTTCCTGGCTTGTCCAGTGTTTTCCTGGAATCCCGAGGCCAACCTGGCCGAGTTCTCTCCCAGGTCGTCACCACCACCAGCGTCCGCCACCCTTGTGAATCAGCGGGGTTTGCCACCACACGACTAGTTCGAAGCTAAGACGGTGGTGGATCCTGGTACCGGTTTACTTTTAGCTGGGCTTTCTGACGGAAATGCCAAACTCCTTCTCAGCTTGGGAGACCCTGCTGGTGGGATGAATGCTCCCGTTGTATATTACAACCCAATGCACAGATACACCTCCCAACCACGATTAGGCGGTAAACCGTCAGAAGGCATCGTATATATAATATAACCCAGTGCAAAAAATGGAATGTGTACCGTTGTGCATATCAACAAGGAACCACCAAAGAACCACATCACTAACTTGATTAATAGGCAGGCATTAGGATAAAAAAGAAGACAAACCACTATTGAAATCATGGACAACGGAGACGACTCCCTTGGGTACGTTTTTCTCGTTTATGAATGGTACAACATCATCCTTTCTTGAACCACTGACAGCAATTAGTCCTTCAGAAGCAGAATAGTAGGCCTTAATAAAAATGAAGGTCTCGCAAATAATAAATTTAGATCAAAAACAGTGATAGAAGATTACATCAGCTCTACTTGCGATTTTAACTTTTAGAAAAAACGTAGCAAAAAAAATAATTAAAAGACTGACTATCGCAGTTGTTAAAAGACTAGTGGAAAATTAGGCCCAACTGGGAAATTAATTAAATCCGTGTGGCACCTTCCTACGAAGTAGAGCACTCTGCCTGAAGCTGATTATTCAGTACCGAGAACTGACTCGAAGACCTAATTTTCCACTAGCAACTACGATACGATGGTGCACTGGCCGGAAATCGAACTCCGCTCGCCCACATGGCAGGCGAGCATTCCGACGATGTTTCAAATAAAGCATTAAAGTCGTACCATTGACTCAAACAGTGATTTCTTTTCATCAACTATTTGAATGTGAACACTGTATGGATCCGAAACATTCAGCGGGATAGGTTCTCGCTTCCATCCATTGCAAACAACACCAGAAGGAATCTAAAGAATCGGAAGCTTTGCTAGATAATTGGGATGGGATCACACCTCGAAGGAAATTTCAGTGAACAAAATGAAAGATAGATACTAACCATAATGTGGCGACTATCGACTTCTGAAATGGAACTATAGCTATCGAATTCCACTGACAGTTGGGACTTCAAGGTAGTATCGTCTGAAATTCTTGTTAAACACTTTTAGTAATGATTCTTCCACATTAACTCTCACATGTCTAATTTGTTTCGCAGGTTACCAAGACTAGCTTGCAACCGATACTTCCGTAACGAGATATTGCCCACTTTCTTAACCTTTTACTTGCTGCCTACTAAGAGAACTAGCTGATAGAAACGCAAAGCAAGGGCCTCAGTGGTGTAGTGTGTATTACGCAACGCGGGTCCCCAGAAAAGATTATCGTGGTTCGATCCGACGCAACGTCCAAGTTTCACGGATATCTCAGCATCGTTGTGGTTGTGTTCTCCACTTTGTTTATCAGATCGATGAACAACAGAAACGTCATACTAAGCTATCGCGGTCTTTATAAAGACAGTATGATCATCGCTCGATAGGAGTGTGACCAAGTCTGACTACCTGCTGCAATTCTAACATCACACAAAATACAATTCATTGAAAGTTTCCCCAGCGGTTGTACCTTAATCAAACGATATGCCCAACCTGCCAAAAGTTCAATTTCATGGCTGCTGAATGACGACACCGCTGCTCGGTTGTAGACATAGAACAAATCTACAGATGGTTTGCTTCACGTTGTGGAAAATATTACCTTGAATCATTGTCTTATTTGTAGAATAAGAAATACCCTATATCTTTCCCTAGGTGTTAGAAAAACAGGCTCCAACTCATCTGGCATGAGTAAAACAGTGTTGGAAGTGCTTACGAGGACAAAAACGCAAACGTGATAAGTTGGTAGGTTCTCGCAAAGCCCACTATATGGGCCAAATATGCATTTAATCATCGATTCGATGTTTAATGAAGTCAATGGTATGAGGCATCCCGAAGCCTAACACTTTATTCTCTATTTCTTTGTGCAAACAATCCAAGTACTACCAGCTCGATGGATAGAATTCGTCTTGGAATTGCAACTGAGTGAACTTGCTTGATGCAATTGAGCCTCTTCTCAACCCACCACTCTATACTAAGATTGCTCCTTATCTCTTTAGAAATATTTCGAAACTGCTTTGAACAGTGTCGCAAGTTCCACTCTTAAATGACTACTGCCCAGCTCCATTAGAGCTTTCCATTCTACTTCACCAACTTCAGATTGTTTGAGTAAAAATGACAGTTCGTGACGGAATTATTTCATTACTCTGTTAGGAAAGTCTCATCATGTAATGGTTGTAAAGAACCTTTATTGCCCATTCTACGTTGCTCTCCTTGATTTATTTCAATAGATATTGAATTAACTGGTGATTCGACCGCACAAGGAATCTTATAATACAGAGAAATCAACAAAGCTTCCCATTGTTTAAAATGATGTAAGAAATCTGTGATAACGTCTTTTGGGTCGGACGACACCAGAGCAGAGTGTCTTTTAGGGAAACTAATTACCTCGACAGAGATGTCTGTATAATCAAAATAGAAAACTTCTTTCATTACACTCTAATCCATGGGTGCCTTTGTGAACTTTCTCAAATTCTTTCTACACGCTCATCCTGGCAAATAAGTCGCCAAGTCTAACAAAGGAAATAAAAGATATGCCAAAAACCTTCCTCTACAGAATTACAAATTCAAACAGAACTTCTAAGATTTCCTTCATTACAACTGAAGAATGTAGATAGGCGTAATTAAAGTCAGGTCAAATTCTCAACTCCTTTCGAAATTTAATAGTTATTTTAAAAGAAGTTTTTTGTCCTGGAACATGTGCGTATACATCAGCATCGGTTCAATGACGTCATACTTGATTTCCCATGCATCACTAATCTTCAAACAACCTTTCCGGTGCTAGGATTCGTTTCCTAAAATGAAAGAATACCATTTTTAGTCCACCTTAATCTTGTTAGTCCCTTCCGGATTGTTACTGCAGCAACCGTTGACTAGTCCTTTATACCGGCATTATGGATGGACTATCAACTGCTGTAGGCTTTGGGTGTTCGAGTACAGTTTCGATATGATACAAGGGTCTGTGCGCAAATCCTTGATTATCGCAAAGAATCCACTTTAAGTCGAACTACATAGTGATTAGAAAAGGTTTTCTTCCGCAGCAAAAAGAGCTCAACAAGCTACACAATCCAGGACCTCCTTGCCATTCATCGAAGCTCTGCAGCATCCACCTATCGATTTTTTTTCTATCAGTCAAATCCATTTGAGGTGTCCTCTGACACACTACAATTATGCTCACTTCCTTGTTCCAAGTTCTAAAACAGCAGTGTAATGTACTTCAATAAATATTACCCAAGTTTGAGCTGAACGAATGGCATTGGCAACTACTCGGCCACCGTTTTGGCGGTCATCGAAGGCCGATGAGTATAGAGAATTGAACGTACTTGGAAAAGGCGCTTACGGCGTTGTATACCATGTAACACACACCCCGACGATGACTGAGTATGCATTGAAGAAAATAGTGGTGGGCGTGAATGACGACGGTGTACCACAAAGTGTATTACGTGAAATCTCAAGTATGATGGCACTCAGGAGGTTTCGTCACAAAAATATTACACTATTACATGACGTATTTCACACTTTGGAAAATAATGGATGTGATCTGCATATTAATATGGTTGTGGAGAAATGCGACTGGGATCTGTATTCCTTCCTAAAGGACATACCTCGTGATATACCAGATCATCAGTGCAGACTGATAGCTAGGCAGATATTTGAAGGCGTGGACTTTTTACATAGCAATAACATCATCCATAGGGACCTTAAGCCACAAAACATTCTTATCAATCGTGATCAAACTGTTAAAATTGCTGACTTTGGTTTGTCGAGAAGTTACACTACACAGAGCTGCTTTACTACCGTAGTTGTTACTCTTTGGTATCGAAGTCCGGAATTATTACTACAATGTAGCTACAATACGGCAGTTGACGTTTGGGCTATAGGATGCATCGTGAGCGAGTTGTATCAAAGATTGCCACTGTTTCCTGGCCAAACGGAAGCACAACAGCTGAGCATTATCTTTCAAAAAATGGGAACGCCTCGATCTTCACTCTGGCCACATGACGCCATCGTTGAACGGTCCAATTATCCATCTTATTCTGCTCAGCCGCTTGAAAGGTTAAATCCAAGATTACCTGCTGACGCCTTACCCGTTATTAATGGCTGTTTGACATTTGCGGCAGAACAACGTCTGACAGCTCGAGAAGCTCTTCAAATGACATTCTTTAACCAAGATTACCAACTAACTTCAAACGGTCACCTTCAGCAGTTAGCCGTTTCAAACCTTCGAATCTCTAATTTAATACCAACACTGTACCGACCGTTAGCGCTCCCCAAGCAAAACGGCTACTTTTCCACTTCTGTTCCAACTTAAGATGGGCGAGTAGGACAGCGGTAATAATGCCATCCAATATACACAAAGTCCTGATTCTAACAACAACACTACGTATGAGGATATCAACAACGTTCCAATGGACGAAAGTTGTCCAACAGTTTTTATGTTCGAAATACGAGCTTTAACGAGAAAAAAAGAAATACCTCTTAAGTATTCTAAAGATACGATTTAAAAACCAGGACTACATCCCGACAGGATAAGAAAAATCGTGCCTTGTTGGCAAAAAATTTCTAAACTACTGAATTTAATCTCGACAAGGTTGGTCAGAAATATTGTGGCACCATGCTTTCAGTACTATTGGACACGTACGCATTGAAACCAACCATTATCGCGAATATACTAGATATGAATTGACAGAAAAACGTAGAGCGACTTCCATTTTGTGTTTGAATTTTAAAACAATATATTACGAACTTGAACGTATAGAACTAAGTGTGAAAACATGGCATCAAGATATGATAAGACAAAATCGATTTCCTTTTTAGACCATCAGATAAAAAGAATAGAAAACTGCTCTGAAATTTCACCTGAAAAGTTTCCATACACTCCAACTTGCAGGAAAACAACTAATGGGTTGTTGAAAGCGGAAGAAGGTGGTTTCAGTGGATTCTCATCAGTGAACACCACCTAAATATGAACGTAACCTTTTCAAGAAAACCACTTAATTGATATAACTCTATCTAAGAGTCCAACAGCAAGGGCAATATACGACAAAACGCAGATATAGAATGCCTCTTTAAGACAGTAGAACTCTTTTCACCACTCTAAAATTAGTTCGTCACCTCTACTTGAAGATTGTCTGAACCGTCCGTATCCTTTACGCATGAGACCCAGTGCACTCCTTTCATACCGGCCACAATCTTGTGTCCACGCTGAAATTCAAGCTTACCCACTGCAGAATGAAATGACATTGTTTTCTAGTCCCATTCGGATACAAAGACAACTAAGAGCGTAGAAATTCAGATTTGTTATAAAACCTTAAATCCTTTGTTGGTCTTCGAGAAATCCACTAGACCCTCCAGCAACGTTGCCATAGATGACAGATTTTTTGAAACACGCAAAAGTTCAGGAAATGACTCCAAGCATGATGAATTCGCCTTATCACAGTATCCAACTAAAAACTATTGGTATCACAACAATAATCAACTCGTTACCCGATATGTAGACTGCTCAGGGAAATAAGCGAGAATCAAACGAGAAGGAGAAGGAAACGTCAGAAAGATGTAGATTTATTAAATGTTCATAAAAGCTAATTTTGCAAAGACTACCGTCTCAAACGCATATTTTCGCTTTGTCAAAGATGAAACAACATGAACTTACTTGTTCTGTTGTATAAAAATACGTTCTTGTCAGCTTTTATGGTTACCCATTGTAAAGAAGTGCCACTTCGATAGGAAAGCAACGTCGAAATCAGGTCAGAATTTGCAAATTCATCGAAGGCAACAGCATTTTTATTAAACCAATCGGAAATCACTCCAGACACCTTAACAATAGCAGTACCTTAAGAGTACATAAACTTCACTGGTAAATTAGCAAATTCACCGTTAGTCGTAATGTAGCCGGAATTTTCGTGGTGGAGGTTTGCTACCCAAAAGGCTCTCGATAGATTGTTAAAAATATCACTCCCATACAGTAATCGTGTAAGGACGGTTATTGCCTTCTATTTTTCATTCCACCAAAGTATCACTCATGGTTTATCCCTCAACATAACTGAAGGGTTACCCTGAGTACACTGAACGCCTCATCCTCAACAGATTTTCCAACAATGTTAGAGTGTACAAAATATCGACTAGGAAGAATAGCGACGCGCAAACTTATGCTAACGCATAGCCTTCCTAGTTATCTATTGTTACCCTATCGCTAAAAAAAGCAAGTGCAAGGGCATAATAGTGGAACTCAAGTGCTCTTCATGCCCATAGAGTAAACGAAACTCATTGAATAGCTATTGCGCATGAAAGGAACAAATCATGTGCTCGCTTAAAAAAAGGATAAAGTTCTCGGCGTTTATCAATGCCTGACGAATGGATCATGCATTTGACTTCACTAAGCATCGTTCGAGGTGACTGCATATCTAGCCTTTACCATGACTTGTAGTGGCCTACCGATGTGTCAAGTCAGTGCTGCTATCCTCCCAGACGGATTTGGTACCAATTTTCCGACCTCGGAGGGATGAAAGGCTTGGTTGGCCTAGAGCAAGGGGATCGATCCCATGTGTGCTGCAAGGAACACTCCGACCACGGCGCTGCACGCGCACCTAGCTTAAGGTCCCCACTCAAGTTACTCAATAATCAACGACATTTCACGTAGTATAGATGACGGATAATGGTGTTTTGACACATACAGATTTTGTATGACGAAACCAACCTGCCTATGTTTCGTGACAGAAACTTCCCCGAAACAAGAACGAATAATCCGTAGCCTTATACAGTTTGTGCAAAGGCCCATATAGCCTTATCTATAGGTCTTGCGTCACCAGATGATACTTGCGAGGTTTGAAAGGCACACTAATGTTGTAGAAGACTCACACACCGCCCGAAGAAATCAAGGCACGCTCATTGTTTCTCACAGATAACTCTTCACCTAACCACCGCTCACCAAATCCTATATTAATCGATGTCCCAGAAGGCAATGGCGATCTAGGGATGCACAGACTCTTGACTCAGTATAACAATTTATGTACAGATGGCTAACGCTTAGTAACAAATGATTGACAAAAGCTAGTTGAATCTTCACCGTCGATTTGAAAGAGAGTGATCTACTTGTTAGAAAACTGGAATATAAAAGCAGAATGAACACCTTATAGCTTTGGAGGAAGCTGATACTGCTCAAATCCATTTCCGCAGGTGGAGTCTTTCCAACACATTCACTTCCATAGCTCAACGTGGCAGTCCCAAAAACTATGGCTAGCTGCAATGTAATCATTCCTAAATATTGAGTAATTAAACAGAAAACACTTTGTTATACAACACGTTAACAACGGAATAATGGCATGTGTAGGACCTCGGATCACTAGCACAATAGGAAACACGGTGAACTCGGTAGCACATGAAGAGTGCCCACACAGAAAAAGTTTCCCTTCTACGAAAATATCTATGAACCCGAAGGAATCAACAACAAACAGAAAAGATTCATAAAGGGCGCTTCCCACGAGGAAACGCAGTCCACCTATTGCTCCCGACAGAGAGAAACGTGAATTTCTGGATGAATCACCCGAAATCGTGTTAGGATACCGTTCCAATGTTTTACTCGATTACGAAACCTCGAACTAAACATTTTACTATCTGAAAAATAGTCTGGCCGAAAAGGTAGAGGCACTGATAGACCGAGAACTTTGCCCTTGAAAACAGAACACTTTCACCAAGAATCTAACTACTGGTCGCTGAGAAACAAAAGACAAAAAAACGCAGGCAAGAACAAGAACCTCGAAGTCTGCCTGTATATCAAGCAAAAATTAACTAGTAGCCTCTGCATACTACTACTGCAAGATTTTAACCTCATTTAGGCTTACCAATGGAAAGAGTATTAGCCGTCACTTGTTGTCTTGACCGCAAATACACAAAGATTCGCTGACGTATCAACAACAAAAATTGAGTCTCACAGTCTCTTCGTGTACATGTTTCATGTAGTTCTTTCGTTCTTACTAGTTTAGCAAGCTATACTTTAGTTGATCCACTAGTTCTTTCACTAAAGGGGCGATCAGCACTTGATAGTGATGCCGGTCAACACGAGCATAGTGCTGGTTTGATTCCGCTCCGTACTCACCAAGCCTGTCATCCCTTCGGGTTCGGGAAGTTGGTACTGGACGTGTCCGGGGAAGAATCACCGTCTGTAATCCAACTGGGAGAGCTCTCGTCCGGCTATCTGAGCACTCCATGGAGAATTGACTCGACCAGCATTCTACGGCATTGAAGAGGAAATGAAAATTTTTTTTCTCAAGCAGCAGCCGCAACCACGCATAAAAGTTGGAAGACCTTCTTGGAGGACGGATAAGAAAGAATGAATCAAATGTAGGAGGTGCTGCGATCCGCACAGTAGGCGTGAAGACGACTCGTGTGGAATAAAATAGGTTTAAAAAAAAGCTCTTGGACTAGAGTGTCTTGTCTAAGCGTGAGATAGGCCTGTCAGATAGTGATTAAGACCAGATGCTTCTCGTTCATTTTCGTCACTTCCTGGTTTGCTTCAGATGTCAATGGAACGATTGTATCAAGAGACGTCCAGTATCCTACAACAAGCACACTTTGCGATGGGACGGCTAGAACGTGCTGCAAACGAACGAGAAGCCCAAGAGATCGTCCAGTACATCAGAGAACAACTTCGGTGATGCGGCCTTTCTGACTTCTGTTCTCAGTCGCCACTTCAAAATCTGCTAATATTCGTAATATTTCGTAGTATTATATTTCCAGGATTATCGATCAGAACTGGGACCAGTTGGGGATTCTGGTCAACAAAGAATCGGCGGCCCGGCGACATATTGTGAGACCATCCTTTACGTCTTTATTTTCCTTTTCTTTTTCCTTTTTTCGCAATATACATGCTATTTGTATCATATATAATTCCACTAGTCACGTGACTGAATGCATCATACCATCATCGGTGAGATTTCGATTCGGCCACGTGACCGGTCCAACCACTTCACAAGGTTCCGCTTTTTTAAGGGGCTAGTGATGGGTCACACATGTAGTGTAAGGCCTTTGTTTTTCTTGTCCTTGAGGAGTGTTCCCAATCGCTGCCCGTGGCATGGTGGTTGAGTAAACCAGTGAATAGTATCTGCTTTCCTGAATTAGGTGCAGATCACATTTTGTTGGAGATGACTTGATGACTCGGAACCACCTCCATGTACATCATCCCTTGAATGAATCCACCTGAGTCTTAAGGTAAGTGTGTGGTTGATGATCCCTTTTTGTCTTAATCCCCACCTTGGACTCCCTGCCTATCACCCTTTGGTATAGATATGATTTTACGCCGCTTTTCCCATCTCTGTGTTCTAATTCTGGGCGCGTGTAGGGCAGTGGTCAGAGGCACCCTACAGTGCACGTGGGATCGATCCGCCGCAGGTCGACCAAACACTCCATCCATCCGGGGTCGGCGAGTTGGTACCAGACTTGTCTGGGAGGATAGCAGCACTGGCTCGATGCATCGGTAGGCCACCGCAAGTACTGTAAAGGCCTTCACCACCAGATGCATTCAATGACCTCCAACGATACTTAATAAAGTTGAATGCATGGCGCATTCTTCAAGGATAGGTCACCGTCGGGAGCTTTATCCTTTATTTATTTTATACATGTCCTAATTCTGAAGAGTGTTTTCTTCAGGTTAGACTCAAGGTTGATCAGTTAAAAAACGACAGTCAAAACATCCACTACGCTATGACGTCCATTTACTCGAATCTCACTGCAAAATGGAAGGCGGCTAGTGAACGAGAAGAGTTGCTTCACCAGAGGTATATTTCCTAGAGTTTTCAGTCGGTGTTCAATCTCCAGATGTAACCTGTTCGCAACATAGATTCCGGACTAACGAATCTACTAGACTGACCTTGGATGATCATGAGCTGCAGATGAATGATCGACTTAATTCCTCTAATCGACATGTCAGTCTGCGATAATTCAGCTTCGCTGCTTATTCTTATCTATGTTTTTTACTTTACAGAGTAGGACTGGGTTAGATTAATGAGGCTATACAGAACCCGTAGCAAACTACTCATTGCTGTTGAAATCTAACCCAATAATAACATGATTTGATTGGCTGTTCAGGTTGACGATTTGATAAGTCAAGGAGTTGCTGTTCTTGAGAACCTTCGTTCACAGCATATGAATTTGCGTGGAATCAGAAGGAAAATTCTGGATATTGGAGCAGCTGTGAGTCTTTGTTTCCTTTCAGCATCATTTGATTTTTAAATATCAACGTACTTGTCTCATCATTTCTCGTTCAGTTAGGATTATCAAGTACAACCCTGCAGATGATAGAACGGAGAGTATCAGAAGACTGGCTTATCTTCGTTGTCGGTTGTATTGTAACCCTGATATTTATGTATGCTTTTTATCGATTTTGGAAGGGATAATTCACATAATGTAAATTAATTTAATAGATTACTTATGATCTATCATAATTTCTGTGAAATACGAGCCAATCATGACGGATTTTCCCTTTGTTTCGTCATCCTCTGTTAGTCAGTGCTCTAACCCACTTAAAGGCGCGCTGGTTCCTCGACAGTGTTTCAATGAATAGCGCACCTAACAAGAGTGAAGGTAAATCGGTTTCCTAAGAATAACCCTTTTTTTGTTGCCATTTCATGAGCATTGATATTTTCTCATAATTACCGGGACAGATTTAATTTTGAGACCGTCTTACATTTGTTGTGCTATTTGAATGTAATTGCGTGCAGCATTCCGTAGTTACTTTGACGTACTTCTTCTTCAACTAGGAGACTGGAAATGTGTTAAAAATTACGGGCAATAGCTTACTTATTATGGACCATGGTTCTTAAATTCTGTAGACAATATTAAACGCTCTTTGAAGATTTCTGTTCATAAATGTTTTAATGAAAGGTACTCATTATGATGAGTTGGAACTAATCGACACAAGTTATGAGTACGTAAAAATTAAGTAGCACCTTTACGTCATCGGTTCGTTTCCGGTTGGTGTAATTGAAGTTGATTGCAACTTTTCTGTCGATAAGCCCGGTTAAGAACAAACCAATTGTAGAAATTGCCGCTGTAATACAGGTAGTAAAAGGTTGACGTAGGAGCGGATAGCATATGGTGATGTCCGTTATCACGAGCATGGTGCTAGGTCCATTCTGCCCAGTGCGAACCAAGCCTCTCATCCCTCCCGGGTCAGGAAATCGGTGGCGGACTTATCCGGGAAAAAGTTACTCTTCAATATGTCAATAAGGTGGAGGACTACAGACTCTCAGTATACCACGGAACTGAATCGCTCAGCCGTTCCCACCTCCTTGAATGATGCGTATGAGACCACGAAAGAAGCGGGAGAGATGTGAGACGAGACTCATAGTTCATTTCAGAGCAGACCATTCAGGCATCTAAAATGGCAAGTGACCATATTTCATATGTAATTTTTTTCTGCTTTCAAACAATATCCACAATTTTATCAGTCTACAAACTAACCCCTGCCCAAACAGGGGAGTCTTATTGTTCATTCTTCCATTAAATTTTTTTTCACCCATTTACCAGTATCAGCTTTTCTTCGCCATAGGATGGGTCGACTAGGCGACAGTAAAGTTTTCATTTGATCCCTCGTCGGGATAGTGAAGACTCGGCTAGATTGTTGAACACGAAAAGTATCACATTTTACTTCGAGCGTGTTAACTAAGAGATCTTTCCATGAGATCGGTAGTCTTACTATTGGCCTTCTAGCAATTTCAAGAAGTTAGTCGCTTCGACTAATTGTATTTTTGGCATCTTGAACGGCTCTAACATTTAATAGTTAACCTATTTTGCGGGTTAAAAACGAACGAAACCTAGTTTTGTCTTGCTTTCCATGATTACATTGGACTGTTCATTCTTTTCGCTTAGTGGTCAACTTAGTGTTCATGGCTTTTTAATGCTCACATGTACGAATGTTGTGAGAGCGAGCTTTACCTCGTGCTAAAGCAAGTCAAGTTGAAACTAATAGATCTCAGTCGCAGTCTTGCAGAAAACCTTCAGGGTGCCGCAAAGAAGAACGAGCGAAAGCGTTGAAGGAAGGAAGCCGTAATGAACGTCTGACAGTGCTGAAAAGACGGCCAAAAGACGTAGTTTTATTCGGAAATACACTCATTACACCTACCTTTATGCATCAAACTTAGAAAACAACTCATTGCTGGATGGCATAGAAGAGCTCTGAATGTCAAAGTTTTTGGCGAACATGAATGTAACGTGAAATAGGGTAGTCGGTATTCCTTTTTTTATTTCATTTCATTTTATTTGATCCGTGTTCACGTCTACTGTGTGGATCCCACCACTTCTCACATTCGATTCGTTTCCTCGCATCCATTGTCCGCGAAGGTCTCCCAACCTTTACGTGTGGCTTCGGTTGCTGCCTGAGGACTTCCTTCTAATCTCGAATATTGTAGAATGCTGGGCGAATTGTTTCTTGCTGGAGTCCTACGATAGCCGGGTTGGAGCATTCCCAATTGGATTGCAGAGAGACCAATTTCCGAACCCGGAGGGATGAGACTCTTGGTTAGCCCGGAGCGGAATCGAACTAACTAGAACCATTCTCGTGATGACGGACATCACTACCATTGTGCTATCTGCCCCCTTAAGAGCCGTTTTAAATTTAGAAATTGTGAAGGCACATTTCAATTTGAAATTAAATAAGTGGTTTAACATTTATTAAACAGAGTTGTTTGCTATAAGCTCAGGCATAATTTTATATTAGAAAATATTGACTGGTGGGCTTTCACGCACAAAAATCATTCAATTTCAATAAATTTTATCAATAATACTCGAACGTCGACCCGTAGTCCTTTTCCTATCATGCTTAATTTTCCACCGCACGCAGTATGCACTGAACTCGGCGCATACGGTCCCTGGTTCCATCAAAGGTTACTTTCGTAATTGTGTTTTCAGCTCAATAACCCAGTTTTTCATATATTTCGTCAGTAATCTGCATTTTTCATATACTCTAAAAGAACAAGAAGCGAGACAAGAAAAGACCATGGCGGCGAAGTGAACACTGGGAAAGCAAATCATCTGAAATCAATAGACATGGTCCATTCCCAAAAGTCATGCCATGACATCAATGCATGTAGAGTAGTCTAAGATGGCCTGAAAAGGAAAACTTTTTATGCGTTATTGACGTGGACATTTCATACGTATTCTGGGCCCAGCTTATCGCTAGTTATGCCGTTCACTATGCGCAAGGCCTTCTTTTAAACCCACTTCGGGATAATCAAGCCCTCCACTTCTCCGAGTGGTGAAATTTGGTACCAGAATTGTCTGGGGTCAGCGCGTTGCATTCACAGAAAGTTGGCACCTGTGATAAAAATCTGGGAAATCTTCAAAGCCATTATCAAAGGATTTCAGGGGGAATCGGCTTAATCGGTATTCAAAAACATTCCGAAGACAACGACCCTTAAACAACAGCTGCAACCATACGCCTTTTGCTTGTGGGTTTTGCTGCTCAGCTTAAACTCAAGTAAGTGTGGTGCAAATTTCGCGACCTTGGTGGGATAATAGGCTTGGTGAGCAAGTAGCGGCGATGTTTAGCGAGAAATTACTGCACTTACAATTAACAAATACAGACGAAGGTTCAACGTTTACGACAACGAAGACCTAATTTCTAATGCAATATGCTGTAGTCGAAATGCTTCCATCATGTACAGTTTGTTGTCGATCATTTTTGTTCTCCTTACTTCTTGCACTACGGATATGCCTCACCCTAACTGTTGGTCATTAGGCTACGTGGACTATATTCGTGAAGTGGACAGGAGCTTGAACAAGCCGATCAAAAGCGATCTTACAGTTCCCTCGGACACAAGTCCATCTCGAGTATGTATTCCTAGTTCTTGCTGCAATGGTTTAGCGCACTCCTGTTAATATAGACATGTCCACCACGTATGTGTGCCTGGATGTGCTCACATATATTGAATTTCTTTTCTATAAGTCGACTTGATCAAATGCGTGTAATCAAGCGAATGAGGAACGCATAGGAGGTGGTCAGGAGTCTTCCGACAAATAAGCTCCATGTCTACCCCAGAAGAGGCCAGTCAGTTACCCGTGAAAATATCCAACCCATGAAAAAGCTTTGCAAGTTGGTATACTTGATACTTCATACTTGAATGGCCTCACTGGTTGTGCGAACCGCAGCGTAATCCCATCTTTCGGAGATTTGCTGGTTAAGCCATTGTGGTTCCCTGGAATCCCGAGGTAATCCTGGCCAAAATCTGCCCTAGGTCTTCACCACAACAGACAGTCGCATCCCTTGTGGATCAGAGGGAGATTTTCCACCATGCGACTTTGATACCAGGACTGTGGTGGCTCCTGGTATTGGTTTACTTTTAGCGAGGCTTCCTGATGGAAACGCTGTACTCCTTCTTAGTTTGGGAGACCCTGCCAGGAACTGAATCCTACGCCGTACATCGCATTCCGACTCCCAGGAACATCTCCCAGCCACGATGAGACGGTAAACCGTTAGGGGGGCAAGTTGGTATACTGATAATAATCTCCAAACAGAAAATAGAGTCCCATTATGATGAACCCATATTATGAAGTCATTAATATTCCAGCGTTGGGTAGGCAGGAGAACTACGAAAAGGCTGTTAAAATCACAAATATTTCAAGGCTACCTAAGATCTGGAGGAACAATGGTAACGATCCGAATTTACGACTCCTACATTTATCATGGAATTCTCCTACTGATCACCTGTTTATGCAGGTTAAGAAGATTATATAAAATGTCATCATATTGTTATATCTTTTTATTTTCTGCCTACTACAGCCGCAGCTTAACTAGGTTCTATGCCGATTTGGGCGCCCCAGATCAATCCCGCTGACGGGTGATTGCTGTGGCAAAGATCGATAGAAATAGCTGAGAGACAGGCGAAACGAAGGACCCGCATAGTGTGGTGGTGAACGCGTTACTCCCCGGAAAGGACAATAGCGCGTTCGTTCCCCACCATAGACACCTGCGGTCCAGAGTTTTGCAAATATCTCAGCAAGGTTGTGGTTGTCATATTGGTTGAGAATAAAAGACGTTTCCCATTAAACGTCGTTATTGGAGAAGAGCCTAGAGTGATTGTCTGAGTTCAACAGTGTCGCCAAAACTATTTACAATTCCAAAAGTCGTACTTCGAAATTGGAAGCAAAGCTCTTCTAACAGAGGGCACCATGACGAAGTAAAGTACATGATAACAAATCGGATGTGTTGCCTAATTGGCGTTTCCGTTATCCCAAAGTTGGTTGGGATTTATTCAGACACCATCCATTCTTTTTTAATCCACAATCCTCTCGTTTAAATCCAAAATTTCCGCTGAGACAGACCACTTTGGATTCCTCCATCTACAATTCGAAATGCGGCAAAAAGCCCGGAGAATGGAACAACACAAAGAGCAGAACACATCACATCCGATTTCACTCGAGGTCGAAGCCACAAGCTACTATAACTATAGTTCTCGCAAGCCATATGATATATATAACCTTCAAAAATAAAGTATCGGAAAACAGTTACAAACCACAAACACGGACAACCTGCCTGAGAAAAGTGACCGAAAGTATCCTTGTATTTCGAAACCGACCTTCCCTAAACCTCGGTGTGACTAATCAATATGTATTCTTTCTTGATAAACTTGCACGAGGTTGATAAATATATTTATTTTCGGCTAACGTTTCGACGTCTTCGTCTTCCTCAGAGCCGATGATCCGAGTCGATGGTCCATGCTTGTTGTTCGTCTCGACGTTGCGTCTTCGCCTTCGTGTCGAGCCAGATCTTCCTCAGTGAGCCATCTTCTCGAATCCTTGTATCCTTGTAACCACCTCCAAATTTGCTTGTTGAGTGTATCCTACATGCTTTCCATAAAAACTATTCTATGGCATATATCGTAAACGTTGGATGGACCTACAACCAGTTCAACAGAGAAGGCTCCGGTAAACATGCTACTGCATTGACTGCATCAGTATCCGGAGCGATGGCGATTTGTCGGAAATAAAACCATCTATCGGCCTAAATTTGCCGACTACAAAAAACCTTTTGTTGGCGCTGAAGCGAAAACATTAACTTGTTGGGCTTTCAAACTGCAATGCGTCATTACAACTTTTTTCATCGGTCCCTCACAATAATCATAAGAAAAGAGGTTCGATAGCGCGACATCATATGGTGAAAGCTGTTTGCTACCACATTGCAGTGGTCAACGAATTCACTTGGTCGGGACGGGAAGGGCATATGTATTGATGGAAATTCTTAGAAAATCTTCGATTCGCGGATAACATTATCATTTTTCCTAGAAGTACCAGTAAAGCAGAGATGATGATCAATAAGTGCAATGAAGTGGATAGAAAAATTGGATTACGTATAAATAAGAAGACAACTCTTGAGAAAAACTATAGTGCCAATGTAAACAGATCGAACTGGAAGGCTCTCTGGTTAGACAGAACACCCTTTACATGTAGAATAGACGTTCAGTGGACATGGAGAGCAAACAAGGACAGCAGCATGAGCCTCGTCGGGTTTTTTGGAGCGACAGCCGACCGCTGCACGGACCTCAAATTCCAAGTGCTTCGATTCAGGAATGCAAAGCGATTGAACAAGAGCGAATACCGCTCGGAGAGACATGGAGGAACCTTTGAATATATCATAAATGTGAACAGGTACCTAGACTGCGTTAGTGTTCCTTAACTCTATGGTGTTTTAACTTTGTTAATGATTTTATCTTGAAGAAAAAAGACTTAAAACATGTAAAGTACTGGGGTTATTGCGCATCTACATGGCTGGCTTAATAGCCCGAAATATCTCATAAAAGTTAATCAAATCTCTGTCGTTTCAAATACGCCGAAACTGTTTAAAACGTACGATGACCGAAGAACCAGCATCGTCGTGAATACGGTAATCTACAGCAGCAAGACGCTTTAGACTTAACAGATTTATGGCGTTATTCACTGTGCACCACGCGGACTATAACATATTCTACATAACTCTATAAACTATTCTACAACGATTCAAATGGTTTCGGGTGCTTGAAATCAGAAATGAAAAAGGGCTGAAAAACAGTGCAAATAATCCGAGAAATAACCTATCCTTATAGTTAGCCTAAGAGATCAGAGCTAGTACAACTATTTCACTACAAAAAGGTATTTACATTAATTTTAGTCGATTAGTTTAGGTAATCAATTTATTTTGTATGCATACAGAAATCTTAGGAGTCAGTTAATTCACAGTGACATTAGTTTGGAGACGGCTGGCCATCAAGTCATGCCGTTGATGGCCATGCTGCTTATTGCTGCTGCAGCTGCCGCTGCTGCTGCTGCTTCATTCGGCTTGCGACCGCGGCCACCACAGCGGCACCACGACCGCTGCCGTCCTCCGAGAGCATCAGCTGGTACTGAAACATGGTGGTTTTCTCGCTTACAGTCCGTATTTTGTCACTTTGCTCAAAAAACAACAAACCAAATGGGACAACTGTCTATGCGGGATCTAAGAAAAAAAAGTTGTTAAAATTTTTACTTCAAGCTACTAGAAAGAATTTATACTTATCTATCAATAGGGCAGTACTGCGACGACAAGTGGAAATAATTTTAATAAAAAGTGTGAACCATGATAACCTAAGTACTATCTATAATAGTACTGGATTCGCTGAACGCTCAATTTCTAGTGCACTCTTTTTGAACATCAGCTAGAAGATTTCATTCAAGAAGAACCGTTGCAAAGAAAACTCGAATGAGGAAAGAACTTCAAATTGGTGTCCACAGTTTGCTAATTCAATTAAGTATCTATTTGAGTGAATTCTCCAAGCAGAACTGTAAAAAGGAGAAAGGTATAGTGACTTCCACCGGACGTTTCAAAATTTGAGAGCCCCTATCTTGACAACGAATCTATAAGTGACGCACCTTAATGTCGTTAGTAATCAAATGGCCGATTTTCTCCTCAAGCAGATGTCGAAATGACGGATGGAAGCGGTAGACAGATCCGTCCAGTCCGACCGTTACTTCACGACGACCCGTCCGCTTCAGGAGCGTCGCGATGCCGGCCGCCGTCAGCTGCGCTGCCCTGTGACGTAATCAGTCAAACTTCGGAAGACACCCGTCATATAGAAATACTTCTTAGCACTAGCAAGCCTATTGATTTTCATGTTTCGGGTAGAATTGAAAATGCATTTCTTTACACAAAATTAGTACAAACGGAGCGCTGAACACCTGATACTTGATACTTAATACTTGAACGGTCCATCCTCACTCGTTGTGCGAACCCAAGTATAATCTCCATTTTCGGAGATTTGCTGGTCAAGTTATTGCGGTTCCCTGGAACGCAGAGCTCAGCCTGAACAAAGTCTACTCCAGGTCTTCACCACTACGTGAAATCCCAGCCCTTGTGGATCAGAAGGAGATTTGCCACCATGCGACTTTGATACCAGGATGGTGGTGGATCCTATTATTGGTTCACTCTTAGCTAGGCTTTCTGATGGAAACGCCGGACTCCTTCCCAGCTTGGAAGGCGCTGCCAAGTAGCGCATTGTTCATATCATTCCTAATCTTAAGATTGTGGAAGTCTAAAAAGCAAGTATAGTGAGGAATTTTAAACCGACTTCCACTTTGAGGATTATGAGTGTTTTTGCTCATTGTCTATAGCAAGCAACCAAATCGCATGAAATTTTCGGAACACGGTAGATGAACATGAACTCGAATCAACGCCGTTCTGAAGGTGATGAACCAAAACGCTATCAGAACATCAACCACGATAAAGCACTCCCTAACTGTGTCCTGGATTTCAAATAAACCAAAACAAAGTGGTGACCACCGAATTTTCAGGAGCTCGTTGGGATAAACACTCACCTTGTGCTGACAACACGACACACATAGGCCACGTTTTCGCAGTCAGCGCTTGACACGCTCTCAACTCCAATATCTTCCAGGATTTGGAAGGTCTTTTGAAACGTAAGATCATCTTCGAGCAAATCGCTGAAGGGAAAATCAATTATCAAATCAAAACGGAAACAGAACAAATCAGAATGCATCTTCTGCACCAAAAATATTGCAAATTATGCACTTGGAACCTCTAGGAGAAAGAGGCCAGCAACTTGATTATATCGTAAGTTCATATACTTTCCGCATTTTCTGCAAATATCACAAGCGGGCGGTAAAAAAAAGTTCCCACGTTTCGATCTCGGAGACGAACTTCGTTGGAAAGCACCCATGGCGTGAAATTGCTTCGAATTTACTATTGAAGAGTAGTCCATCTTGGGCTAATGCCTCTAACACTACCCGAACCAACTCGCCCATATACATTCCAGAGATCATCTTCTCGAATCTGTCAAAGAATAATGATAACAGTCTGGAAAATAAGTTAACAAGGTTAAAAATAATCACAATTGCTTCCCAGGATTGATACTGAGTGCGTCGACTTGCCGATCAAATGGAGTGATAATCCAGTCGATCACACCGTCATCACCGAACGCCCCCCATTCCGTATTGATGATCATCTGAAATAAAAATATGTGAGTATCATGTTCAACCTTATAGAGATCACCAGAATAGGTACGCCTTTATAATGGCGCAGGATGAGAAGGTTCAGTGTTGGAACAACAGGAGCTTTTCGTCAAGCTCGTGTGTACAGCTCGTAGATGTATCACATCAGTGAAACCTATTTTTGCAGAGAACTCATCGCCTCTGAGCATGGACAATTGCACGTCCACTGATGCAGTTTGAGGGTATGAACACTCTACCCTTTACACTAAAATCCAGTTCGCCAGCAAGTTTGGAGACGCAATCCTTTCGTCGTGGTGGGTTTGGCTATAAACATTTATATGAGCATATTCTGAGTGACTACCATTGTAAATACGAATGGTCCTCTGAAGTTAATGCTGCTATGTACAGCAATTCTATCTCAAGAAAACCTGTCTACTCCATGCTTTGGATTCTTAAACCAATGACTTCGGTGTATCTAAAACTCCATACTCCCTGAATTAACAGCACTTTGCGCGCTGGGTTGCAGCAAAGCACTGATTTTCGAAGATGATGCCATAGGATGTGTTAACAACGAATGGTAAACCGCAGAAAAATAAAAGAAAATCTTAGAAAGAATATGCAACCGACAAGGAGAGATGCCTAGGAGATGGATAGATAATCTCATGAGCAGTAGAGCTCACGGCTGTGCATCCCATGAGTCACAAGGACCAACAACTTCAATTAATATGATTTGAGGGCGCGTGTGGCTTAGTGGTTGGAGGCGCCACTACGACACACACGTGGAATCGATCCCCACTCCAGTGCCCCATCTGCCTTCCATCCCTCCGGGGTCGGCAAGTTGGTATCAGACTTGTCTGAGAGGATACCAGCACTGGCTCGATACGTCGCTAGGCCACCGTAAGTCATTGTAAAGGCCAGATATGCATTTAATCACCTCCAACGATACTTTCTGAAGTTGAATGCATGGCGCATCCCTCAGGGATTGAACAACGCCGAGAGGTTTATCCATTTATCCTTTAATACGCTTCAAGAAGGGAAACAACTCTTCTATCGCGTCGCGTGCTCAAGCGTGTGTAGATCCCCGAAGGACAAAACCAAAACTATAAATCTCGCTCAGTCGCCTTCATTTCTTTTCTTTTTATTGGGGACCTAAATAAAACATTTAGGAACAATTCCTAAATTCCTAATGCTAGAAATTGAAGCAGTGAACTGGAAAAACTGAGAATGACTTGCGGACTATAACAAGTTTACTGTATGAAACTAAACAGTAAACAAAGGATTACGTGAATAATTACACAACCAAACCATTAGCTGCTTAACCCACATCAACAAGATTTTTTAAATGCTTCACCTCATCGGATACATTTTCGCCCTTGATTTCGTCGCCAATCTTTTCTAAGAGATCGAGTTTCTCCATGTAGCAAGCGTTTGTTCCCGTTCCCACAATAACACCGATCTGCAAAAACCAACATTTGTGGTCTCTTGGAACGAATCCATTTCCCAACGTTTACCCACTCTGTCTTTTTCATGAAAGGGTGTCGTCTGAAATACAACCACGAGGATGCTGAGATATGAACAAAACTCGGAACCTCATTTGGGATTAGAAGCCACGATTACCCTTTCAGGGGGTTCACGTGCTACCTACCCCGTGTGGTTGCTTATAACAACGTTAGAGTAGAAAACCTGGCCAAGAACGGCAAAACAAGGACCTCGGTTTGTGTCAGGATCCTTGTGATCCATTTCCATTGAGACAAATGCGAAGATGAGCACGAATTTTTAAGTAATTTTCTCAAAAATGCCACCTTTCCACTTTGAACGAAAATCTCAGTTCACGGTGAACCTAACTAGTTGAGAATTAAAAACCACTAGAACAAACAAATCTCTGGCTTCAAGAGTCAAACCTTCTTATTCTACTACGGATTTTTTGCGCATTTTTGGAGCGCCCAAGTCGTTTTTGTTGTTTCAAAGTCCATTTTTTAGAAAGTGAAGCGAGTGATTGAGAAAGAAGTTCCCTCCGGCAAAACATATATCCCCCTGTGAATCATCGAAATTTGAAATGGTTTTGTTTGCACCAAAAATCTTTAAAGATTCGAATTTTGCTCCCAATTTTCTCCTAAAAGTGAAATTCAAAGTTACATGTTGCATTGAAAAATTCTGAGAGACCATACCTTTAAAGATATCCTTTACACATTTAAAGCGATAGCTTACAGCCATCACTAAAACCGTCAACTCTCTAACTCTTAAATATGGCAATTCTATAAAAACCACCATTCTCGTAGATTTGTTGGATATGTTCATCCACACATGTGCATGTATAAGCGCGACATTGTAGTTACAAACTTTAATATTTCTCAATCCTATGCAAGATAAGGATGCGCGTATGGAACACTGGTTAGAGGTGGTGCCCTGCAATACACACTGTATTTGTTCTTGGTTCGATCCTAGAGCTCCATTTCAACGAATGGCCGCGGAGAAAGAGAGATCGCGGCGATGGCAGTAATGTTTCTGGCGTTATTCTATCTCTTTCTGACCAATCCGCATATTCGTTACCTGTTTGAATAAAAATAGCTGACGCACTGAATATAGATTTGAATTCTGTGTGACGTGGTAGGCATGGACTGAAAGCGCTTGTTGAACCAGTGATCAACTGTCACGCAGAATACCAACGCTGACAAATGAAGATGATTGACGTCCCTGTCGAGAACACGTGGGCGTAGATGCGCCGTGGATCACACATATGGTGATTGACTCGATCTGCCACCCGGAGCTCAGCAAGTATTCCATCTATCCGGAGTCGGTCGATTGCTACGAGACAGCTCTGGGAGGATAAAAACACTGAGTTGACATATCAGCAGGCCACCGCGATTGACTATATTCGCCAGGTACACATTTAATGACCTCTAGGACAAAGCTGTTTCATCTCATCGAGTTTGACTTTACCCAATGTGCCTTTCGAAAAAGTGGAAACGTACGCGGCAGTTGTTCTCCTTAAAAGCGCAAGCCATCAGCGTTCCGACAGTGTCATTTAGTACGGCAACGACGTCAATATCAATATCCTGAACAAATTTCACTAATATTAGGCCTGTCAGAATGAATCAAAGCACAAATCCCTTCGCCACGATAAATTCTCACCAGCTGTCATACAACAAAGATTTCAAGCATACCTTTCGTCGCTGGCAAGCCTCACGAAGCAAACGGACCACGTCGGCCCCTTCGACATTGCTGGCGGTGAAGCCTTTCGTCCAATTTATTAGTTTTGCGCTTAAAAATAGTTCGATTGGTTGACAGAAGCATATTTGCTGATATAAGTAAGCATATAGGATTATTGCATTACAGGTTTCCCTTCTATGGAAGGGTAATACCTGTATTTGCAAGTCTAGAATAAGACTGAACTTCACTTTAACTTCACAGAGATAAGATCAGTACCTGTGAATTAGAATATTATTCGCTCACACTAGTTTTACACAATACTAATAGTATTTTCGGCTCAAAATTTTTATTTTTCACAGATTTCGGAAGAGTAAAGACGATTTCACCTAGGAAATGCACACCTTGTTAGACCATTTTGTTCACACGGAAATGAGAACGTGAAGCCCAGCGGGAGTTTCGCGACGTCATTCACGCCTTCTTCAGTCATGAACTTCGCCATGCAATCGGCGATGTGGTCGAAAAGCTGAAATTATCGGCAATTTCAGTGAAATCCACTGTATCGTTTAGCACGGTTGCCAAGAAAATAGTCCAAGATGGAATCGACATGGTTGAAGAATTGAATCTTCATCGCTAGCAAGGTTTTGAACTGAAACTCGATATCTAATTACTTTCTAAGCATTTTCTCGAAGACACGCAGTGAATTCAATGCACCTCTGAGAAGGTGAGGGTTAACTTGCATTGATCTCAATGCATTTTCTTTTTAGCGGTCTTGACTTGCCGCATAGAGTGGTTTTGCCATTCTTTTTCTGTTTAATCAATAGCTTATCAAATAATCCAATAATGGCACGATTCATGGTCCGAAAAAACCTCTACTATACCTTTGATAGTACATAAAAATTGCTTATCATACGGTTTCACGTTTCGATACATGACGTATTCAGGAGATGATTTTAGAGCATATGTACACTTCAGAGCGATTTCTTTGCGTTTAGGAGGTGGCGCAGTTGTAACAATGCATGCCCGTTAAACACGAGCACGTTGCTGGTCTGACCCCGACCGAGCTAATGAAACTCCTCCTGCCCTGTGAATTGTGGTGCCCAGATTTGTCTGTGAAAAGCTATCTCTCTGCAATTCAAGTGGGTATCTCAGGACTGCATGGAGAATTGGTTCGATCAGTATTCAATGACATTTATAATGAGGACTACAATGCTTAGGCTGCAGCCGAACATACACGGAAAGTCCAAAGACCTTTGTGAATAACGGATGCGAGAAAACGAATTGAATGCAAGTGCCGGGGATCGGCAAAGTAGGTGTGAAAACGTGTCATGTGGGAGAAGAAATTAAACAAAATTGGGCGTCACAATCTTTACTTTTATTTTCTGCCTACTATAATTATAGTGGGCAGAAAATTGGATGTGTTCACCTACAATGAGTATCCACAGAGTTTGCTTTTAGAAACGGTTATAAGGTTGTATTAGTCACTCAAAAAAGTTTTTCGCCATTGCTTTAAACGTTGTGCTCAAAAAATTTACTTACTTTTGACTAAAAACATAAAACCGACTAAGCAAATTCTCTGCCATACTTGGATACTTGGACGGCCTGTCCTCACTGCTTGTGCAGGTCCCAGCATATTCTCCACTTTTCGGAGTTTTGCTGATTTAGCCATTATGTTTCCCCGGCGTCACAAGATCAGCTTGGCCTAAGGCTGCCCCAGGTCACCACCACAGGCAGTCACAACCCTTGTGGATCAAAGGAAAATCTATCACCATGCGATTGGGTTGATACCAAGACGGTGGTGGCTCATGGTCTTAGTCTACGCTTAGATGGGTTACCTGATGGAAGCGCCGGACTCCTCAGTTTGGGGGACCTTGCCAGAGGCATGAATCCCCTTGCTGTAAATCGTAGCCCGACACCCAGGAATACCTCCCTGCCAGGATGAGGCGGTAAACCGCTGGGAAGATTCTATGGTATAAGTCTGTCAAATTGTCAGTTCTTCAAGCCATCCTTTAATTATGAAGGAATTATAAGGAGTTGTCAGAAAACTGGCATCCCCTATTATCGAATGTAAAGCTTCATACATGATGAATAATTTACTACTCTTCCGTTTACAACTGCTATAATGGATCTCAACTACTGTATCACGGGAATAGGAGATATAAAGGTGTCGAAATTGGTTGCGATGTGGAACGACGCCCAAAAATCGAAGAGATGAAAAGTTCTTCGAACTAACTCAGAAGGGGAAGAGGGAACAACTGGAAACCAAAGTGTCGTAGCGGTATAGATACCTATGTAGATACTTGTATAGTCCGTCTTTACTATCGCGTGCCTTAGGTCATTACCCATTCCGATCTTTCTCGCAGAATCGTCGTCCACGGACGTGATTGGTTAAGTGCGATGATATCTGCAAGAACACTTTCATGTTCTTGGAATCCACATAATTCTTCAAGTCCATCCTTCGCCAGCTTTTCTCATTATGTTACCAACCCACATGTGATTCGCTAGATTAGCATTCTCTAAGGTTTCGAAAATGGAAGAACTTTTGTAGCCCCGTTCTACCGTTTTGTAGTTGTAACACAATTAGACGTCCTGCGTACCGACTACATCTCAGAAGAGAACGTTGAAGCGCTGTGTGTGATCCACAGAGTTTCGACGTGACGCATCAACTCACATCTCTGCTGTAGAGTTTCGGTTTTGTTACTTCGTCGGTAGTTTCTCTGAGAGGCTTGAACTCGACTTGAACGACCATGGTCATGGTACACATAGGTTTCTGTAATCAGAAAAACATTCAGTTCGAACTGTTCATCTCGTTAGGGATTCCTCGTAAATTGGGTATGCTTCCGATTTCTGCGCTATCTTATTCTTCTTCGCGCTTCGTTAAGCTCATTTAGCATCGTCTCTGCTACAACGGTATTCCATGAATAGATGAAAATTTCGTTTGTAAAACAAATACTTTACACGGATTTGTCACCAATTAGTACGCCTTTGTCGTCCTAATCAAGTAACTTCATTACCCACTTCATTGCGGCAATAAGCAGCTTTATTAAAACAGTAGAGTCTCATCAGTCCGTCATTGTGTGAGGATGTAAGAGGGTTGATAGAAAAGTTGTATTTCCATAATGCAGTTATTATAACAACCAACTAGTGCTCTTATACAGAACTAGAGCACTTCTTGGACAACGAGAGCTGGTAGGACAACGGTCGCTCCTATGCACTTCACGCATCTTGGTTGTCCCAAAGGGCGTGATCCAACCACCGAGCACGTGTGTATTGCAAGGCGCTTTTAAGCAATATAGGCACTAATCTGTACAGTTAACGAGATATTACTGTTAGACTCGTGTGAACGAACAGACTCTCTCCTAAAAGTCGTCTACAAATTGTGATACAAAGAATATAGTGGCGCCGTGTAGCTCAGTGGTTAGAGGTGCTCTGGAATACTTATGGCCCGAGTCCGCGGTCCAGTCTCACCAAGCCTTCTATCCCTTTATGGTCGGCAAATTGGTACCGACTTGTCAGGGAGGACAGCAACACCGAGTAGACCATGCGAATTCCATTATATGGGGCAGATTTCCATTCAATCACCTCTAACGATGCTTGATGAAGTCGAATGTATGGCGCATCCCTTAAGTATTTTGACGAACGCCGAGAGCTTTGTCCTTTATCCTTTACAGAAAATAGATCTCCTCTGACGAAATTTAGCCCAAAATTTGTGTTTGGAGAGCTGTCGACTTTTTATGAAATGCGGAACCCAATACATGTCATCACAAATATGTTAGTTACATGTTGATTTCGGAGTTTTGGTCCAACATATATATTCATCATTCGGCAATTCTCTTATCGTTTTGTAATATAGGAGTTCTACAAAGAACCTAATAATTATTTATTCATAACGAAATACTTTATTCAGGGATGGATGTGTGTGTGTTCTGCTGATGTCAGCAGCCAACACAATGACAGTCGTAGCATCCTTATCTTTACTAAGCACATGAACTTCCTACATTGTTGAATTCTCAGGAAATTCGTATTCCAAGGGAATGGTAACGATTTCCGTCTCTATGGGCTTTCAAACGAGTGCGTATCAGCAGGGTACGAAAGTGATTAACTATTCAAACTGTAAGAAAACGTATGAAATTCCATTTAAAACAATAATATTAGTCCTCCCAACGGTTTACCGTCTCAACGTGGCTGAAAGGTGTTCCTAGGTGTCGGACTACGATGTAGAGCGATGGGATTCGTCCTACCGACAAGGTCTTCCAAGCTCAGAAGATCCACTACCGTCTTGGCATGAAACTAGTGCATGGTGGCAAATCTTCCTCTGATCCACAGACGCGGCGACTGCCTGTGGTGGTGACGAACTGGAGCAGATTTTCGCTAGGCTGACATCGGAACTACAGAGAACCATAATGTCTAGACCAGCAAAACTCTGAAAAAACGGAAAGCGTGCTGGGACCCACGTAACCAGTGAAGGTAGGCCATCCAACTTTCCAAGTAAGTAATAATATCAATAACCATATAATAATGGTTACAAAACTTTCTGACAAAAAAGAGTACTCAGCGTTTGTTCATTTTTAGCTCTATGTATAATAAATCAATGCTATGCGTTACTGTAATCCGAAAAAGTACAGACGTGTATTATTTACCGAATAACTTCCAAAGAACCCGGTGATTATGTCCGAAATGAACTCACGGCTTCACCAGTTCCACACATGACGCTTTCCGGTATTCGGAAAATCTTTCCAGTCATTTCGGCTTCTTTTCCGCTGAGTCGAATGAGAAGAACACGGAAATTTGTACCGCCCAGATCCAACGATAGGAACTGCCCACGCTCTGTCCCATTCGGAACAGCCCGCACGTATGACGGCAGCATTTTAACAGCAGCTGTAGAAGCTGCAAGTAGAGATAGTTTTATTTATAGTTATTAAAATTTATTACTATGTTATAGTTATAAAAACAAACACAGTACGGATATTTTTCATCCGCCTATAGTTCTGAAAGTTTGCTTCGAAAAGTTAGAGAGACAGTTGAAATGATAGTACAACAAGTGAAGCAATCCCACCAGTTTCCTTCGCCAGACCCTCATCCATGCTTTTTTCAAGAGCTACCATCATTTGACGCAGCTGGTCGTCGGAAAGTACCAGACATTGACAGCGCTCTCGAATCTGCAGCTGATATTTTTTACCAAGTAACAAATGGTTAACCATAAGATATCTGCAAAACTCCGGACATCAGATGGGTATAGTAAGGACCGAGCACGCTATTACCCTTTCCGGGGCTGACGTGTTCACGATCACATAATACGGGTCCTTCGTTTCGCTTTTCTCTCAGCTGTGTTATTGACCTATAGACGTTATCAGCAATCACCCGTCAATGGGATTGATCTTGGTGCGGTGGTGAACGCGTTAGCCTCCGAAAGCGTAATTCTGTGTTCGATACCCATCGAAGACGCCGGCGGTTCGGAGCGTTGTAAATATCGCAGCATCATTATGGTTTTCTTTCACGTAATACCCAGCCATTATAAAAAGGAACAAGAAGTAAATAAAAGTGAGGACAATTACTTAGCGTTAATGATTTCCTTTTAATCGAAAACATATTCCTTGTTTTTCATGGTGAACAGACACGATGTTGTTATTACAATATTTATCCACAATAGCTCACTTTTCGGTGATTTCGCCTTCTTCAGAGTCTGTAAAGGTTAAGTTAACGCACAGTCTACTCATACAAACATTTTCCAAAACCCAAGCAGAAAAGACTTCACACATAGATTTCGTTTGCCTAGTAAAGAGCTTCCTTTAAAAGCTCACTTTCTTGTACATTATAAGTCCTTCAATTATCTGATGGAAGCCAGTCGCACAGAGCCCTAATGGGTGAAGAATGTGCCTGGCTCAGGTCAAAAAAATCAGGTTGGGTATGGCGCAAGGTCACCCATGGTGATAGGGCGCTCCTCGCGGTTCATTCTTCGATTTCTTTTTTGGAAAATTCAGAAATGATCAGCAGCGGGTAGTGCCTTGTGATCACGCGTAAAGTCGCGTCATTCCTCAGCCTTTTTGACCTGAGCGAAGCACATTCCTGGCCCATGTAAAACCTTGTGCAGCTGGTCTCCACCAAAGAATGGAGGACTTATAAAGTACAAGGCAGTGAGTTTTTAAAATAAGCTGTTAACTATGCGAATTAAACCTATGTAATGAGTTTTTCTTTGCCTGGATTGTGAAAGTGCAGGAGTAGCTTACGTGGCAATTTGCCCTTTCCAGGCTCCGAAGAAGGCGATACCGTCGAAACATCATCTATTGTGTATCACTAATAAATGCTGTAATAACAACCTCAAGTTTGCTCTTCAATAAAAACAATGAATTATTGATCAATGCGGGGGCTAAACGAAAGTCACTCTTGGGATTTACTACGAAAAAAATTTTGTTACTTCTGCCTCAAACATAATGTGGATAGAACCGCCTTAAATTACCAGTTTTCCTGAATCAAACATCTTATCACATTTTAAGCCTGTTTTTACGAGTCTAAATCGATTTTTAGTCATAGAGAATAAAGTTATAACTGCAGAGATCGTTACCATGTCGAGTTCTGTTGGTAGAGTGTGCGGCTTGAGGTACGGTACGGTGTCCGAGGATCGGGCCATGTCTTTCAGTACGTCGAACACCATGCTCGTCAGCGTTGCGTGTAACTGAGAAGTCGATTAACAGATGGACGAAACTAAAAAAGAAAGAACCCTTGGAGCAAGAAAGACACCATGAATCACGTCTGATTCTCTCTTCGGAAGCAACATGACGCAATGGGATCGATTTACTCCAGTGAGGTGAAGAGAAACGATTTTGCAAAAAAAACCACTGCCATGGCGGTCAGTGAAAGTGCTGTCGATGGAAATGTCTACGTAGTGAGTCTTCTACGAAATTGAAACTTGAAGAAATTTAGGGAACGAAGCCCTAATTCAATATTAGATGCTACCGTACAAGACTGCAGGTCGTCCTTACGAAACACAAAGCATAGTTATAAAAGCTATCGTAGAAGATGGAAGCGACGGGAAGAAAGAGACGGGGAGATAGAGATATATAGACACAGACAGAAAGAGAGAGGAAGACAGGGAGGAATGGATAGGGAGAAAGGTAATAAAACCTGTCGATAGCTGGAGGTGAGGATGGCCAAATGGCGAAAATGGGCAGAGAATAGCGCCACGTGTGAGTGATCTACCAACAGCCCACGAAGAAATCGAACGCGTAGACCATTTTGTCTACATTTCTACTTCTCGTGAAAGATGACATGGCAAATCTAACGATTTATAGGAAAGAAAAAGGTTGCTGAGGGAACTTTTCCTGTAATTAGCCCGTTCCATCACTTCTCGTCAGAAATCACTTGTCCGACTAGTAGTTCAGAAGTTTTAGCGATAACTGACACGAAAGGCTGCGATATCGATGGGATTGAAGTTGTTCAGGATACGGGAGGGACAAATACTGCACTAAATATTTGAGTGTTGAGTTGCAAGCGCTGCCCACACAGCAAATATGACAACCAACCATCATCACCACCGAACGCTTCGTCCCATGAGCTCCTCAGAACCGAAGCCAGAAACAGGCGGCGGTTTTTCTAAACCTTGAGAGACCATATCCGAAAAGGTAAAAGATCCAAGGTAGAAAACAGATCTGAAGGAGCCAGGACAAAGTGAAAATGTTGCTGAAGGTCACTTCACGATTTTGCAGATCATAGGCTGAAGACACAAAATGTGACCAACCGTTAACTCTCATCGATCGTGAACTAACAATCAAGAATGACTGCAAGAAGTATCTGTGTCTTACCTCTCATCTCTTGTAGTCCATTTTCACTTTTATTTTTTATATGACCTTCGAAGGGCACGTGTAGTGCAGTGGTCGGTGACGCCCTGCAACACACACGTAGAATCGATCCCCGTGCCCATGGCCCACCAAGTCCTCCATTTCTCAGGGGTCGGCAAAGTGGTACCAGACTTGTCTGGGAGGATAGCAACACTGGCTCGATACATCGGTAGGCCATCGCGAGTCATTGTAAAGACCAGATATGCATTCAATCACCTCTAAACGATGTGCAATGAAGTAGAATGCATAGCGCATCTCACAGGGATTGATCAACGCCGAGAGCTTATTTTTTAGCTTTATGACTTTCGAGGACATGATAACGGGCACTTCTCGAGCTACCCATAAGTGATAAAGACATAATATATCACATTGTTATTTAAATTTGTTTTTCTCCTCTGTTGTTCAACCATCGTTTTCATGTTCAATTCGTAATATCTATGTGAGCGATGTTTTTAAGAGCTTTCTATCAACGAACATCTCGGCTAGGTGGTGTTCCTGGGTGTCAGGCTTCGATGTACAGTGGTGGGATTCATCCCCCTCTGGCATGGTCTCTCAGACTGAGAACGAGTCCAGCATTTCCATTAGGAACTCCGGCTAAGAGCAAACCAATACCAGGATCCTCCACGATCCCGGTATCAAAATAGTCGCATTTTGGCATATCTCTCTGTGGTCCACAAGACCACAACGGCTAAACCAACAAATGCCTGAAAAAATGAAGCTATGCTGGGGCTCGCAAAACCGGTGGGGCGGTCCATCCAAGTATGCGACTTTCATGCGTAAGTCAGTTATGTGCTGTTGATGAATAATCGACAAGGAAACAATGTGGATAAGTCCGAAATTAGTTTCTGGTCCACATTATTCATTTATTTCTCTTTCACCATCGTTTACGCTGTAGGCAGAGATTTCCATACTCGAGCGCCAATAATGAAATGCGCTACTATTGTAAAAGAAAATTAATGCGATGAAATGATACTGTAGAGTACACTCCCACGATGAGCATGATGATATACAGGCACTTTCGTCGTCATGGTAATCGACTAGAAGTCGGATAGTCGGCGCTCGGATTGTTGTCTCGCCTAACTCGTCTTAGAATGTCATATGGATGGTATAAAAACCCTTTCCATAAAGCTTGCAGTGCTGAATAGCCAATTTTTCATCACAGGACGAAATTAGTATCTATGTCGTGCTGAAGTAAGAGGCTTAAACACAGGTTTTCCAGTAGAGGTACTTCTTCGTTTTGAAGGACAATTGAGAAAATGGAGAACGTCAGAGCGATGAAAGCCATTGTGGAGAACGTTATCAAACAAACTAGTAACCCGAAAGGAAACGTATGATTTGTAAGAGAGCTACCTTTCCACGAATAACGGCGACAGCTGAGAGAGATGGCGGGAATGTTTCCACCGCTAGTCTCTCTCTCTCTCTATCTCTATCTCTCTCTCTTAGAGACCAATTCGCATAATCGCGTTCCGTTTAAAAAAAATGGCTAACGCAGTGGAAATCGATTTGACTATTAAATGAAGCCATGGGTAGGGAAAGCACGCCAAAAGCGGTTGTTGAACCAGTAGCCACCTGCTCCGCAGAATACCTACGCTGAAAAACGAAGATGATAGACATTTCCATCGACAGATGAACAAGCTGAAGAATCCCACGTATATGAGTAGTCGGTGCAGTGTAGTAGTTAGGAGCTGCCCTGCAATATATATGTGTTCCTCGTTCCATTCTGTGCCCTAAGCTCACCAAGTCCGCCATCTCTCCGGTGTCGGTAAATTGGTAGCAGACTTGTCTGGAAGAATAGCAGCACTGACTCGATATATCGATAGGTCACCGCAAATCACTGTATAGGGCAGATATGAATTCAGTTATCTCTAAAGATGCTTGAGGATGTCGAGTGCATGATGCATCCCTCAGGAATTGGTCAACGCAGAGAGAGAGTTTCTACGTTTATGAGATAAGCACGGTAATCGAGGCTACGTTTGTCTGCATAGCACTCCATAACTCCTCAGTGTTCATTGTCTTACTTAGATAATTAGATGTCCCGTCTTCGTCGCGTAGACCTCAACACGTTTTCAAATAGATGTGTTGTCCCATAACGGTTACTCACGAGTGGTCTGTTTTGGTTGTCTACTCGGCTGTCGAAATTGAAGATTGATGAACTTCTTCCTCAATGATATAGTCGCTGTTGTTTGAGCGTTTTTTTTTGGCTTTGAAAACTCAAGTTAGACCTATTTACTTGGCGTTGCCAGGTTTCCAGTTAAGCTAGTCACCAACCGCTCAGGATGGGACAGAGAGAGATTTTCTCTCCTGTGACTCAGGTTGTGCCTGGATGACAACTTTAGTATCGAGGGCGGGCAATTTGTCGAACAACAGATCGAGAATTGGTGTAAAAGGCCGAACTTATCTGCCCTCGGCACTTGTGAAATATTCTATTTCGATTGTTTCTTTGACTTCAGCGATCAGAACGTTTAAACGACTAAATGACTGAATTTGTTAGCTATTAGAGCTACGAATATCACTGAATGGCGATGGTATTTCAACTTGAGTTCGCCTATACACACGGACTTATCATACAGAGTTCTTAATAGAGAGAATTTAGGTTCTTATATATCAAGATCGCCCTGCACCCAAAAGCCTTGCATATATACCAATATCCTCGCAACAGGCGCTGATTTAAATGTGGGTAGCACGGAACTATTGACCCCAATGAGGAAAACGAAAAATACTTTCTGGGCTGCAAAATTTTATCCTAGTAGAACGAGAAAGCTGTGTCTGGTTGACAAAGATCTAAAGATTCCAACAATTTGCTTTCAATAGTAAAGTTCATTATAAGCTAAAAGACGCTCATATAAACTTGAAAGCAGCCATTACTATCTTAGCCGTTTTTATTTACTCCCTACTCTTTTCGATGGCAGGGTATATTGCGAAATATAACTTCAATGATGCTGAGATATTTGCAAAACTCCACACCGCAGGTGTATGCAGTGCGGAACGAACGCGCTATTGTCCTTTCCGGAGAGTAACACGTTCACCACTACACCATGCGGGCCCTTCACCACTCCCCGGAAAGGACAATAGCGCGTTCATTCCGCACTGCATACACCTGCGGTGTGGAGTTTTGCAAATATCTCAGCATCATTGCAGCCAAATAAATGCAAATAATAAATAAGGAAGCAGGTAGCACAGTAGTAATGATGCCGACCATCACGAGTACGGTACTGGTTCAAATTCGCCTCGAAATCGCCAAGCCTCTCATATTTCCGGGGTCGAGAAATTGCTACTGGACTTCTTTTAGATAACTTTACTCTCTGCAATCCGAGTGGAACTCTGTAGCTTGGCTATCTCAGCACTCCAAGTAGAATAGAGTCGACCAGCATTCAACGATACCCATGATAAAATAAAAATCGTCAAGCATCAGCCGAAGCTACAGGTAAAAGCTCGAAGGCTTTCATGGATGATTGATGCGAAGAAGGAAATGGAATCCGGAAACTGCTGGGATCCTCACCAAAGATGTCAGAAAAAGCCGTACGTGTGTAAAAAAAGTAATGAATAAAAATATCCATGGAATTTAAGCACAATATTAATAGGTGTAAAAGCCTATTAGAACTGAACAAACACTCATAGATAATAGCTAAATGGAAAATCGGTGTGCTAAGCGCATTGTTAAAGTTCGATAGACGAATGGTCGATGGTTCGACCCCTTCTCAAGTCAACTAAGCCTCCCCTACATCTTCGGTCAGTTATAAAGAGTGATGGCAACTTATGGTACTTGGGACGGTTCAACGGCGCTCCCAAGATTCCAACAGAAAAAGAATCGGCCGACATTCAATAGCATTCATAGAGAAAATCGAAAATCCTCGAGCAGCATCCCTTCGCAAATTGGGAGATCTTTATGAGTGATAACGCGAAACAATGAACCGAATGGAAGAAATGCTGTGATTCCTGCATTATGTGGGGTTAGCTCAAATAAATAAACAAATAAACATGTAAGAAGTATATTTATTTATGTGATCTTATAAACTGATCTTCTTAAGCTGACGCGAGGTTGATACAGATCT
The DNA here is from genome assembly GCA_900624975.1 of Angiostrongylus costaricensis. Classification (NCBI taxonomy): domain Eukaryota; kingdom Metazoa; phylum Nematoda; class Chromadorea; order Rhabditida; family Metastrongylidae; genus Angiostrongylus; species Angiostrongylus costaricensis. The sequence goes on along the minus strand of UYYA01004008.1, from coordinate 60,294 downwards.
TCGTTGTCGTTGTCGTAGTCGTTGTTTTTGATGTTACTGATCGATGGCTTACGTTTCGGCGACTTCGCCTTCCTCAGAGCCTGAACGTATTTTATATTAGAATATTTTTATCATTCGGTGGAAAAGAAAGGTTAAAGTGTTAATGGAGATCAAACTTTCAAATAGACGCCAGTTCATTTTTGGATTTTTGAAATTTATCCAAAACGCCTCAAGAGTTTTGCGCGTTGATGTTTTTGATTCGCTTGAATCACGCATCAGCTTAACACCGGAAAGACGAAAGCCTCACTATCACACATAACCTGCCGCCCTATTTTAAAATGATATTTTGACCCCGGGGTGTGTCTTGCTCGCGACTCCACGAAAAAACGCGTGGGCCAGTCCCGCACATAACATCACGGTGAGTGACCTTTCTGTTCAATATGGCGTCTATTTGAAAGTTTGATCTTCACTAATACTTTAACCTTCTTTTCCACCGAATAATAAAAAGTATTCTAACATAAAGTACGTCCAGGCTCTGAGGAAGGCGAAGTCGCCGAAACGTCAGCCATCGTTCAATAACATCAAAAACAACGACTACGACAACGACAACGAAGATCTGTACCAACCTCGCGTCAGCTTAAGAAGATCAGTTTATAAGATCACATAAATAAATATATCAACTATTTATGCCGAGGTTCATAGAAAGTCGGTCTTTCGAGTTTTTATGTAAGAAGTACTCTCAGAATTAAGAATTATCCCAAAATTAGAGTTCCTTTAAAAGTATGGCTGCTTTTTTGATCTGTTACGGAATAGATGAGTTTTATTGAAATCACGCAATCGATTACCAAGAAGTGCTGAATCCATACAGTACGTAATGTTACGTGATGTAGAAGAAAGCTAAATGGGTGGTCTTTTACCAGATGTGTCACTGGACACTACACTAAGCATATTCTCATATTAATTTCAACCTTTATGACTTAGCCCTTAACACCCTAACTGGTTCTAGAAGAACAACAGAATACTACAATAGAAAGTGACTAAATTGATCTAAATGACAGCAATAATTGGCCTGATTTAGCATGTATACAATAGTGACTCAAAAAATCGTAGAGAAAAATTATACCAAGTCTCACCACAGGCCGTCTGAAACTTTACGACGACACCAATTAAAGGAAGAATCGTCATCTTTTATGAATGGGAATTCTACTGAACGTCGCCTTCACCATGTCAACGTACCACTCGTGTTGACGCCATCGATAACCTGGAGATTAGATATCGTCGGTGAAGAGAAATCAAGAGGTGCTTGCGTGAGCCAGACCTTATCCGTTATGGAACGGTTCCTTATTGACACTCTCTCTTCACTGGCTCACGCCTGCCCCTAGCAATTACGATCTGTCGTGCTCTCATGGAGACTCTGGAAGCACCGTTTCATCATCATACTCGTTTTTCTGCCACACAATTAGATTCTGAACAACATACCAACGGAAGGTTGGATACTTGGATGACTAGTGCACCTCACGAGTAGTGCAGACCTCACCACATATTCCATTCGTTCTTCCTCGTGCACTCGTCTGCCCATGGTGGTACCTTCATTCGAATATGGCGACGCTTACGAATTAATGAACAAGGAATGGTTCACACATGCGAATGCAAATGGTGATATAAGCCATTAACACGTAGACCCACCGTGTAGCTGCTTACCCTAAAGGACACTTTCATCCTCTTGTGGTCTATTCCACATTCAGCCTCGGAAGCACGTGCCTATACTGCAGTCTTCATAGAGTCCTAGCACGGTTATACAAGGGCTCCAGAGAACACTACGCTCAAAAAGCTATAAAGTTGGCAATCATAAGTCCACAGATCTTTGAGGATGGAACAAACGACTTCCACATGTGAGCGTTGTAGGACGACGAGTAACTGCTGTAGCTCATTAGAACACGTAAAACCCGCCGTGTAATAAAACACCAGAAGGATAGCTCTGCTATATCGACTGGTGATTTTCTTGACAAGTCAAATCGTGTACCAATTGGAAAACTTCCACAGTGAACCAGCAACGAAAGGTGTGCTGTACGGCCTCTTCAACGACGGAGTTCTTTGTGCTCCGAAACGGTAAATAAGGATACTTATTTAGTGCAAGTGCGCATGTGGCGTAGTGGTCGGAGGCGCCCTGCGACAAGCACATGAAATCGACCCCCCCCCCGCCCGTGTCTTACCAAGCCTTCCATCCCACCGGAGTCGGAAAATTGATACCAGATTTGTCTGGGAGGATAGCCGCGCTGGCTTGATACACATCGGTAGGCCAGCGCGAGCCATTGTAAAGGTCAGATATGCATTCAGTCACCTCCAACGATATTTAGTGAAGGCGAATGCACGGCGCATCCCTCAGGGATTGATCAACGCCGAGAACTTTATCCTTTATACAGCGTAAAACAAACACAACAGTGAACAAAGAGTGTCAACATGAAAAATAACAAGATTATTAACTATGAAAACAAGTGTACAAACAAAATCAGAAGTGTCGTTACATTACCGTTAACATAATAGCAATGACGATATTAGTATGTAAATAAAACAACAATTCTAAACAGCAGGAAATAATCAAAACATCACATCCTAATGACCTTAGATGGCTCATTTATGCTAAGATGAGTTTTGATATTCATTGCAGCTAGCTCTGCTGTTAAATATCGGAATACACGTGGCACCTAAAGACAGGATTAAACACAAAAGAAGAAATACATTCTAGATAAATCACAAACCTGAACAAGGTATACCTCATCCTCTTTGCCACAATTCCGACATACAGGCCTCTCAGTTGAGTCATCAACACATGCGCTTCCCTGAACAACGAAGTGTATTTTAGTAGAAGGTGAAAAAAGCTACTGATAGGTTGTTGCATTCGTGGTCACGACAGTGTTAAAATATGTCATTATCAAATTCGTTTTAAAAATTTCTTGAGATTGAAACTAGTTGTTTTTGCAACAGCCATCCAGTCTATGAATAAACAAATCTCTTCTTTGTAGATAATTTGAAGTATCATCGTCCACCGAAGCACCGAAGCATGTGTCAAGCAAGTGAAAGAATGGATCCGAAACTCCGATTTACGTGAGCAATCAAAAATCAAAGATGCCGTTCTGTACGCCAAACAGTCGAAGATAAGGTGAGCGGACCACGCAAGGCATATGAATTACCACCGATGGACAAAACCCGTTGGTGACTGGATGCCTCGGGATGTCAAACCTACTGCAGGAAGACCACCGACCCGATGATCAGAGTTCTTCACAAAGAGCCTTGAAGAAAGATATGATGCTCGACGGGCCCCTAGAGCGAGCAGAACCCACTGGGCTACTCTTGCACGCAATAGGAAAAAATGGAAGATTTACTGGCGCCCGCTCGAGTCACCTGACGACCAACGGGACTACAGGTGATACAGGTGACAGATAATTTTGCAACAAAATGACCGACTCATGTGAATAATGTTTGGTTTGGTAAGAGGTCGACACTTTCCACATTTTTGTGTTCAACTCCTTATTCCTACCGTAACACACGTTTTACTTAGGGCAAAACATCTTAATAATTCAATTAAGACTACGAAAAAACTAACAACGTATTCAGCTATAATACTGTTAATAAATTACATTGATATATGCTTCTCCATGACCAACAGGATGGCTATGGATTTCCCTTATATGCGGACTATTCAAAGGATTACTTACTTGACACTTGAACGGCCCGTCCTCACTAGTTGTGCAGGCCCCAACACAATCACCATTTTTCGGAGATTTGTTGGTTAACCCATTGTGGCTCCCTGGAATTCCTAGGACAACCTGGCCAAAGTCTGCCCCAGGTTGTCACCGCTACAGGCAGTCGCAGCCTTTGTGGATCAGAGGGAGATTTGCCACCACCCGACTTTGATACCAGGACGGTGGTAGATTCTGATATTAGTTTACTCCTAGCTAGGCTTTCTGATGGAAACGCCGGACTCCTTCCCAGCTTGGAAGACCCTGCGGTGGGGACGAATCTCCCCACTGTACATCGCAGGAATACCTCCCTGCCACGATGTGGCGGTAAACCGTTGGGAGGATTCAAAGGATTATGTCAAATAATCCAAGATGGGGGAAGAAAGGTCAAATTCTAACCGAAAGTAAACGTGAACTAGACTTGAGGCGTATGACAATTTACGCGATGGACTGTTTCAACATTTTCAGCGCAAATGAGTTGCATATCTTGTTTTCAAATGTACGCATTGAAGCCCCCGATTGTCCTTCTCGTGAGAAGATTATGTACTCCACGTCAACATGATCAAACGCTTGTGCACAAGTGAAAGGAAAGTGGAGCAGGTTCGAAGATAATTTCAACAAATAAGCCTCATGTCTAATTTCAGAATGTGAGAAAAACTAAACATGAGTATACCCAGCTGCCACGGCAAGGCCCGGCAAATTGTTAGTCAAAACCATTAGAAACAAAACACAACGTTCTTATAATACTTATCTAATCCACGATTGCTGAGTACTGAGCTATAAGATAACAAAATTTTAAAACTCATTTTTATTGCCCAAATTTGGAATGCCTGCGGTGATAACCTACTTTTACTTATCCAGCGTAGTTACTGAACAACGTACGCACACAGGCATTGGAATTTTTATTGAAGATCTAACAATGCAAGATAACAGGATAAGGAATGATAATGAACTAAACCGACTTCCACTTAACGTCGACGTGAATAATCAACAAATTCCTTTGCATTGTTCAGCTCACACGATGTTGCTACACAACTTTAATCTGCTAACGTTTCGACGCCTCCGTCTTCCTCGGAGCCGCCGATGGTCCGAGTCGATGGTCTATAGTCGTTCTTCTCGACTTGGTGTCTTCGGCGTCCCATCCCATCGAGTCGAATTTTCTTCAGTGGAACACCGCTCGAATAAGTTAACCTCAGCCGGCACGGCTTTTTATACAGAACGCCTATTGAGAGATTGTCAACTGATAATGATTTCTTTTCATGCCCACAATCCATCTTGCAGCAGAATAGCTAGTAAAAAGTGTAATAATACCGTACTAAACCGATTTTTATTTCAATCCCACAAAGAATGATGCACCAAACATTTTAAACAACAGGAAGCCGTCCTCCAAACATATTTTATAACATTAGCAAATGATTTTTCCTCGGAAAATTTATCCCATGCTTTCGAAAGATTGGTGACCTGAATCGGACGTTTACGGCTGGAAAGATGAGCACCAATTGTGGAAATATGGACTAAGAATCTGCCAATCACCACCCTTACGCTACAACATCAAACCACATCGAATTTGAGATCGAGGTAATCTAGTACATCATAAAGAAATTGCTTCTTCAACATCTGGACTGATGATGGCCCAACTAAATCGTGTGAATACTTCACATCGGGACCCGCGTCGAGCAGTAAAACGGAACAATGCGAAGCTTCTGTATTCAAGATGACGACCATGATTAATTACAGGTAACCCGTAGTTTCAGAACTGTTAACACTAAGCGTGGTAACTCGTCGAAGAGTAGTATAATAAAATTGACAACATCCGTAGTCAACTAGAGGTTTCGCCTACCTCATTTTGCTGATGCTCCAAAGTTTTACGCGAAATTTGGACAAGCCATTTTAACCATGAAATTTTTCTTCTAGGAAGGTAAGAAAGATACAATGGAAAAATCGAAAGTTTACAAATATGTTTTTTTTTTACTTCTCTCTCATACTTCTGACAAGAAACTGTTATGTACAGTCAATGAGCAATACGAATGACTAATTCAACACGTAAGAGAAAGAAATAAGAAGGCAAAGAGAAATTCATGGAAAGCAATGCGTGGAAGAAAATCCAAAAGAGCAGAATAGCGGTAGTAGTGCCTGAATCCACAGAAGATGGTTGTTACTGATACGCCCAACGAGACCTCGCCAGTAAAAATGTTTGACTCCGCAAGGAACATATAAAATGTTCTCCATGTGAAAAAGTGCAACGCATAAGTTCAACTACCAATTTTACTCCTACGTCTTCGACATTCACGCTCATATAAAACAACCTCAGAACGAGGACTTCACTATTCTATGAAAACACTATCACTGGCACAAAGCGAAGAATCCTATAAGAATAGAATCCTTCCAAAATTATTTTTATCCATCCTTGCCATGAAGAAATTGAGCGCAATTGTGATTTGAACAACATGTGGTAAGTAATATTCGAGCTAAGTCCAAAAAATAGTGTTAACAATAAACACATATGTTTAACGTTTTTGTTTTCTGCCTTCTATAATTTTCATGGCAGGTTACTAAGCGAAATACAACCACAACGTTGCTGAGATATTTGCAA
>UYYA01004008.1:0-46394 GCA_900624975.1 Angiostrongylus costaricensis | reverse complement strand
GTAATTTGCCCTTACGGCAGGGACGGGGATTGCATGAGTTCAGGTACGATATACCTGATCTCGTGTAACAATTGCGGAGATGAATATATTGGCGAAACGGGCAGAGCTTTGTGCATCCGTATAAAAGAACACCTAGATGGCAAACGAAAACTAAGACAAAGCACCCCACTAGGCACGCATAGGATACAAAAGCATAGCGGAGACGATTTTGAAGTGAAAGTCAATATCCTTGCACAGGAGCCCAAAACACCAGCGCGAAAACTCCTAGAGGCTTTTTGAATCAATGCCAAAAACCCTACAATGAATAGCAGGGACGAATGCCCGGAGATCATACGCGACCTNGTGCATCCGTATAAAAGAACACCTAGATGGCAAACGAAAACTAAGACAAAGCACCCCACTAGGCACGCATAGGATACAAAAGCATAGCGGAGACGATTTTGAAGTGAAAGTCAATATCCTTGCACAGGAGCCCAAAACACCAGCGCGAAAACTCCTAGAGGCTTTTTGGATCAATGCCAAAAACCCTACAATGAATAGCAGGGAGGAATGCCCGGAGATCATACGCGACCTGATCCCGTACGTTCGGATCGATTTTTGATGTGGGATGGTGCAGTCGTCAACCACATGCGACTATAATCAGCTGTTCTAAACTTCTTCATTGGAAGTCACGAAAAAGCGGTGGGTTTTTCGAGAAGTTGTTGATCGTGTAGTTACCAAAGAGTCTTTCGTCTTTTTGTAAGTGTTATTGAAGCGTTTGGCCTAGTAGATTGTATATCAGTATACCCTTCCAGGCTCTGAAGAAGGCGATACTGCCGAAACGTCAGCTAGCGTTGTATTGTATTGTGTTTTTATGGAAGTAAATGTATGCTGTTTAAAAACCTCGCGATTGCTGAACAAGAAAACGACACAAGAGAAGACTAAACCATACCACTTGTGTGAAAAACCTATCCGTGCTTCGGTTTGTCGCAACAGTCATCTTTTATGAATCACGTTCTATTTACAAAATCCTGTTACCACCTTTGCCATCTCTGATCTTCGTCAAAAGAACACCAATGCCACAAATTCCTGCTAAGCAAACTTTGGCAGGCGGATTAAACAAACTATACACAACTCCCATGACCGACTTTCTTTTAACCTCGGCATTGATTGATAATTCGATGTTTTTCTTCAATAAGCAGACACGCGGTTGTTATTAAAGAATTTATTAGGACACCACAATAGCTGACGTTTCGGCAGTTTCGCCTTCTTCATTGCCGTTTATTTGTTGTACGTATTTAAGTTAGTTGATAGATAGCAGCCGCACAGAGTAATACATCTGCGATAACACTGAAGAAGGCGAAACCGCCGAAACGTCAGCTATTGTATCCTAATAAATTCTATAATGTGTCGTTTTCTTGTTCAGCAATCGCGAGGTTTTTAAACAGCATACATTTACTTCCATAAAAACACAATACAATACAACGCTAGCTGACGTTTCGGCAGTATCACCTTCTTCAGAGCTGCTTTTTCGTGACTTCCAATGAGGAAGTTTAGAACAGCTGATTATAGTCGCATGTGGTTGACGACTGCCTTAAATTCTATAATAACAACCTCGTGTCTGCTTATTGAAGAAAAACATCAGACTAGACACACTCATCTATGAGAAGATGTAATCCTTAGCGAAAAGTCCCGCTACAAATTCATCCGAAAAATCAAATCCGGAGCAATAAAGTCAAACTATCTATCTACTTCAATCTAAAACATTCCTCTTCCGTAGAATTCACATAGCAGGAAGAGAAATCAATGTTGGAAAAGGAAGACGTTTAATGACACGACCTATCTATTAATGAAAATAAGGACCTGTAACCTATAGAATCTATACTCTCTTGACAAAATCAAAACAAAAACTACAATTACAAGGACAGTGAGATTTGAGCAAAACTCGTAACCTCAGGTGCGCTTCGAACACACGATTACCCTTCTCAGAGGCTCGCGTGCTATCCCCCACACCAGATCAGGATCTTGCTTTGGCTTTCTCTCAACTTGGTTTTTACGCTAACGGTGTTATCAGCGATCACCTGTCAACGGGAATGATCTGCAAATCGGCACTGAACCTAGTTAAGCTTAAGCTGCAGTAAAAATCACAGTGGTTAGACTTTTATTTGTTGCTTATTCTTTTCATTAACTTGCCTTACTTATCTACTTTTTAATCACTTTCCAAAAGGGGTAATCATGGGTTCCAAGAACACCTGAGGTTCCGAGTTTTCCTAATATCTAAGCGATTTTTAAAATCACCCTTGTGTTAGCTCAATCATCCAGAAAAATAAAAACCAAGAACTTCTTGATGGAAGCTTGCACAGAATATTGACTTTCTGGAAGTCATAAACCACTTTCGGGTGCATCCCGGCCGCCATACATTTTTCCGCAAAAACTTGCCGAGTGGTGTGGAAAGTTGTTGCAACTGTTGAAAGTTGCAGTCAATTGGTGAGAGACTTCTTCAGAATGTCGGATATAATGTTTTGCCGCCCACTCGTCCAACCTTTGTAGTATTCGCTGTGCAAAATGTACTTTGACGTTGTCACGCCACAGAATTCCTTCGCAGTGTTCCAGTTACTGGTGTATCTTGTCAGCAATGCTTATCTAAGAAAACTTCGCCAGAATTTAAGAAGTAATAGTGGATATCCACGAAACGTCAAAACAACTTTCTTCTGAAGTGAGTTAGGTTTTGCGATATGTTGAAGAAAAACAACTCAGTCGAAATGCTCTAATGAACGAAGTCCACCGTCGCGGAGGTCACATGATGCTACTACGAGTTGAAACCTTTACAGGCTACGAGCATATTCACCTCTCACACGAAAGAAACCCCTCGGCACATTGCAATAAAACAAGTAAGTACAGGAATTTAATAATAGTAGCGTACCATCGGGGGTGTGAACAGGGCAAATAAATCCCCATGCCTCCGGGCGGAGTTTACGAACGTCAGTGGTACGCATCTCTGTGAAGAAAGCTCCTCTACAATATCTTTATTAAAAAAGGAATAAAAAACATGCTAGTCACAAATCAATGACAAGGAAAGCCGACCGATGAATAGCACGGAAATGCGACACAAATCGAAGCTGATTGATTCTCTCAGCGATTACAGAAAACCCCGTCTCCTGCAAATTTAATTCTCATCTCGTAATTATTCTGGACATCGCAATAGGTACTTGAATGAGATAATTATCGGGAAATACAAAGACAACTGACCTGTTGTAGCGCTAGACCAACTTTGGTGATCAGATTACCTGTGGCTAGAAAATATTCAAGTCCCCTCGTAAGTTCCCCACTCTGATGGTTGCCAAGGGCACGAACAACTTCATTACTAAAAATCGCACAAAACATAATTACAAACAATAATATTCCTATCAAAAATGGAAACTGCAAAACCCACGAAGTCAAAACGAAAGAATCTTTTTTGCGATTAGCGAAAAATTCCAACTTCCTTCGAACCATACCAAGTGTATTCTCCAAACGTTCACGAATGATGAGCAAAATCACATGACCAGAAACAGCCGCCTCCTTAAACTCACTTAGCATACAACAAAGTATCAATGAGTGGTAGTAACAACGATCAATAACAATGGACATCGCCCACTTACCTGGAACTGAGGATTATCTGGTGTTTCTGGAGCACACTCACCCTAAACACGTTCAAAATGTGGTAGCCGAAAGCAAACTCAAAGAAGATATCTCATGAGGATGTATATGTAATAATAACAGGAATAATAATCCTCCCAACGATTTACCACCTCCCCAGCAAGGCTTCCCAAGTCGAGAAGGAGTCCGGCGTATCCTTCAGGAAGCCCAAATATAAGTAAACCAATACCAGGATCCACCACCGTCCTGGTATGAAACTAGTAGTATGGTGGCAAATCTCCCTCTGACCGGCAAGGGCGGCGACTTCCTGTCGTGGTAACGACCTGGAGCAAACTTTGCCTACCCTGACCTTGGGACTCCGAGGAACCACAATGGGTAAACCAACAAAACTCCGAAGATATGTAACTTATGCTGGGATTCACACAACCAGCAAAGAAGAGGCCATCCAAGTATTCAAGCAGGTAAGTAAGTAAGTGATAATAGTAATAACAATAATGATAGCAGTAACGCTTTACCTTTACCAGAGCAAAGAGCTTTTGTGCCATATAAACAAGTATATAGAACTTCTCTATCCAATCATCTAAATGCACCGCTACACACGATTCGATGATGAAACGACCTGCTTCCTGAAAGTCGCAAAATTTAAAACTACTCGTAACCAAAATCCTCTTTGATAATTTAGTAAGAACTAGAGATCTCATGAGTGTTTCGAAACGCCTTCTTCATGGAATACCTACTGATTTCATACGAGAAAAAAAACCAATCAAAACGTAAATTTCAACACTTATCAGCTCAGTACTCACTTCATCATCTTCCCACGGAGCAATACGATCAGAAACTGCGACTCTAAAGCGTGCCCCGATCGCCCGCAAAGCCGCCTCACGGTGCAAAACGCCTTCATCTTGACACTGGGATAACATATTCATGACACATGAAGAAAAGAATTCATCTCCTGTCCTCCCCCTAAATTTTCCTCCCGATTAAAGAACTGTGAACCACTTAGATACAACCAAACTTTGAAACCAAACAAGCCTTTTCAACTCTGTGGCAATCAAATAGTCGTTCTTATCAACTAAGGCTTTCAGAATATACATGAACGGCAAGTAGAAAATCTCCCGACGAAACTGAAAAAAAATTCAGTAATTTTTCAGCACTTCATGGAACTAACTGCAATCTATACTTATTATATTCGGAAATTACTACAGTTTGGAAAAACTACATAATCTCCTTCTGTATCAATGAAAACCGATTTTAAACCCGTATGCAATATACACAGACCGAGTGCAGCGCAGTGATCGGAAGCGTCCTGTAATAACTCAAAAGACCGACTTTCTATAAACCTCGGCATAGATTGTTAAAATATTTATTTATACGATTTTATAAACTGATCTTCTTAAGCCGATGCTAGGTTCGTAAGTTTCGGCGATTCCTCTGAGCCGTGCTGTTATGAGTGGGACTCCTAGTACATCAGCCACCGACCAAAAACACAAACAGCAACGACAACGAAGGCCTATACGAACCGCGCATCCGCTTAAGAAGATCGGTTTATAAAATCGTATAATAAATACATCAACGTCCTGTAATACACATGGGATCGCGCCCCAGACTCACTCCATCCCTCCAGGGTTGGCAAATACACGTCTGTGGCTTTTTCTTCAACACCATTGCAAAAAACCACCCGAATTGCATCCCACCGAAGGAAACCTGCAACCTAAAGAGTTTAACACCATTTTGGCAATTATTGTAGAGCACCAAAAGAATACAGCCTTCCGCGTTGATCAATCGCTGAGGTTTGTCTCGTGCATTCGACTTTATTAAGGTCTATTATCGTTTGAGGTGAACAAATGTACACCTCGTTTATGTAATGACTTGCGACGATCCAAAGATGTATAAAGTCAGCGTAGTTATCCTCACTATCCTCCCACACAAGTCCGGCATCAATCTGCCGACCTCAAAGGAATGGAAGTTTTGGTGGTTGTGTAGCGCAAGATCGATCCTATGTGTGTTGTAGGCCACCCTTGACATCTGCGGTACATGCGCTCTTTTACGCGTAGAGCTAATCATCGCCAAAAATCCGAACGAGGTTCGTTTCTAAAATCGGATTTTCATTTAACCTTGGCATGATGTGTCTTTGATTACTGAGCTGACACGAGGTTGGTATAAAATATTTATTCGGCTAACGTCCCTATATCTTCGTCTTCTTAAGAGTAGGATCGAAACATTAGCCTAATATTTTATACCAAGCCTGTGTAAGCTCAGTAATCACCTGTATCACCAGTAGTCCCGTTCATCGTCGACTAACACGAGCGGGCGCCAGTAAATCTTCCATTTTTCCCCGTCATGTGCAAGAGTAGCCCAATAGATTCTGCTCGCTCTAGGGACTCGTCGAGCATCATATCTTTCCATCAGGCTTTTCGTAAGGAACTCTGACCATCAGGTTGGTGGTCTTCCTGCTGTACGTCTGACATCCCGAGGAATCCAGTCACTAACAGCTCTTGTCCATCGATTGTCATTCATACGCATTACGTGTCCGGCCCACCTTATCTTCAACTGTTTGGCGTACAGAACGGCGTCTTTGATTTTTGATCGTTAACCCAGGCCTGAACCTCGGATCCCATCCCTTATTTGTGCAAAACGGGAAACGCCTAACATCCTCCTTTCGACTACGCGTTCGATAACGCTGACTGATCTTTCATTCAGGTTTCTGACGCAAACGTTAGGGCAGTAAATACAGTTGAGTCGAAAAGGTGGGCACGGAGTCGGGTGTTCTTTGCCCTCTTCACTACATCCTCGATGCTCTTGAAAACTCCCCAGGCCGCTCGTTTCCTTCTGCTCAGCTCTGGAGCTGAGTCGTTCATCATATTGATTTCTCGACCTAGATAAACGTAACTGGAGCATTCGGAGATATTCGTTCCGTTGAGCGTGAATGGGGCATGCGAAACCAATCCGTTCTTCATGAACATCGATCGTTTTTGTGTAGTCGAAGACCAATCTTCCCACAGGCTTTATCAAAGTCTTCAAGTACACGTTCCGCTCGAATGTTTGGTGTTATAAAGGCGATGTCATCAACAAAGCGAAGATGATGTAACTGGCCACCATCGATTTTCACTCCCATATTATCTCATTCCAATGTTCGCATGACGTTCTGGAGGATGGCGGTAAATAATTTTGGTGAGATGGCATCGCCTTGTTTAACTCCTCTTCTGACGTCAATGTTAATATCGTTGTAGAATGGTGATATCTCGGTTGTTAAATTTTTGTATAGCTCGCTCACGAAGAATCTTTATGTACTGAGTAGGGACTTCTTGACTATCAAGGGATGAATCAAAGGCCATCTGTAAATCGATGAAAGTGAGACAGAGCGGTCTTCTGTACTCTTAGGATACTTCAATGATCCGTGTTACCGTGTGGATGTGGTTCATCGTACTAAATCCTTTTCGAAACCCTGCCTACTCACATGGCTGTCCATCTTCCAGTGTTCTGTCAATCCTGTTTAGGATGACTCGAGTGAAAAGTTTGGTAGACGACAGACAGTGAGCAGATTGGGCGATGGTTGCCGATATCGTGTAGGTCACCCTTCTTGAACAATAACACGGTTTTGCTGGTTTTCCACTGAATAGAGACCATGCATTCAGACAGGTAACGTGTGAAGAGCCGAGCCAGTGTGTTTGCGAGGACTGGCAGAAGGCAGAAGGCAGAAGGTTCTTCAGGTGTTGTCTTGGTCGCCATGATAAACTCAGACAGCCGCTCACCCTTTTCGTTCCATTCTAAACCATAGGTCCCAATGTGACGTTTTTCAGACGTTCTTCTTGGTCCAATCTCGGCACTAAAATTTCCAGTGGTGACCTTGGAGAATGTGTGGTCCTCTCTGTAGAACTTCTCGAAGTCCATATTGAACGCTTCTTGTTCTTCGTCATGGTTTGATGTCGGCGCGTAGACGACGAGGATTGTCAAAGTCGGAAGTGATCCACATTTTTTCAAACGTAAACATCCGATTCCGCTTGTTAGTTGTTCGAGTGAATCGATGTTCATGGACAAACTCGTGTTAATGAAAACGCCGACGCCGCCGACTCTACTACTGCATGTTCCGAGGAACAGTTCTTCTTCAGTGTCATAGACGGCGTTGAATATGTGGCATCGTCTCGGCCGAACTGATGATGTCGTACCTTATCTTTCTCGCTTTCATGCGCAAGTCTTCTATCGAGGACTTGGATGCAAGTGTACATCCATTGTAGGTACATATAGTCACCATAGTTACTTGTAATCCAGGCAGCTTCCATTGGCCCTGAGATTCTAGCAGCCTCTCCGTACTCGTAACACTGAGAAATTGGGGGCTCTTTCAGGGTCGGAGGAATGAGGCCCGTTTTTTTTTTTTACTGTGTTTAGCATTTTGATACCCACGTATAGCTTGCTCCGCTCTGAACGTAGAGGCTGGGTATAGTCACGGGTACCTTACCAGGCTCTCCCAGAGTGGACATGGGGCTTATTTGTTAGGGGCGAGTCCTAACCGCCTCCCATATACTTCCCTATCACTTGATTGCAGACTTTTAGCCGAATTAACCCGTAGAATACAATCCGCATAAGCGAGAACGCAATAAAATAATAATCCACGCACGCGTGCATGAATACGCCTCGTAAATAGGGAATGTATGCGCCAAATCGGCGCAGCAGAAACAGGCAGTCCATCCCCTGGATCCACCTGCGTCTCAGGGAAGCAAAGGTCGCTTCTGGTCCGCGATTAACCCCCTAAAGCAGTTGCTAGTGAAAATTAGGTCCTCGAATCAGTTCTCGGCACCTTATAATCACTAGGTTTGAGCAGGGTGCCCGACTTAGTAGAAGTTGCCACGCAGGACCTTTTCGTACTTGTCACAGAACAATGTCTCAAACTTGGGTAATTAAACCGTTCATAACAATAATAATAATTTAGGAATAACGAAATATAAACATTGGTACAATAAAGACTGCAATATTGTATCATGATCAATAAATGAGGGTAACGCGGGTTAGTATCTTTGCTATAGGTACAGAAGTACATGACAGTATAGTTAATGTACAGCAGTGACCACATACAACAAGACAGAACACCTTGGATTGACTACAAGGCGCATTACACATGACGAACAGAGGGGCGAATACGGTATTGACGCACGGGGCTATTTAAATATCTTCTGGAGGAGGTGGTGCTTTGGCACAGGCCCAGAACCCTTACCGAAAACACCCATCAACTTGCGTCTCCAGCTCCCTCGTGATCAGATGGCTGAGGACGATTTGCCGAACAGCTTCATGCCCCTTTGTGTTACCGTACCCGTGGTGATTTGGAACAGATGCAACACACAAAAGGTTCCGATTGTATAAAGAGTGTGGTTCACAAAGGATGTTTACGACAACCAAAGTTTCTCTCAACGAAGTGAAAACGTTTACATGCTGCAAGATCGCAAAGCGATGTGAGGGGCTATATATTTGCAAAACTCCGGACCGCAGGTGTATGCGGTGGAGAACGAACGCGCTATTGTGCCTTCCGGGGAGTAGCGCGTTCACCACCACACCACGCGGGTCCATCGTTTCGCCTGTCTCTCAGCTAGTTCTATCGATCTTTTGCCATCAGCAATCACCCGTCAGCGGGATTGACGTCATGCCGTTAAAAAGTGTAGGCAGTAAATAATAAGTTAAAATTGTGATTATAACTGCGGCCTCAGCTTAACTGGGTTCGCTGCCGATTTGGGCCTCCCAGATCAATCCCGCTGACGGGTGATTGCAGATGGCAAAAGATCGATAGAACTAGCTGGGAGACAGGCGAAACGAAGGCCCTACATGGTGTGGTGGTGGGCGCGCTACTCCCCGGAAGGGACAATAGCGCGTTCGTTCCCCACCGCATACACCTGCGATCCGGAGTTTTGCAAATATCTCAGCATCATTGAAGTTATATTTTGGTAATAGTTGCAATATCCCCTATCCGTCACCTGGGGGCGCGCCACGTTGCCTCGCGACTAACCAGCTCGTGATTCCTCATGAGGGAGTTTCGTGGCAGCTCAGTAATCAAAGAAGAAAAAGATAATTCATTTTGTTAAGAAACTGTACTGCAAAATACTACTAGGCCCAATAATTAACTAAAAATAGGAAGGTGAAAAGTAATAATCCTGAAAGTCCAACAAAAAGTCCTCAGGAACTAGGTTGTGTAGGAATACATACTAAAAACGCAGAGTTTTGAGAAATACTAAATAGATTCGTAGTAGATAGCAGCACTACCCATTCACCAAGACTAGTTGGAAAATCGATACGTAGTTTAAATAGGTAATTTTTCCTGGAGGAAAAATTAAATATCCAGAATAAACACTCCGAAGGGTATAGAAATATCTCACTTGCAAAGCAATTTGCAAGGTGCCAGACTCAAGATAGTGAAGGGTCATCATGACTGCAGTATGGTTATCCTTCACACTTCTCATCAACACACCGTACTGAGTAAACAGCAGTCCCTAAAAAATGCCGCCAGTATACCAGCTCTCGATACTATTAACATAAGTGTGTGAACATCCAACTAACCTTTTCACGAAATGCTTTCCTACACAGTGCTATGGGAAAATTTCTTCGATTTGAAACCAACAAGCGAATCACCTCGAAAACGACACAGATGATTTAAAGAAAATAAGACACCAAAATTATAGCAAAAAAAAACCTTCTCGCTTCCTCTGCATATGAAATATCCGCCTTGTTCAGTTCCTTCTTCACCGGCTTTTAATAACTCTTTGATGCTCATTTTGTTCAAGTGACAAAGTTTCGAACGAAGCATTATTGGTACTCGACCAATCACCCTCTCAACGATGTCAATCCGTTGGCCATTGACTTTAATCTACAAGTAAAATATTTACATATTGTACACCTGATTGACCACCCTTAATACGTTCGGAAAACAAACAAATTGTGGTCACTTTTTATTTACTGCCTATTCCTTTTTTCAAACGGCAGAGTATTATGTGAAATGCAATCAAAATGATGCTGAGATATTTGCAAAACTCCGGACCACTAGTAACTGCGGTGGGGATAAAACCTATTAGTATCCTTCCCGGGGCCAACGTGTTCATCACCACACCATGTGGATCCCTCGTTTGGCCTTTTTCTCGGCCGTGTTATTGACCTATGGGAAAGGGTAACAGCGTGTTCGTTCCCCACCGCAGAGACCAGCGGTCCGGTGTTTTGTAAATAGCTGAGCATCACTACGGTTATATTTCACAAAATACTATGCCAATAAAAAAAGAACACGCAGTAAATAAAGTGACTATATTGTGATTTATACTACAGCTTGAGGTTAACCGGTTTCAATGCCGATTTTTGCTCTTCGGATCAATCCCATTGACAGGTGATTGCTTATAGCACCTACAAGTTAAAATATGGCTAAGAGAAAGGCGAAACGAAGGACCTGCATGATGTGGTCGTGAACACCTAAGCCCCCGGAAAGAAACTGCAGTTTTAACAAGCAGCATTTCCGCTACTGTCTTAGCGTACTGGTATGGTGAAATTGGTCATGAAATGGTATCAATTTAGATGTTAGAAAAAAGATTGCTCTCTACAGCTCGGCAAATATGTTAATAAAAAAAACAACCCCGTTTGTTCTTCATTCTTAAGAATTCTACGCACCTCTATTCCCACTTTCATGTTGCCAGCATAAGTTAATCCTCGTTGCCTACATTCTGACGGAAGTACACGAAGTTGATCATTAGCAAATAGTCTACTTGACTGGAGAAAGAACTTATTGCATGGATGATAGAACCAATCAATAACTGTTCACTTACCGCTGATTCAAGTGTCGGCATAGCAATGGAAGCTCCAGTGTAAGAAAGTTCGACAGCTTCACCGGAAGGCAAACGAAATTTCTCCTTCGGAACGGATTGCGTGGCTAGATGAACTCCTTCTTCAGCGAGGTAGTTGAATGAGTCTACGTGGTAGGAGGCGATATCGCAGTCCATTTATCCTATTTCATATGTATTCTATTCATTAGGACTGAACTGCAAGAATATACAACCACTTTGAAGAGAAAACGTAGGAAACATAGAGGAGTTAGACATACAACAACCATGATCGTTGTGAAGTCTTGTGTGGAGAACATGTACTTCATAGATAACTGACAGGAGACCTCATAATCTGAGTGGAAGCGTTCGTCCAGAAACATATAAAGTAGCTATGGATGTGACTTAAAAAATAAAGCTCCCGGCGTTGATCAATCTGTGAGGGATGTGCCATGTATTCGACTTCACTAAGCATCGTTGGAGGTGAGAGAATGCATATGTGGCCTTTACAATGACTCTTGCTGGCCTACCAATGTATCCGAACCAGTGCTGCTATCCTCCCCATCAATTTGCCGACTTCGGAAGGATGGAGGACTTGGTGGGCCTGGGGCGTTGGGGATCAATCCCATGCGTATTGCAGGGAGCCTCTGACCACTCCACCACACGCACCGTTAGGTTCAACTTTAGGTCTTAATATTGTCGGACAATTTCTAGCTCTAATTTACTTATGTATTCGAAAATCTTAGCAATACAGTGCTCGATATTGATCCACTACAGTTGCGAAGTCTATGCAGACACGTTTACATAACTCCTAAGTGTAAGTGATGTCGTCCTCTGGATTGGAACTATTCCCATTACTAGTACATAAAGTAAAAAAAAGGAAAACGGGCAAAGAAATCACTGAATGGACTGTTCTTTATTAATGAATGAAAGCATGAATTTCATGAAACGGTCAGTAATATAGCCGTAGAGCGCATTTCTCGTTGCTCAAGAAGAAAACGCAGACTCCAAACTCCTTATTTCAACAGAGAATGACAAACGGTGCAAGTTGGGGTCACAGAATCCTCCATTTTGTGTACATTTTATCCTAAGAAGAGCTGACAATTGAAATCTTGCAGGGTTTCATGCTCATCTCACGAAGGACAAAAAATTATCTGGAACCACCGGACCTCGTATACCGCGAACTGCGCCCTATTGAATACTTTTTTCATATCACATAGACAACGAAGACTTAGTAGAGTTAAGTGTATTGGCGTGATAGAAGCCAATCCTAACCAGAACAATGATCTGTTTTCTTTCAAGTTGTTCGAACCTTGGGCTTCGAGGCGTTGAGAGTGAAGGCTAGGCCTACTAGTTTCATCAACACAGGACTATTTCCAGTGCACAGAAATGTTCACAATTTTAGGGATTTGCAGAACAACAGGTCACCAGGGGGCTAAATCCAACAAAATGTTTTGGATTATACCGACGTCAAGATCAAATCTGTATGGGAGTTTGTTCTGAACGATGAAACCATGAGATAATATTAGTTTGGTACTAGCGTCCCTAAAATCTAAACAGCACCTCCCAAGATACTAGCCTTTCCAAACTTCCAATGTGCTGGTTGGTCCTTTTATGAGTATAAACTGCTGTCGGGATGGCATGGAGCTGATCAGATGACCCTTACAAGACATCTGCGATTGCAGAAGCGAATGGAGGACTGAGTTGCCAGCGATGGAAGCATTTTGAAAATTGTCGACTTGTCGTTAGATATTAGCTAATCAGTGAAGTTTTGTCGAAAACGGAGCCCATGCTAATAGTACATTATATAGTTTCAGCACTACTTGGATACTTTGAAGGCCCGTGTACATTGGTTGTGCGGGCCACAGAATAGTTTCCATTTTTTTTTGGAGTTTTGGTAGTTTAGCCACAGTGGTTTTCCAGAGTCCCGAGGTCAACCTAGCGAAAGCTTGCCCCAGGTCTTCACCACAGGCAGTCGCCGCCGTTGTGGATCAGAGGGAGATTTGCGCCCATGCGACTAGCTTCATATCAGGACGGTGGCGAGCAGTGGTATTGGTTTACTCTTAGCTGAGCGTGCTGATGGAAACGCCAGACTACTTGTCAGCTTGGGAGGCTCTGCTGTAGGAATAAATCACCCTGCTGTACATCGCCGCCGGACACCCAGGAACACCTCCAAGCCACGATGAAGCTGTAAATCGTTGAGAGGAGAGAGGAATGTGTTTGATCTAACTTACTAAACAAAATGATACTGGAATGCGGTAGAACAGAGACTGTCTTTTGCTTGAATCGTCCGGTGCGAGGTTTGCTTCCAAATGTTTCATGTCGGAGGTGAGAGCATGGAAGACGACGAAAATCGCAGGCGACGACGACCATTTGAAGATATTAAGTGAAGCGAGTACTTCTTGAGGAAATCGATGAAAACTAAGGTACCACCGATGGAGTCGTGGGCTCCAGAAGCTCAACCAACTAACATATTGTGTTTCGGAAAGAAACTGCACTTGGTTACTAGATCGAATAAATACTTTTTTAAGAACAATCATCATTTGAATCGACGCACTTTCACGAGTGTGCCACAACAGTTTTATGAATTGAACCTTCGTAATAGCGTGGAGTTATTTATTCGGTGAAGTCTTGAAAGGCATTTTTGGTGTCTCATCACTTCTCCACACAAGGGATCGATCCCCGCGATCATGGCTCGCCAGACCTTCCATCCCTCCGAGATCGGCAAATTGGTGCCACACTTGTTTGGGAGGATAGCAGCACTGATTCGATACATCGGTAGGCTAGTGCGAGTCATTATAAAAGCCAGCATGTATTCAATGACCTCTAACGATGGTTAATGAAGTCGAATGCATGGCGCGTCCCTCAGGGATTGACTAACGCCAAGAGCTTTATCCTTTATCCTTTATCAATTCCTACAAACTGTATCACTAAGAAAGTGATGCAGTTACTTGAACAAGTAGGGAACGTCGAGTAAAACTTTTAGGATTCGTCATGGCTGGCTGAATCTGGCTCAATTAGTTTGTATTCCTACCAATTGGTGGCAGTTATATCACAACTGTGGAGCGGAAAACGAAGCTGGATCATCCCCGCTAATGGACATTAGACCGTTTTCTCAGCTTGCATTCGGGCTCAAGATTTGATTCTTCACAGACTAGTCAGCCGGCAATCATTTATTAGACCGGTTTTCACTCTCGTAAGGAATCCATTATTCTTCGCAAATTACAGTTCGATTAAGGGACGGGTCGGTAGAGTTCTTTGTCCGAAACGGATTTCCATCATCCAATCACTGCAGTGTTTTAATGTGTTGAAAGATAAAATATTTCGAAACATCCATCATTGAATCAATATTTGCCGTCGAGAGTATCACCTCCGACCGTTTCTATCGTTCAGTGCTAGTCCAGCTGATTTTCACTGATATAATGGGGTGTTCTACTAGAATGTTCCCAGGTCTTCACCAAAGATGGATTTGTGGGCCGCAGCAAGTCTTTCCCAGTTCCCAGATAAAATTCGTGCCAATATTCTGATCCTAAAGGGGTAGAGAGCCTGGTCTGTCGGAGAAGAGGTCGAACCAGCGACCATACGTGTGTTATTACACGACATATAAGGCTACCGGGCTTGTTTACCATTATGCTTTTCAGAAATTAATGTCAGGTTTGAGCTTGTGTTTTCAAAGGGGCGTATTTTAGCTCAGAATATTTGAAATAAGAATTGGCGTAATCCGCACGTATTTGCCAATGAAGAACTTTAAGGAAAACTTCTGGAGGCGACAAGGTCACTGAGGGCAGATTCGGCGTCGGTTTGGTTTTTAAAGCATTTCTCGCATAGGATTTTCAAAATGTGTGAAGAAGCGAGAACCGATAAGCGAGGACCTGATGAGTATGCCGGAGGCGACTGATGTCGATAGTGTGGCATGTGACCACGCGTTATCGGCACCAGGACGGCGACGGATCCTGGTATTGGTTTACTCTTACCTAGGCTTCCTGGTGGAAAGCTCGGACTCCTTAGCTTGGGAGATCCTGCCTTGGGGAGGGGGGAGGGGCGGAGGAGGGGGGGGGGGGGGNGGGGGGGGGGGGGGGGGGGGGGGGGGGGGGGGGGGGGGGTACGAATCTGTCCGTTGTAAAGCTCGACACTCAGGAACACCTCCCAGCTACGATGAGGCGTTAAACCGTTGGGAGGAAAATTTGCAAAAGCTGCTCTCCAATACCAATGCAAAACTTTTCAATAGCGCAATGTATTTTATACTTCAATTACACGGGACGAGCGTGAATAAAATAAGCTTTGCAATGACATATGCTGGTATAATAAAAAAGATAGCGGCTAAAGCTTTCGGCGTTGATCAATTCCTGAGGGATGCATTCGACTTCACTAACCATCGTTTGGAGGTGATTTAATGGATATCTGCCCTTTCCAATAACTCGCGGTGCCTACCGATATATTGAGCCAGTGCTGCTACCCTCCTAGACAAGTCTGGTACCAGTTTGCCAACCCTGAAGGGATGGAAGGCTTGGTGGGCCAGGGTCACGGAGATCAACCCCGTGTGTGTGTGCTGCAGGTAGCCTCCGACCACTGCACCACACGCGCCCTGCAATCCTCCACATGGCATAGTATTTGAAGAAAAAGTGTTCGTAAAATACATACAAGAAAGATAAAGTTACAAATCCGGCTCTGACTTCCGAAAACCCCATAATCGCGCGTGGTGCCGATAAACGTTCTATTGAGGTTTCGCGTTCTCACAACCGCACTCACTGACAACGTATCAACTTGATTTCTGATTTTTCATAAGGCTTATCTTTGTTATCGGTTCATTAGGAGACATTTTGACAACAATTCTAAGCCGGAAAGCTCTTCGACCCAGATTGTCTCATTGGCATCGAGCAATTTCGCAGACTGGCTGTCAACGTCCCATTCGATTTCCGTAATTGTCTTTCATAATTCTTCAGGTATGACTATATCTTTCCTAGTTTGTTGAAACGGTTTTAATTAAGCAAGAGTCTTTGAACTAGGTAGCCTCCTTGAGAAAACCTCGTTTTAACTATGAAGTGAATACGAGTAGATCTTCGGAAATGTGTAGACACCACCTTTACAACTTTCGAGATAGGTTCTTAGTTCCTAGTTGTGTAAGCATCTCTATGCTAAAGATTTGAGCTTTTGCATCACCCTTCATTGATCAGCCAACTAATTTCAAAAGCCCTCGTTACTCTGAGTGAATCCTGGCTGCGATATAGAAAACAGTCTAACCACCCAAAATTCCGCGCTACTACGTGCGATGAAGAGTTGGAAATGCCCTAGTAAAGATTCTTAGGAGTATGGTTCTCCAACACAGCGTCAGTTACAGAAGAAGACGACAGACGCCCAAGTTGTAGCCGAGCCATACACAAAATCGACCATTGCATGGAGGGCGGTAGCATGACAACGATATGAATGAAGGGAGTTCTTCCGTATTCGTAAGACATGTGTGACATCTAAGCATCTAAGCATGAAACTCGCAAGATGTTGACCATATTCATCACTTGCGTCACAGTGTACTCATCATTCAGCAGCTCGAACAGTGTTCATTTCAATCTCTACTCGCCCTTTCGTGTATCAAAGTGGCTCTAGTCACTCGCAGAACATGAGAAAACGTCATGTTTCCCGTTTATAATTGATATGATACAATAATCCGTAGCATGTCCCAAAGAAAAGAACACAGCCAATTCCGCTCATCCGTGGCTACTTCAGAAGTCTTTAATGGTTGATAGTAAAATGTTCCAAGACAGGACAATGGTGTCTGTGCTATGAATGAGCATAGAGTAGCGAAAAAGCTCATCTACACTAGATGCACCTTAGTGGGAACACTTCACCACCACAGTACGCTGCCACACAAAGTAGTTTTGCGGAGAAAGAAAAGAGGCATCGACTCGTAGAGAGGTGTACGGTTAGGCTGAAACATTTCTTAGAGTTTATTCCTTCATGAGATTTACTGAGATGCAGCAATTCCATGCTGAAAACCTAAATTAGGAAAAATTAAACTAAAATCATTTATAGTCCCTACCAATGCTGTGGAATCCTGCACTGAACTATTAATTATTTCTTCCAGCAGTCGGATGACTACACAACTCGCCGTTCAGCAACTCGAGCGAGATCGGTTGCCTGTCGTGAATGATGAGATCGCATCGGAAGACAATCGATATCGTTTGCTTCAAATCCTCGGGGATGGTGGCTATGGAACCGTGTTCCTAAGTCAGAACACACAAAAGTAGGGTCCATCGTCATGTTCATTTACATTCATGAATTATAAATATGTAGCAGGAACGTCGCCGTGAAAACGGAAAAGTATAGCAAGTCGATGCTGCACATCGAAGTGAACGTACTGAAGGCCGCAAATGCTGCCAACTGCAAGCATTTTTGTCAGCTCTATGACTACGTAAGTTCTCGCAGAGGCAAATTAAAATATTATGACCACAATGATGTTGAGATATTTGTAAAACTCCGGACTGCTGGTGTCTGCTGTGGGGAATGAAGGCGCTATTGTCCTTTCCGTGGCGTAGCGCGTTCACCACCACACCACGCGGGTCCTTCGTTTCGCCTTTTGGTTATAGAATTACTAGTAGGCAGCAAATAAAAGACAGTTGAAATATTACGTGCTGAAGAGCAAAGTTTTTAGGGTACATGTAAACCTGACTATGTTTACGTGGTTATGACACTTCTTTATAAAGATCTCCACAAACTGA
Organism: Angiostrongylus costaricensis; assembly: GCA_900624975.1. Classification (NCBI taxonomy): domain Eukaryota; kingdom Metazoa; phylum Nematoda; class Chromadorea; order Rhabditida; family Metastrongylidae; genus Angiostrongylus; species Angiostrongylus costaricensis. The sequence continues at coordinate 28,282 of UYYA01004008.1, read as the reverse complement.
GATCTGAACTGCCTGATAGGAAGTTCAGCTTCAGTACCGCTCTTCGACTTGCTATTCAGACGTTCAATGTGAGTTGACGTCAAGATTTTTAAGAGGTTTCAATACGTTTTCGATTGACTATCGGGCAACATTGTAAGGTAGAAATAGCTGATGGCGCTGGAAAATAACTATTACTGCAGATTAGAGGATTAGTGGAATCACTCATTTACTTTGCACAGGATCGAAAGATAGCGAGTGATAGTGATAGCATAATGTATGATGGGCCATTAGTGCAGCAGGTACCAGCGTTACTATGTCGTTACCGATCTAGTTGTTGCAAAGAGGAATTTCAGAGTAGAGGGGCATTTAATAACATGTTTGATAAACGAGCGATAGAAGAGCAGCACAGGAGCATAGATGGAAAAAGCATGCGGTTATACGAACTTGCACCTTCTAGTAGATGCGTTTATCATCATCCGCTGCCATATGCTCATTTACATAGTCAATGTTCAGGCAATCGAAGAATTGCATTCGATAGGCTTCATATCTCGCGACATCAAGCCAGGTAACTTTGCTCCTGGACACAAGGCGACCAAACAAGGAAAGATCATCTTCATGTATGACTTTGGCCTAGCTAGAAGATATCTGGATAAGGTAAGAAAAAGATTTGGGATATCTATAAATGACAGCAAATATACGGCTTCTTATTCATGTACCTGAGATATTATGGAAAAAGGGAAATGTACGGCTAATCTGATATGTTCATCATCCATGTTGTCCACCTGACATGAATATTAAGTGACGTCGCTAACGCAATCGGCGTAGCTTTTTTTGGGATAGAGAAAGGGACAACTCTAAAACCTAATTTGGTTCAATTCAAAGTACACTATTAACTTGTTATTTGCTACCTACTATAATTTTTCATGGCTGGATATTACACGTGTGAAACAACCACAATGATGCTGAAATATTTGCAAAACAGCGGACCGCAGGTTCTGCTGTGGAGAACGAACGCGTTATTACCATTTCCGGGGGCTGACGCGTTCATCACCACACCATGCGGGGCCTTCGTTTCGCCTGTCTCTCAGCTAGTTCTATCAAGATTTATCTGGAGAGCCCAGATTGGCAGCGAACCCAGTTAAGCTGAGCCTGTAGTTTTTTTTGCAAATGTCTCAGCATTATTGTGGCTGTTTCAAAGTACACCGTTCAAGAAGAAGAAGAGCACACGCGATTAGCAGTCAAAGCTCGAATCTGTCCCGAATTAGGTTAAATCTACATTAATACAATAGATGGGAGCGGACTTCGACAAAATCCTATATTTTAGAACAAAAATCTTGTTCCGTCACGAAATGAAGTGGGATGGAGAGGCACTACACGTTACGGAAGTTTGGTAGCCCACAAAAGAATGGTAAGACCAACATATCGAATTGGCACAACTAGTTCAATGCTTAGTTAACCTGTGTTGACAAGCCACGATCATATTGGATGTCGCATATTTCTCATTCATTTCTTTGCGCCGCCTGTTAAAGATCTCAGTGGCTTTCCTAGAAAACCAGCAACGTGTGGCACATTCTTTCTCCGTCTCCGCTCTACCTTCTCTTCACCTCGTCTTCAAAACGCCTGCAGATGTAATCCTCGTAGTCGAATATCATTCACACTGATTTGATTGGGTCTGTGAATTGAGTATCACCCTGTTCCACTAGCTCCTTCCACCAATTATGGGGGAAGAAAACCGTTAATAGAACGAGTATTGATAGGTGCTTCCTATCAATGTGTGTGTCCTTTCCGTTCGAAATGAGCGATTTGTTTGTACACTGCAAAAAAGCGGTGAAGATCCTTTGTCATTAGTGGACCATGTCGATTGGTGTGCTAGGTTTACATTAGTCTGCTTCATGACGGGACGATTTGTTTATAACCAAATGGGCCTCCGTATAGAAATATGCCAACTACTCAGTTTGGTTGACTCTGCGAGGTGTGACCCAAGGCGTTCTTTGTAGATCGTAGTTTTATACCGAGGAATACCATTGTTACTACAGGTAAACATTCACAAATCCATATTACCTAAAATTATGCTTCTAAACTCTTTAGGATCTCAGCAGGCGGGACGATATAGAGAGTTGGTTCTACATGTTGATCGAAATCACCAAAGGCAGTTTACCATGGCGACTTGTAACTGGTATGACATAATATCAGAATAGTACAAAAATCATTATTGTTGCTTAAATATAAGCGTTTCTAGTCCTCCCCAAATTGAAACTCAGCGATCGCACTTTAACTTACACCATGATTTTATGGTTCAATGAAAATGGAAAGATAAATTTCGTTCGTAAATGCAGTTTCTTCCACATCCACCCAAATACCAATGTTTACGGAGCGCCTATTATTCCTATGGTGAAGTAGTCTTGTCAATACGATAAATTCAGAAACTCGGAACTTTATAACACAGTAAAATGAAGCAGGACTTGAATAGTAAACTATAATCGCAGCATCTTGGATACTTGGATGGCCCGTCCTCATCGGTTGTGCGGGCCTCAGCATAACCTCCACTCTTTTGGAGTTTTGTTGGTTTAGCCATTGTGGTTCCTTGGAGTCCCAAGGTCAGCCTGGGCAAGGTCTGCCCCACGTCGTCACCACCACAGGCAGTCACCGCCCTTGTGGATCGAAGTGAACTCTGGCACCATGCGATCGATTAGTTTGATACCAAGACAGTGGTGGATCCAGGTATTCGTTTACTCTTAGCTGAGCTTCCTGCCGTGAACACCTACCAGCCACGATGAGGCGGTAAAGCGTTGGGAGAAACCGCAACATCATTTTTTGTAATTGAAAATGTGTACGAAGTGAGAGTGGTCATCGAAATGCAGAAGTAGCCTAACAAAAAAGAACGGTGTTATAATGCTGTTCTTATTGCGCTTCTGTAATTTTCCACTATCGAGGAAAACTTTACCTATTTTCAGACCGTGCGCAGGTGTACGCAGCCAAGCAAGCAGCGCGTGAAGGCGATGGTCGGAAGAATTTCTTAAGTGATACACCACCACAGTACAATTCACTGCTAACATGGATTGACGCTCTGGTTTTTGAAGACACCCCACCCTACTCGAAGTTCTATAACCTCCTAGAGACTGTATGTTCAGAATAAACAACCGGGTGTCGCAGAATAATCGAAAAATTGTTTCAGATTCGCGAGGAGAGCAAAATTCGCATGTACGAGCATTGGGACTGGGAAGAGGAGACGTCTCCTGTAACAAGCATATCTAGAACTAATTCTGAGCGAAATTAAAACCGTCCGACATTCCATATAGATTTTAACTGTAACGGTGTAACGGTGGAAATGTAACCTTCCTATAATTGTAATCAACTTGGCAGTATGTCGTCCCGTTCTGCAGTAGTTTTGCGTCTCCTTACTTCAATGTATTCCGCCTTTTCCCCTCTATGCACGTTTTCATTCAGCAATAATCTTCCAGACCATCATCATGAGATCCGAATAAAAGTTGAGGTACAACGACTGCACATACGGCTTACTTACTAGCATACTTGTATGGCCCGTCCTCACTGGTTGTGCGGGCTCCAACATACTCTCCATTTTGTTGGTGTTTTGCTGGCTTAGCCATTGTGGTTCTCTGGAGTCCCGAGATCAGTTAGGCCAAGGTCTGACCCTGGTCGCCACCACCACAGGCAGCAGCCGTCCTTGTGTATCAGAGAAAGATTTGCCACTATGAGACTAGTTTGACACAAGGACGGTGGTGGACTGTACTAAAAAAAGGAATAGGAGATAAAAACTGTGAAAGACTAGTGGACATACTCGCTGGTAACCAATAGGAGTTCATTGTGCTGATATCACTTGTCTGTGTTCGTATATCTTCGGCACCACAAGTCCATTGCTATCAGCTCTCATCCGCCTACCTATCAGAACAATGGAGACGACCGACTGTGATTCCGCAGCTGTCTGTAATGATTATGTAGGAAATCCCGTAGGAGTGATTAGATCAGTGAACGACAAATTCTTAAGCTGTCCTTTTCGTTTGCTTTATATGAACGACGAACCGCTAGTAAAATGTTTAAGAACTGTATGTTCATTTCATTACGTCATCGCAAATGTAATCTCAGTTCGAGAGGTCTTGATTTCACCATGGTAAGCCCCACATGTGGAGTCACTGACCGCCTGGTGGGATATCGAGTATCAACTAAACTTCCTGCGAGTTCGGCTTCTTTCCTTCCATTAACCTCATTTGACTACGGTTAGCTAATTGCTAATGAATAAGAAGCCGTATATTTGCTGTCATTTATGGACATCCCAAATCTTTTTTTTACCTTATCCAGATATCTTCTAGCTAGGCCAAAGTCATACATGAAGATGATCTTGTTTGGTCGCCTTGTGTCCAGGAGCAAAGTTACCTGGCTTGATGTCGCGAGATATGAAGCCTATCGAATGCAATTCTTCGATTGCCTGAACATTGACTATGTAAATGAGCATATGGCAGCGGATGATGATAAACGCATCTACTAGAAGGTGCAAGTTCGTATAACCGCATGTTTTTTCCATCTATGCTCCTGTGCTGCTCTTCTATCGCTCGTTTATCAAACATGTTATTAAATGCCCCTCTACTCTGAAATTCCTCTTTGCAACAACCAGATCGGTAACGACATAGTAACGCTGGTACCTGCTGCACTAATGGCCCATCATACATTATGCTATCACTATCACTCGCTATCTTTCGATCCTGTGCAAAGTAAATGAGTGATTCCACTAATCCTCTAATCTGCAGTAATAGTTATTTTCCAGCGCCATCAGCTATTTCTACCTTACAATGTTGCCCGATAGTCAATCGAAAACGTATTGAAACCTCTTAAAAATCTTGACGTCAACTCACATTGAACGTCTGAATAGCAAGTCGAAGAGCGGTACTGAAGCTGAACTTCCTATCAGGCAGTTCAGATCTCAGTTTGTGGAGATCTTTATAAAGAAGTGTCATAACCACGTAAACATAGTCAGGTTTGCATGTACCCTAAAAACTTTGCTCTTCAGCACGTAATATTTCAACTGTCTTTTATTTGCTGCCTACTAGTAATCCTATAACCAAAAGGCGAAACGAAGGACCCGCGTGGTGTGGTGGTGAACGCGTTACGCCACGGAAAGGACAATAGCGCCTTCATTCCCCACAGCAGACACCAGCAGTCCGGAGTTTTACAAATATCTCAACATCATCGTAGTTGTTTCACAAATAATACCCTGCCGTGAAAACTTGTGAAATGCACTAAATAAAAAAGCGAACAAAGTGCTCAGTGTTGACCAATCTGTTCAAGAGGCGCCACGCATTCTATCCCATACATAGCATCTCGGACTAGATTGAATAGATATTTGGCCTATCCTTTAAATAAATCTGATATCATTTCACAAATTCCGAACAAACTGATGGCTTTGCTAACCCTGGGCTCAAGCCAAGGATCACGTGTGCACAGCACTTTTAACTACTGAGCTATACGCGTCCCTTTTACCTTGATTTGACAAATATCTTCTAATATCTTCTGAGTGATAAACATCCATTCGAACTCGTTGGTATTTCCATCTTACTGGCTTCTTACTGAAACGTATAAGTGCCAGTTAATCCGATACGCTTTTTCAGGTCGCAGCATCCATGGCCACCAAAATTCTCGGAATTCAGAATGTGAAACCTTCTTTAGAGCCTGGAAAGGTGGAACTGATTCACAATCTGTTTGGACAAATGTTCCTCAACAGAGGTAACTTGAGAGCTAAACTTTGATTTAGTGCCCAGCGCCAAGGTTAAACGATAGTAAATCCTGCGAATTGCCGCGCATTGTTCAGAAATAAATCTTTGCCTCTTAAACAGCCCATTTGCAGGAACAGCCTTCTTCACAGCTATTTTGTGAATAAAAAACAGACTGCTCTACTCGAATGTCACCGTGTTCATCATGAAGATTTCGTTAAGGATATCTTTATCTTTTCAGAATATTGCAAAAATCTGTCGGGGCGGTCGTAGTAATTTTCATTTCGCCTGAAGAACACGTAGTGCACGGTTCACTTACTTAGATCGGTGAGTGAAGTCGTTACAAACACTATTGATTCCGTCAATATAAAAATGAACTCTTTAGGAGCTCCGTGATGGGAAAGAAAACCACAGTGAGTGCCTCTGGTGGTGACCCAGTGTCATTCACGTGAGTTTTGTTCACCGCACGTTCACATTTCCGCTTTCGTTAAAAATTTTTGAGCATATGAAGAGCTTCATTAGCACATAACCGCTCATATTATTTTCACATCTAGCGTGCCGATTGGTCGATATGATGCCTCTGAGGGTCATTTCTTTTTTGATGGTTTGTTTTACTGCGCAGAATTTTTTCACCCATCCAAGCACATCGGTTGCCGAGCAATGCAAAGGTGTTGCGCCAGAAAAGCTTTTCTCTACACCTAGTGATGAGCAAGAACCTTTTCTCGAACCAGTATACTGACTGGTGATTTGACCGGTAATTCACTGTTATTTCATGTCCAGTCACTATGGCGGATCATATTTACTGTATGGGATGTGGTAAAATAAAAAAATACCGAGATAAACACAGCGTAGTTTGCAAAACACTTCTAAACGCTGACCGCAATGTGCTTGTATGATGGATCACAGTAAAAAGGGATAAAAAGCTCTCGGCCTTGATCAAGCCCTGAGGGATGCACCATGCATTCGACTTCATTAAGCATCGTTTGGAAGTGACTAAATGGATATTCGGCCACACCCGCGGTGGCCTACCGATGTATCGAGCCGGTGCTGCTATGCTCCCAAACAGGTCTGGTATCAATTTGCTGACGCCAGAGTAATACACGGTTTAGCGGACCACGGGCGCGTGGATCGATTACAAGTGTGCGTTGCAGAGCGCCTCTGATCATTGCGCAACACGCGCCCCAGTTAAAATGGACCACAGTAAAATGAGATAAATTATGACAGACTTATCAATCACACTCATAGAACGACAGAACAAACTCTAACAATCATATCACGTTCACAACCCTTCAAGTCTTCTAGTTATCGAGAAATTACCGTTTATTGTCAAAAAACCAGAAAGTCCGAAAATTAGGCGTGTTTCCAAAGGCATGAACCAGCGAAAGCTGCGCCTCCGTTATGTGTTGAGGAACAGGGCGTAGCACAGAATAATGCTGCTCTAAATAGTAGATGTGTGGGACGAGGGTGTGGTGGCGAACCCTTCTCATAAGTCCAAGCAAGCGCTGAACGGCCATCCACTCAGTTCCGCTTTTCCACATAGCACAAATTATTTGCCTTTTACATGATATTCGCACGTCATCTCCGTTATTGTTTAGAGATGTAGGTGGTGATACAGCGGGAAATGAAAAAGCTACTGGATCGGCAATGATGGATCTAATCAGCGGTCTGCAAAAACAAAAAGGCTCAACCACAGGAGGCGATTCCACAGTGAGTTTTGCGTTTTTCAGAGCAATTTATAACATAACGTCTAGTAGGAATAGTCGTATCAGCGATTTCGATGCCAACTAACACCGTTGAATGAGCACGACTTATCCCACATAACAGGTTATGTACAGCACAATGTGCTGGGACGAAACACGAAACCTTGTGTTAAGGCTCGTTTTTAGAAAGCAAATAACACAAAATAGAAAAATAGGCGCTAACCCGAATAAGCGGGAGCTGCTTTCGTGATATTTTGAACTGGTTTATGTATTAATGTGAATCGTGTAGCAAAGCACACCTTTAAGCTTCTAACTCAGAGATCCGTCATGCCATCACGAGTACGATTGAAACAGAATTTTTGCTCCATAGCCTTGACATTTTTGATCAATATCTATGATTACGAGTAGGGTGATGAAAACATTCATGAGCTAGATAATTCAATAGCTACCTCTGAATGTAATGTCTTTTGCTACTAGTTCAACCTATAATGTCAACAGCATTACTTCTTAATAGCTAAACGTTTCCATTTTGATGCACCCGATGTGCTCATAAATGTACATCGGTCAATACTCAATTCGTCAGAACCGTTTACGACTGACGCCATCGTTTATTCCAACATGTAGGATGTCTCTAAAGCCTTACCACGAGGGTACGTGTCGCGTCGCTAGGTGGGAGGTTAAACACAGATCAAAAGTCACCATATTCACACCATTAGTTAGACAGAGGTGAATTTATACGATAACTTCCTGTTCCTTGCACGCTGGATTGACTTATATCTCTCGTCTCGCCTCATTTACATGCTTATGCAATTCCGTACGTGGGTGTACACGCCTATATGCAGATTGTATTCTACAACTCATTTTGCCCAAAAACCTGCAACCACGTGCGAGGAAAATAATTGGATTCGTTCCTGAATCGCTTTTCACCGGATAGTTTCCAGATCTTCTCCAGGAGAGGATGGTAACCTACTATGTGAGCATGCTTAGCCCTCCAAATTAAAACAACTCCTAGCACTCGCCAACAAGCTAAAAATAAAGGACCGAGCATTAAAAACAGGAACTGTTTGTGTTTTTCTGGAGAGAGAAGCATTTCGGGGGTTCGAGCCTTAGAAGAAGACGAACTGGGTTTCTCCTGTTGCTGTTCAAGTTAGGCAATGATTAATGGCACTAAAGATATGTGTACGATGGTAATCTAATCAGTTCAAAAAATATAACAGAACCACTTTTCCCGAACAAGAAACACAAAATCGCGACCGTGTGATCAGAAAATGGTAGGAAAAGTGGATTTCGTGCTCCAACTAGTTCCTGTAGCACTAGCTTCTCTATTCAGTTTTGTAATGCACATTTTCTAGTTTTCAAAAGCATCTTAAGTTAATTTAGACCAGTGGAACAACAACAGGAAAAGGCAAGAAGAAAGGCAAAGGGAAAAAAGGAAAAACGGTTGTGAAACGAAAAAGAAGAAAGGATCGCTATGAATCGCAAAACTATTTGCTGCGCATTGAAGGCACCCTTTGCTGTGCATCCATAGGTGAGTACAGCCACATCGTACAGTAATCCCACCCAGAAGTCGGAGAAGGTCCAGCAGTTTCCTACGCTGATTTTTCCCTCAGGAATGGATTGAAATTTACGATAAACAGGTGAGATAAAATTCTCCTCTAAAGGTTTTCGTGACTGATGAATCATAGATGTACTGTGATGTAAATCAAAACAAGTAGAACTTCATTATAAAGCTTTTATCTAAAAACGATAAACATTTGAATGTTTAAGTGCCATGTGGTAGCTTCTTGATTCCAGAGTGAGAAGCACCTGAAATCTTGTACTGAATAGGACGAAAAAACAGATATTGATAAAGCAAGGTTCTTAGATTGTATTTGCAGTTCCTGGAAAACAGATTCATAAGGCGCTGTTAGTGCGGGCGCGTGTGGCGCAGTGGTCGGAGGCTCCCTGGAATACACATGGGATCGGTCCCCGCGCCCCAGGCTCACCAAGCCTTCATTCCTTCCGGGGTCGGGAAATTGGTACCAGTGTTATCTGGGAAGATGGCAGCACTGGCTCGGCTCCACCGCTAGTCATTCTACGGGCCAGATATGCGTTCACTCACCTCCAACGATGCTCAATGAAGACGAATGCATGGCGCATCCCTCAGGGATTTATCGATGCCGAGAGCTTTATGCTTTTATTGTTTCACCATAGCCGATAACAAGTGTTGAGTCTGGCGTACCTCATTAACTCTCCGATTGTCCACCACTTCAGCTTGACGATTTCAGCATGAAATATACTGAAACTAGTTCCTTGTTCGTGACGAAATTGAGTTTTCTTCTTCATTTCTGAGAGCAATTTCTTCCTAACACGTCAGAGAAATTGGCACCTTAAGACTTTGGACAACTATCATTTTTATTCATAGCTGCTTTGCTCTAGGCTTTTGTATTGTAGTCCAATGTCTTATTTATTCATGCCTATGTTCCTAGTCATTCAGAAGTAAGCCAGTTCGGAGCTTTGATGTCCTACCTGGAAGCTCACTTCCTCTTATTTCGCAATTTGGCTTCTATCGACATTGTGTGGCGTTAAGGAGGTTACATATTATAAAAAAGGTGACGTCCTGCTGAGTGTGGATAGCCCTAGAGGGGACGAGACACCATAGCGCTTGCCAGACGTTCACGCGCAGATGACCTGCTAACACTGTATTGTTTCGCGGAACCGTTATCACATTTTCAATTTACTAGTTCTAATAATAAGTAAAACAACAATAATGGAGGAGGATAGCGGTTAGTGGTGCAGTCCATCAGGAAGGAGATGTTGGTTCGTCCTTCTCCCAACGTTTTCCACAATCCACGTGGGAACGCTCCTCGGTTGAGAAAAGGAATCAAATCTAACAGCATTCTACGACATTCATAAAGAAGATAAAATCGTCAGCTAGCAGCCGAAACAACACGCTAGATGGTCGATGACCACTGTGGACGATGAATGCGAAGAAACGAATCGAAAACAAGAAGTGCTGGGATCCGCCCAGTAGATGTGATCACGGGTCATATAAAAGAAAGACGAAACCACAAAAAGCGGTTGCCTACTATTTTTCTGTTTTTTCTCCACAATTGCAACAGAACACCAGTATTATCAACAAAGAACCCGAATTTCAGTAATCGCCATCATTTGGCTGGTCTCATTATTTATCGTCATGCTAGTCTGCGGAATCTGGAGTAATTTCGACCTCACTGCCACCACGGACTCAGTCTAACGATAAGAAGATGGAGCTTAAAATAAAGATTTTTCGTTGAAAACCTGCGAGACATTGACTTGATTGTCGGCTTTGTCCTGATCTCCTCTAAATGCATGGTTTTGTAACGATAATTTGCCATCTAAAAGTAAGAATGGAATGGAAGTTGTGATACAATACGTTTTGAAAGAGAATGTATACGTGCATATTCTACTCACATATTGTATAAGGTGGAGGTGGGGGTGTAGTGTGGGGGCGAGGGGGTTAGTTCACCCCTTGTATAAAGAATTTTGCTACAACATTAACAATATTGCGAGATTAACAGGTGTACGTGTTTATACGTAATGCCGTGATCAATACCCGAAGATTATGCAAAAGGTAAGGGTGAACGTCAGCAATCGGAAAGTATCTTCTGCAGCGAGGTGCATAACACCGAGGATCCCAAACTCGTTTTTGTCAGTCTACTGGCAATTTTCCGATAACTAGAACCCTTGGGAAGCTAAAAGCGTGATATACTATGACATTCGAACTATACTCAGATGAACTCCGGGCATTTTATGTTTAAGTGCAAGCACAGTTCTTTTAAACTGTAATTTGGTTTTTAAAGGGGTGGATAGCACTGTGGTAGTGATGCCAGTCATAACGAGCACGATGCTAGTTAGATTCCGCTACGGGCCAACCAAGCTCCTCATCCCTCTGGGGTCGGGAAATTGTTAACGGACTTGTCCGAGAAAAATCAGTCTCTGCAGTCCAACTGGGAACCTTCCAGTCCGGCTATCTCAGGACTCCAGGGAGAATTGCTCGACCACCTTTCTACGACATTCAAGGCAAAATGAATATCGTCAAGCAGCAACCGAAGCCACACGTAAAAGTTGGAAGATCTTCGTGGATGGTAAAAGCGAGGAAACGAACTGAATGTGAGAAGTGCTGAGACCCGCACAGTAGACGTGAAAATGGGTCAAATAAAAAATAAAAATAAAAAATTGGTTCTTAAAGCTGCTTGTAACTGAGATTTCAGAATAAATGAAACCAAAAATTAAACTTTTAAAATGCCAAATGATCTGGAGGTAACGACAATGCTTCCATTTTTGAATTACGAGTCTGGACCACGAAAGGTGAAAAATTGTAAATCTTGGGCTCCATAAAATTAGGATTTCATCGCAATAGAACAAGAGATACTGTGTACTACTGACGAAGATAAGCTCACTTTAGGATGAGATATGCTTGTCTAAAGTCGAAAGTTATTTTAACATCTCGTGAGTGGAACTCAAATTACATCGCACACTAAGTGCTAAGTAGCAGTAGAGAAAAGAGAAATTTCATGTATGCCTTAGTAAAAAGAAGGAGAAGCATGGGGCGAATAGCACAGTGGTGGTGTTCGTCATCACTAGCATGATGTTAGTTCGATTCCGCACCGGGTCAACCAAGCCTCTCATTCTTCCGGGGTCGGGAAATTGGTACCGGGTTTTTCTGGGAAAAACCACTCTCTTGAATCCAGTTGGGCTCGCTCCAGCCCGGCTAACCCAAGACTCCAGGGAGAATTGCTCGACCAGCATTCTACGTCATTCAAGATGAAATGAAAATCCTCAAGCAGCAACCGAAGCCATACATAAAACTTGGAAGACCTTCGTGGACAATGGATGCGAAAAACGAGCTGGATGTGAGAAGTGCTGGGATCCGTACAGCAGATGTGAAGACGGATCATATAAAATTTAAAAAAAACAGTAAGAAGAGCTATGGCGAGGTGCAAGGTAACTAGAATCCTGGAAGGAATGGATTAACGTCTATTGCTATCCTTGTGTAGTGATTTACAGTGTGGTGCTATTTCTAAATAGCACTAAGGTTTTGAAACGCAGAGGTTTTGGAGTGAGCGAACATTGTTGTATTTTTGAAAATGTATTTTGCCAAGTCGTTTCCAGTTAGGGTCTTATGTAGCCCATATGGAATAGGCAGAAAATTTTCGAAATGCATGAGAAGACAAGGATAGCTACCATTAAGGACTATTCATACTCAACGAAGGAACGTAAGCTGACATGAAAAGTTAAAGAATATCCACAGAGAATGCTCTCTACACTCCATGTTTTGTTGATGAACAGACACAGACACGAGGCTGTTATTACAATATTTATTTACAACGGCTGACGTTTCGCTGGTTTCGCCTTCATCAGAGTCTGGAAGGTCAAGTTAACATGCGGTCTACTCACAACACATAAGTTTCATTCTCCTAGGAAACAACTTCTTTTAAGCAGTCACCGTCTTGTACACTATAAGTGCTCCAGTTATTTGATGGAGACCAGCCGCACAGATCCCTAATAGGCGAGGAATGTCCCGGTTTCGGAACAAAATTCATCCTGAGGTGTGGTGCAAGGTCACGGGTGATCACTAGGAACTCCTAGCGGTTCGTTCTTATATTTTTGGAATTCGTCCAAGACGCTTAAAGAATTTTACTAGCCGACGTTTTAGATTCCTTTGCGAGGACAGTGAGTTTTATTTCGAAATCTCCATTATGGTTTCCTACCGTATGGATGCCTAGTGGAGTGTTTTGTTAACACGAAAGACCGACTTTTTATAAACATCGGCATAGATGGCTGATATATTTATTTATGTGATCTTATAAACTGATCTTCTTAAGCTGACGCGAGGTTGGTATAGATCTTCGTTGTCGTTGTCGTTGTCGTTGTTTTTGATGCTGCTGGTCGATGGCTGACGTTTCGGCGACTTCGCATTCCTCAGAGCCGTGATGTTAGTCCCGAAACGTCAGCCATCGACCAGCAGCATCAAAAACAACGACAACGACAACGAAGATCTATACCAACCTCGCGTCAGCTTAAGAAGATCAGTTTATAAGATCACATAAATAAATATGTTTTGTTAACAGTTGCCGATATCGTGGACGTCACTAATCTTTAACAACAACGCGGTCTTGATGATCCTCCATTGAATAGCAACATTGCATTCTGACCGGTAACATATGAAGAATCGGGCAACTGTGTTGATGAGGACTGGTAGAAGGTTCCTCATGTACTAAAGTCTTACCCTGCCCGAACCAGGTGTTGCTCGATTCCTCACCGAAGAAATGGCGTGTCGGATTTCGGAAGAGAGAATCGTTGAGACGACATCTTCGAACTCTTTGATTTCATGTGAGAGAAGGAGGACGTTTCTACCGAAAAGACCGGAGTAACCGCGAATGGTTTTTCACCATTTCGTTTCTTGAAGCTGTCACTGCTCACGCGTGCGTCGGACCAATAAAACGGAGACGATGGTCGATGATCTTAACAAGATAGGACGAAGACCCAGCTCATGAAGAACCTGTTTGCGAAAGTGAATAAATTTCTTTGGATTTAGATCTTGGTCCTACAATGAACACGAGAACAACATGAAGGAGAAACTACGTAGAAGAGGAAAAGCAGCATGGGTCTCATTTAGGCCTGTCAACGAAGCCACCGACCAACTAATGAAGTCAAAACACCGTGCTCACCTTTTCAACTCAACAGTCCTCCTGGCGCCCTGTTATCCAGCAGAGGCATGGGCTGATACTTCAAAGAAGGTATCTGCTCACGGCCCACCGTGATCTCGAACGATGTCTTTTAAAATCTAACCGGAGCTCACAACGCCTAACCGGGTTGCGCATCTAAGATGATCACTGGGACCCATTCTATTTTCGGAATACAGGGGGAATATGTATTGATAGCGAAACACAGAATGGCTGGTCACATAATAAGAGAAGCCAATGACAAATGGAAAAAAGGGAGGTGGGGTGGACTTCAAGAAAACGGAAGCGTCCTCTTGGACGTGTATCTAAATAATTTGAAGAAGTGTTAATGGCTATGTGTAAAGAACTGCATTTACGGATGGGAACGATTCTAGGATTGAGGAATGACGCCTTCCGATTTCACTATATTCGAAGCAGACCATCACCATGGACAAGGATTTCGCGAGAAAGAAATGTATGGAAAATGCAGTATGGTCCGCATTAGTGAAGACGTGCCATAGAATAGACCAAGTGGTGAGTAATAACAGCTCTACCATTACGCAAATATGAGCATGTTCTGTGCTGCCTAGCGTGTAGTCGAAAAGGACGGTCCTGGGCGTAACTAATAGATAGTTAAGGACTTGAGAACAATAAACTGACATGGAAGCTAATTAGCCAAGGTCACGTGGACTGCAACTCACCAACTGAACAGATTAAAAGAAAACAGCTGTTACTTTTCAAATGGATGGCAAACAGTCAACAAACATCATGTACAAAAGAGCGCTTTTAGTGAAAACAGTTCATTTGAGAAGTGCTGTACTTCAAAAGATTCGACTCGTTTTGACGACAAATATCCACATCGCGAGAGCAACCAGCTGCGGACCATCGACTCGGATCAATCTTGCTCTGAAGACGATGAAGACGACAAAACATTAGCCGAATAAAACTTTTCTAACCAACCTCGTGTTAGCTCAATAGCCGAAAAAGCTAAAAAGAACGTTTGAGATAAAGATATCAAACAAGGAACAACTACTAATTGCTACGAAATGAGGTCTTCTTGAGTTTTTCTATGGCAACTTCATTAATTGAAAAATAAGTCCTATTGAACAAGCGAGATTTTCCCCATTTCGACTTGATGTTGTTACCGTCGGTGTCTGTGGCTAACATAATTGCGTTGAAAGCTTAAAAATTTAATATTTTTAAAAACTAACCATCGCTTAGCCTTGGTAAGAATGATGATTAGCTCCCAAGATTAAAAAACTAACACGAGAAGATAAAAAGACTGGCTGAGAGAATCGCAGAATGAAAGGTCTCAGTGGAGCAGGCGTAACACGTGAGCCCACGGAAAGGGTAATCAGGGTTTGATCTAGCCTGGAATCCAAGTTTTGCAAATATTTAAGCATCATTGCGGTTGTATTTCAAATAGCACCTTCCAATGAAAAACAAATGTGGAGTAGATAAAAGTTATACATTATGAACTTTACAATGTTAAGAATGGGGCAGACTTTGGCCAAGCTGACCTCGCGAATCCAAGAACCACAGTGACTTAACCAGCAAATCTTCGAAAAGTGGAGAATGTGCTGAGGCCCGCACAACCAGTGAGGACGGGCCATTCAAGTATCAAGTAAGTTAGTAAGTAAATATCAATTTTAAGAATGAAGTTGAATGCATAGAACATGCGTTAGGAATTGATCGATGTCGGAAGCTCTATCGCTTCATATTTCTGAAAACTTTTCTGGTTAGTCAATTAAATGAACAATAAAAAATGCAGTTTTGCAAAAGATCTTAAGTTCTGTTTCTTTAGACTTTCAGTGAGACCTCTTTATCTGCATTTCGATCCGCTCGCACTACAGCGATTAAAAGCGAGACCATTAAAGCCCTTGTAGAGGTAATCGGCTGCTCTCACCAAACCAGTATGATCTGGTTTTTATCTTCGTATCCGCCGCCACTCACCTACAATCAGTCTCAGTTGTACTCCTGTAGATTTTGTATTCTGATTCGATAAACGGCCATGTTTTCAATTCTTTAATGATTTCCTTGCTCTCCCTTGCTACCGATGTTATCGCTGTTACCGTTGAAGCAATTTGTATCGCATCGTTTGTGAATTTCTCTACGGATCAAAGAAAACCCATATGTTTTTACAATATTTCCTGTCCATAATAGGATTAGTGCATCTCAACTGAATTCATCTTGTTGATATCTTTTAGCGATAAGGTGATGACACAGTGTAAGGAAAATTCGCCAATTGATCCTGGATAATGCTAGTACTACTTGTACAACGTTCACCGCAATGCCGTCAAACTTTGTATTTATCCCATGGATTGATGTCCCATGAAAGGAAAACGTCAAACGACAAATAATCCACTCATAACTCTTTTTAAGACTTCACGAAGCGGCAAAGAGATCGAAATCATGAACCAGAGACATGTCCTGAAGTTTATTGAGTTGGTGAGGAAAACTTACTCATTGCAGAATCTTTGAAAGAAACTCCAAAATTACTTTATTTCATCGATTTGTTAGGTCTGAGTATAATTAACAACAACTTGGTCTTTTACGTCTCGGTTGATCGACTAATCACAGGAATTGCTGGCGTCATCCCTTCACAAGAAACAAAGCTTAAGTAATGGCTGGCGAATGCTTTAGGTGAAAAACTGTGAAAATATTAATTAGCATCGATGTCTCAGGGTTCCTGTGTCGATGATAAAACGGCAAAATATCTCGAAGGTTGATAACGATGCTGAGATAATCGCAAAACTTAGATCCCGAGTCAGATCGAATCACGATTGCCCTTTCTGGGGACTCGCGTATTACACACTGCACCACTGAGGCCTTTGACTCGCATTTCTCTCAGCTAGTTTTCAACCTAACGCTGCCATCAGCAATCATTCCGCCATCGGGATTGATCTGCGGAGCACAAATCGACATTGAACCCAGTTAAGCTGTGGCTGTAGTTGAAATCACTAGTAGTTTAAAATGTTCAGAACGTTACTGGTACGACTTCGATGGTCATAAAAACGATGACGTAGCCGTCCATTTTGGCAATGGTTACAGATTTATTCATGTTGGAACGAGGATTTGTTATTTGAGATTCTCCGTGTATACGTCAGAATAGACAGCGGTCCACTCTATGGAGACAGCCGAACAGAACTAACAGGTGTCCAATTTCCGTCGGAGACTTTCCACCTGTCACTCACATTCCCAAATAGGAAGCCTTTCGGAAAGATTTAGGCATCCAGAACTCCACATATAGGATGGCGTCTAAGTTGATCTTCCTAATACGAGATTATCAACTCTCAGTTTTCCTTCACAGCATGCTACATCACCGCATTGGGTCTTATCGCTCCAAATTTGTAGAAAAAGAAGCTTCTTTCGACGCCGAACTCATCTCTTTCCTCAGAGGCCTCTCAATAGTTTGTTGCATCGCCGTAACTGGTAGGTCTTTGCTGGGTGCCAAAATGCGATGTGTAGTGGAAGATTCCTCCTATTTCTTGGCCGGTCAACCTTAGGAGATCGATAATTCTTCCTGAAGTGCGACTAAAAATAAACCTACCGCCGTAATGCGCATTCAGATGCACATGCTTATCGTCTTGTTAAAGATGGTGAAGGTAAATGGTATCACAGAGAAGAGCGCGTTTTGAGCAGTGGTTAGGGGTGACCTGGAATGCACACTGGATCGATCGAGCTCACCAAGTTTTCCATCCGTCTGCCGCAAAGCGATGAGGTGGCAAGTGAATACTGAAGCATTACCTTCTGGTCAAACAGTTTTTCCTGAAATCTCGCAATGACATTGTGATGATGTTCTGAGGAGTTGATCACAGGAATCTGTCAGCTTTTACGGATTGGATGGAGGTCTGCCGAAATTTGATTCAAATTCTTCCAGAACAGTAGCGATTCTTGTGACTGCAGTGAATCAGCAGCGCAGTCGGTCGACCTATCAAGCATGAACTCACAAAATGACGCGTCTTCAGAAAGAGGGAACGACAAGATTTCCAACAGATTGTGATTTGGCTGACGAACCATTTTTCCTGTGGCACCTAGAAAACCACATCTTCATTGTTCACATAAAGAGGATTTTAGTCTCTTCCAAGTCGGTGTCGATCTATCGCTTAGATTCATTCTCAACTTGGGTATAGCGTGAATATTCTCAACCGATTATCAACTCGGATGAGGGCGCTGGTGAGGAGTGGGTGATTTCTGCTGTACACCGATCCTTAACACGCAAGAAAACCGAGGACTTTCTCGAGAGAGTTAGAGCCCAAATTACCTGTACAACATAGAGAAAAAGTTTTCTTCAGTGCATAATATAAAAAGCTCTTAACTATTTGTTTGTAGGCAGCGCTGGGCACGTCGCTGTTGCTGATCGTTGAAAGTCGTGCTATTTCTTCTGAAAAGGAAATCGCAGTGGTGATATGCCTTTTGGGACTGGTTGGATCGTCAGTAATTCTAATGATTTATGCCTTTGACTACCACTTTCTTTTTACATCGACTCGATGGTTCATGCTGGTTAGTATACTAGACATTTCTAATTGTTCTCTCTTAATACAGTGTTAAAAAGAGAGCAGAGAGCAGTTATTAACGATCTCTTTCGATAGCCCATTACAAAGTGGAATAGTTCAGAGTGCTCAGGAAAGGGCTTACCTCAGAAGTGAAACACTCATGCCGAAAGGAAGACCGTATGGAGCGTCCACAGCCTTCCAGTGCCAGAGTTTCGCTTTTGAAGCAATTCAAAATCGAATCAGAAGAAAGATCTGTCACTGAGAACCAATTTTCTTCCACATTAGTTGCATAGGAAAGCACATAAAATCAGTCAGAACCATTCTAGTAGGTAAAATCTTAAGTCGCCTATGTTGGCAATATCAGTAAATCCTCGGTAACGGTCGCAACTGATAAGTCATCGATAAGATTACCCACTCAGGTCAAGCAAGTTTATTTTTCGGAATAAAAGAGATTATTGCGGTAATTCAAATAGATCCTCCCAATGGTTTACAGCCGCATCGTGGTGTTCTTGGGTATCGGACTGCGATGTAAAGCGGGGGGAATTCGTCCTCCCGGCAGGGTCTTCCAAGCGGAGGAGTCCGGCGTCTCCATTAAGAAGCCTAGCTAAGAGTAAACCAATACCAGGATCCATCACTATCTTGTTATCAAAATCGCATGGTGGCAAATCTCTCTCTGGTGCACAAGGACGGCTGCTGCCTGTCGTGGTGACGACCTGGGGCAGCCTTTGGCCAGGCTGTCCTCAGGATTGCGGGGAACCACAGTGGCTTAATCAGCAAATCTCTGAAAAATAGTGATTATGCTGGGGCCAGCGCAACTAGTGAGGACGGGCCGTTCAAGTATCAAATAAGTAATTAAAATAGGTACTGGTGGAAAAGGCTTTCACTTACATCACCTATTAATCCGTTCGTTGATCGTTGTGACTCGAGCAGGCGCCAGCGAATGATCCATTTCCGCAAGTCGCGTGTAAGAATAGTTCAGTGGGTTCTGCTAGCTCTAAGGAATCGTCGAGCATCACACCTTTCTTCTAGGATTTTCGTCAATAATTCTGAGCATCGAACCGGCGGCTTTCCTCCTGTACGTTCGACATCTCGGGGAATCCAATCACTAACGGCTTTCTCATCAGTTGTCGTTCACTGTATCGGACCCATCTAATGTTCGAAAGTTTGCTGTATAGAATGGCCTCCTTGATTTTTGATCGTTTTGATGTCGGAGTTTCGGATCTCCTCTCTCACTTGTGCTGCACTGAACACTCCTATCATCGTCCCTTCGACTGTGTGCAAAATAAAACTGGGTGATCTTTTATCATGGTTGCCCAGCGACCAGGTTTCTGACGCATACGTTAAGGCAGGAAGTATCGTGGAGTCGAAAAGGTGGGCACGGAGGTGGGCGTTCTTTGTTCTCTTCTCTACATCCTCGATGCCCCTGAAGGCTCCCAATTCGCTCGTTTCCTTCTGCTCAACTCTGGGCCTAATTCATCATCATGTTGATTTCGCGACCTAGATAGGCATAACTAGAGCATTCGGAGACATCCATTCCGCTTAGTCTAAATGGGGCATACCAAGCGAATCTATTCTTCGTGAACACCATTTTTGTGACATTTAGTCGAAGACCAATCTTTCCACAGGCTTTGTCAAAGTTGGCAAGTATTCGTTCCGCTTGGCTAATCTATAGTGTTACAAGAACGATGCCATCAGCAAAGCAAAGCTGAGGTAATTGCTGACCACCAATTTTCACTCCCATATAGTTCCATTTAACTGCTCGCACGACGACCTCGAGGATGGCGGTAAATAAATTTGGCGAGGTGTTATACCCCTCTTTTGACGTCGTTGTTAATATCGTTGTAGAATGATGATATCTTCGTTAACTTTTATATAGCTTATGAACAATCTTTATATAATGAGTAGGGAAGCCATGACCATCCAGGGCTTCCATGACTGCTTCTATTTCAACTTTATCAAAAGCCTTCTTCAAACTGGTGAAACTGAGGCACAGTGGCTTCTTGTACTCTCGCGACACATCGGTGAATCTTGTTATCGTGTGGATGTGGTTCATCGTACTGAATCCTTTTCGAAACTCTGCCCGCTCACATGGCTGTCATTCGTCCAGTGTTCTATCAATCCTGTTTAGGACGACTCGAGTGGAAAGTTTGTAGACAACAGACAGTAAGCAGATTGGGCGATAGTTGCCGATATTTTGGAGATAACGTTTCTTGAACAATAGCATGGTATTACTGGTCCTGCACTGGGTAGGAACCTTGCACTCTGCCAGGTAATGTGTGAAGAGCCGAGCCAGTGTTTTTACGAGGACTTGCGGGAGGTTCTTCAGGTGTTCAGAACTTCTCCTGTCCGGACCTGGTGCTGCTCGATTTTTCACCGACGAAATGGCATGTCGGATTTCGGAAAGGAGAACCGGTGGTACAACATATCCGTCCTCCTTTATTTCATATGACGGAACGTGCACGTGGCTATCGAAGAGATCCGAGTAGTATTCCATTGCTTTTCTTGACGCTGAAACTCTTCTGTCTGTGCGTCGGAGCGGATTTACCTTGGTTTTGTAATTCGTGAAGCTTCGATGAAATTTGCAGTACTTTTCCCAGCCTAAACATCTTCGAACATAACTGCTGCTCTTCTCTCTTTAAGATCTTCTTTTACCACCTGTCTGCATTGTTTTCCAAGTTCGGACGTTAGTTGGAGGTTACGTGCAGCTCGTGCGATTCCACACTGGCTTATAAGCTCAAGTGTTTTTGGAAACAGACGTCTCGTGATGATTTTTGAACCGTAAGTTTTCATAACTAACGTTAATGAAATGGATAAATCCTAGTCTATGGTGGTTGTTGGACTTCGTTTTTTTTGGGCTTTGCGGTTTTTCTCCTTTCCGCGAGAAATAGAATCTTGCACAAAGGAGGCGATGGTTTGATCCCAAGCAAATTTTTGGGACGGCAGCGACGTCGGTTAGGCAAAACCTTCTATTTACCACGATGTGGTCTATTTCTCAATGGTGCCCTCCATTTGGAGACTAACACGTCCAGCGCTGAGGGTGGGGCTTTTGGAACTGGCGAGTTACCACGAATCTTGGTCGTCATGAAAACCCTAGGCAGCCGTTCAACCTACTACTTCCATTCTAGTGCGCGGATCGTAATGTGACGTCCTTCAGACGTTTTGGGTCCAATCCTGTCATTAAAATCTCCAATGATGACCTTGAAGAATATATAGTCTTCTCTGTAGAACTTCTCCAAATCCATATAGAACGCTTCGACTTATTCTTCGTCATAGTTTGATGTCGGCGCGTAAACGACGAAGATTTTCAAAGCCAGTATTGATCCACATCTTTTTAATCGTAAAAGTCCGATTGGGGTTGTTAGTTGTTCAAATGAATCGATGTTCATGGCTAAACTCGCGTTGACGAGAACGGCGACGCCGCCGACTCCCCTGCTGTCGCATGTTCCGAGGAACAGTTCTTCTCAGGTGTCATAGACACCGTTGAATAGGTGACGTCATCTCGTTTTGGCCAGGGCGATGACGTCGTACCTCATCCTCTTGCTCGCATCCTCTATGGAGGAATGAGGTGCAAGTGTGCGTGCATTGTTGGTATATATCGTCGCCTTAGTCCTTTGCGATCTAGGAGGCTTAGAATGGCCCTGAAATTTTAACAGCTTCTCCGTACTCCTCCAGCCCAACACTACTGTATTGAGACTTCTTTCGAGGTCAAGGTAATCGGCCTGTTTATTTCAATATGGTTAACTTTTTGATACCTACGTGTAGTTTGCCGGTTTCGCCAAGAGTAGACTTTGAGCAAATTTGTTGCAAGCGGCTCTTAAATGCTTCCCATATACTTCGCTTTCACTTGATTGTAGTCTTTTGGCCGAACTAACCCGTAGAATACAATCCCCATAAACGAGAACTCACCCACGAATGCATGCATGAATACGACCTCGTAAATACAGAATATATGTTCCAACTCGGCGCGGCAGAAACAGGTAGTCCATCTCCTGGATCTACCTACGTCGTATGGGAGCAAAGGTCGCTTTTTGCCCCCGATTAACCCCTATACACCACTTGGAAGCGAGCCACTACGCCTCGTGACTAGCCAGCACGTCATTCCTCTATGAGGGGGATCCGTGGAAACTGTCCTTAGAAGATGAAAGGGATTGAAACTAAAATTCTCTATGTTGTGAAATGTGTCCACGTAAATATCCTTACTTTCAGATTGTTTATGCAATTTTTAAATTTAGATTAGGAGAAGGTATAGCGTAGTGGTAAGGGATGTCCGGCAATCCAAATATGAATATTGGATCTATCCCGCGCGCAGCTTATCAACCCATTCGTTGCTTTGGACTGGGTAAATTTCCACCGACATTATACAAAGGAAAAATCAGCCCTGTCTTAAGCAATTGACAGACACCTTAATTCATTGTATGGGGAAAATATACCTTTACCTATCTTTGCAACGATATTAATGCTTGTTGATTGATCAACGTCGAGGGCTTCGTTCCTTGTCACTTTAATGCTAAAAACCTCGCCCAAGTAATTCATGATAACCGAAGGTCAAGCCAAATATTGGTTATGAGAGTTCACGCAAGCGTACTACAGTTGTAAACTCACTAAGAAATTGATAACACATTTCGTTTCTTTCAACAAACTGCCGACGATTTTACTACTAAGAGACGGCCTATGGGCTCAGTATGGCTTGAAGAAGCGCCATAAGTGATTATGTTCACTTTAGCAGAATCTGACAGCTACTGTTGCTACTGTACAATGAGTGGATGCATTACAGGAAGCAGTATATGGAACGACAATGGTAGTGGCACTGTTGACAGTCGCTGTGGTTCTGTTGATTTTCTGTGTAAATCATTGGGAGCAGGTGAACTTGCTTTGGCAGGCATTACCGTCCCTTGCTAGTGTTAGTTTTACTTTCTTTGTTTTTTCTTTCGGCACATCTTCTATGTCTTCAATATGTTCACATGTTTGACAAAGTTTTTCTGCCTATAATACAATACAATTGCCATTTTGCTCCTTCCGCTTTTTCAGTCGTTCTTTCTTCCTTTCGTTCGTTCGCTCTTTATTTTTCTCTTTCGATGTTTCTTCCCTCTTTCTTTGCTCTCTCTCTTTCTTTCCTTTCTCCCTTTCTTTCTCCCATTCACCTGCTCGCTCAATTTATTCGAAAACACTTGCTCCTAACAAATGGTTCTTTCGTTTCATCCACCGCACAATTAAACATAACCTGCCTTCATTTAACATCCAGTGACGACAAATCATCTCTATTTATCTTTTAGGGCACTCTTTTTATTTGTTCTGTGCTTTATTCAATCGACCTCTATCTGCTCCTCATCAACTGGAAGCGGTACACTTGGCATCCGCGGCCACATCAATTCTCGGTCGAGACCGTTATTCCTTATTAACGACGTTCATGCACATCATCTTCGCAAATCGCAAAGCAACTGTATTGGTTTGGGCTTTAAAGTTCATGGGGAAGATTTTAACGCCCATTGTTTAGATAAACAAGTCAACAAAGAATCCTCTTCATCCGATATATTTCATCGATTTTGTAGACCTTGTACTAAATTGTCTCTTGATAAAATCTCAAGGGAATAGACAGGCATATCATGGCCCTTACTGATGCCTAACTCTTTTTACTACATGTTCAACTCAACACATCCTTTTTAGTGCCCCACAAAATCGAAATTACAAAATCAAAGATTTTACTCTGCGCAGAGCATGTAAACACCGAAATTCCAAAAATGTCCCATGGGTCGAAATAAACTCCTACCACAACGAATTTCCAGTATGCTAGATTACACAAATTGTTTTTTCTTTTCTTTTTCTTTTGAAGCCTGTTATCTACAGAACAGAAGCAATTGAAAAAGCAGGATTTCGTCTAGCTGAATCCAGAAATTTCTACGTAGTTGTTTCTCAGGTGAAGTTGAATGCAATAGATTTCCAACGTGTGTGTGGCGCCATGGTCGAAGGTGCCCTGCAACACACAGGGATGGATCCCGGCGTTCGTGGCTCACCAAGCCTTTCATCCCTCCGGTGTAGGCCAATTGGTTACCAGACATGTCTGGTAAGATAGCAGCACTGGCTTGGTACATCGGTAGGCCACTGCGAGTCATTGTAAAGGCCAAATATTCATCCAATCACCTCCAAACGATGGTTAATGAAGTCGAATGCATGGCGCATCCCTCATGGATTGATCGACGAGAGCTTTTATTCTTTTTAAATTTGAGATATTTTGTACAAACTATACATCTTTACGTAGTCTCACTTTCAGTCTACCAAATATCCAACTTCTGAACAGTTCTAATTATCGACAAATCATCTACAGTTGATGAAAACCAGCACTATCGTGCATATTTTAATTTTAAAACTATGTTGTCCATGTTAACTTATTGATTTACTACCCATTACTCTTTTCCACGGCAGGGTAATGTATGTGACACAACCACAATACCACTGAGATATTTGCAAAATTTCGGATCGCAGGTGTCTGCAGCATGGAACGAACGCGCTATGTTGTCTATTTCAAAGACAAACATTTGTGTACTCCATATTTATTGATACGAGGCGTATAAGTTTAACAGGAGTGCAATAACGAATACATCACAAATATATGGAAATGAGGCGGTGACTGAAGAATTCAGTCGTTCCCACGTTCCACAAGAGTTTGCTTGCGGCATCACTGAGAGTCCTAACTGCAACGCTGTTCTTTGGCATTGAATTCTGTGCTGTCTTACGTTCTCATTCACACAGTATGATGCAGTGGACAACTGTGATCAGTCAATATTAAGTGAAAGTGATAGGATCAACGTTCGGGACCTATAAATAATAAAGAAGAATGGTTGATCAAGGGATTGAGGCACGATTTCAAGCAAGACGCTCAGTTGTCAAGTTTAGCCAGCACCATTCCTACTGAATGGATCACACATTTTTACTATAGCGTCCGATCCTGGATATAAAATCCTTGAGAAGATATAAAAACTTGATTGTTCTGATGATAAATGAAGAAACAAACAACAGGTGAAGGTGGGTTTGAAAGTAAAGATAAGCATGTACCCAGGAAAAAAATTCGTTATATCTAATGGAACTCACCAACAAGAGTGAATGAACTATGTGAAGCGTGGGAGGCAGTTGGATATAGACATTCAGCAACATTTCCCTCTATTCTATAAAAAAATTTACTGTTAATGCCGAGAAAGATTTGCTTTCCAAATGATCAAATTGTTACGAAAGGAAGACACTTACTCTCAATTGATGACACAGCAAAAACGTCTCCAATTGGGAAAAACATGATATTTGGCAGTGAAACGTTAATTTTATAATATTTTCTAATTGAAACTGAAAATCGACTGCAAAAGTAGAATTTTTGTTTAAGACGACGACTTAGCTTCTTCGACATCCTTTTTATTTAAGCAGAACAGGAAATTGATCCCGAGTGCTGGACAAACGTAAATATCTTCAAAAAAAAAAATATACATAGAATAATACACAAATTACGAAATATACAATATTTGGACCTGAGAAGGCTCCAGTCCGGCTATCTCAGGGCTCCAGGGAGAATCTACTTAACCTGCAGTCTACGACATTCAAGATGAAATGAAAATCCTCAAGCAGCAAACGAAGCCACACGTAAAAGTTGGAGAATCTTCGTGGACAATGGTGGACAACAAACGAATCGAATGTGAGCAGTGCTGGAATCCGCACCGTAGACGTGAAGAGGGGTCACATAAAATAAAATAGATAATAAATAAATGCACCACATCTCGACAGTAGTATTTCAAGCTTCCTCCGGTATTTTGAGGTTCCGCATATTGAGTAGATAGACCTTCTTACAACTGCTTAGGTAAATTCTGCAATTCTGAAGAATTCCGTAACAGTATAGTTTGAAGTTTTTTTAGTTTAAAAAGGGTAAAACGTGTTAATCCATGCAGTGCATACACTGCATGCAGTCACGAGCTCATTAAAATGCCCCTCAATTCTTCAGACAAGCTTGGTACCAGTATAATGCTACTGGAGGGAAGGGAAATTCATCTGATCACAAAACAATAAGCAGTGCAGCCACTATGTTTGAAAGAATGTAATAGATTATGGGGAATATGATACAATACGAATTCTATTATGACTATTTTAAAAACATAATGGTACTAAAAAGTTTGGTAGAGCAGTAGTAGTGAGTGACGCTGGTGACGATCGCGATCGTGGTGCTGCATCGATACCGTCAACTGGCCTGCCAGGATCATTATCATCATAGAGTCGAGAAAAGGCTAAAAGACTTGTCTGGGAAGAGTTCACTCCTTCAAATATAAGTGGGAACGTTCTAGCACAACTATCCAAAAATTCCAGGGTTCAATTTTTTGCTGTCCAGAGTATTACAAATATACAAGCATCATTGTGGTTAATTTCGCAAAACCACAGTGTCGAAAAAGGCATACTTTCGCTGTAGAGTCTTATCCGCCATAAGCTACAATGTTGTGCTACAATCCATATACCCAATCCCGTTGCTATCGTCTTCGAAAATTGTCCCTAAAAAATAAGTGCAAGATTCGAACAATACTTCCACCAATTTAAATATCCACCAACCTTAGAACTTTATCGAGTCTTCCACTAGCGATTCAACGCTCACCCTGTAAATTCATCACGTACCTACTAAACAATCTGCGGCAACAACAGCATAACACAGGGGCGGGGTTGTACTCGAAAGTCGCTGCCCTCCCGACAAGACTTGATTTCTCGCGAAAAGGAGAAAAAGCCGCTAAACAGAAAAAATCAGGTCCGAAAAGCCACCATAAACATGGACTTATCAAGTCCATTAACGGTCTGCTGGGAGGATGCCGTTTTTGATAAGATCAACGGGGAACACGATCGCTTAATTAAACATCTTCACGTTAGCACTATGAAAGCTGAGCTCGAAAGATACCGACAGACGTCGATCTCCAGAAGCACTCCAGATGATATCCCAGCATGGAATCGCACGAGCTGCAGGCCACCGCGAACCAGCGTCCGAATTTGCAAAACAATGCAGACAGTCGATAAAAGAACATCTAAAGAGCAGCAGTAATGCCCGAAGCTGCAGAGGCTGGGAAAAGCATGTTGGTCCAATGAATCGCTACTTCCGCCACATTCTTCACCTTCTGTTGTTCGCAGCAGACATACACTTGCGTGTCTTCGTGCACACGTACACATGCGCAAATATCCCACGATCTAGCATTCTGCTACTGTAGCAACATGTTCGTGATCCATCCATAATTTCCTCCACATGTCGCAGCGAAGACAAGACTTCATAGCTTCATGTGTGGATGTAATCACACTTTTATGGAACAACGGTTGCATATGATGTCTAACCATGGAACTTATATACGAATTCCATTAAAGTTAATTTCAAGCTATTCTTTCAGATTCTGTTTGAGTTATTTACACTTCAACTTGAGTGGGTCTAACTTGTAGATCTGTCTTTTTAGCGTTAACTGGAAATAGGGATCTACCACTGGGACGGCGAAAAAGGGGATGTGATAAAGAAAAATAAATCTGACAAAAAAAAAGAGAGGATGTGAAATATATTGACATCCAAACATTGATTTTTCAGTAATTCAGAGCTAACGCAAATTCTATTCGCTTCTTATTCTCTTTCACTCCAAGTTCGATTTCTGAAATGATTCCTATTCTCTTTCATTCCAGGATCAATTTCTGAAATTGTTCCTAGTTTT
>UYYA01004007.1:103071-198941 GCA_900624975.1 Angiostrongylus costaricensis | reverse complement strand
AAGGTTGAAAGATTTGAAATGCAAGAAAGAAATGAAAATGATTCCTCTCGTGGGAAGATTCGATTAAGTCATAAGACAGGGAATAACTCTTGTCGTCGCCTAAGAGGAAGTGAAAGGCAGGTTGTGCACGACGAAAGCATTTTCAATGAAAACCTTTCCTTATGTGACTGATAGATCAAAGAACACGCCACCGAAGACTGCGAGCTGCACGTAGCCAAGGATGAAAAGTTGGGTCGAACTGACCTCAGTGCTCTAAAAACGATGTTCTATCTGCCTCTTCTGTTGTAAGAAGTTGCTTTTAACGAACTGCTTGATTCTGCTGCGACACCTCAAACACAGAGTGTAATAAATACCGAAAATGCCTTTGATCATCCTTCCTAGGTATGATTGCTGTGAACGAGGTCCAACACTTTCCTGGTGCCTTCTCTTCGTGAAAGATAGATGTTATTTGGGTGGGAAAAAGTGCATGTAATGGCCAGTAACCCTAAGGAAATCGGCGATGATATTGTCGGATCCTGCACCCATGTCTCTCTTCATGCCTTCTAGCATATATCGATTTAAGATTCGCCTGTGTCACCTGTAGCCCCGTTGATCGTCGAGTGGGTCAAGCAGGCACCAGTAGTAAATCTTCCATTTTTCCTTGTCGCGTGCAAGTGTAGCTCACTGGGTCCTGCTCGCGCTGGGGGCACGTTGAGCATCATACCTTTCTTCTAGGCTTTTCGTGAAGAACTCTGACTATAAGGTTAGTGGTCTTCCTGCAGTGCGTTTAACATCCCGAGTAATCCAGTCACTAACGGCTCTTGTACTTCGTTTATCATTCATGCGCATTACGTGTCCGGCCCACCTTGTCTCCGAGTGTTTGGCGTACAGAACGGCTTCTTTGATTTTTGATCGTTGGCGCTGGTCGGAGCTTCGTATCCTATCCCTTGCTTGTGTGAAACGGGATATTCCTAACATGGTTCTTTCGACTGCGCGTTCAATAACGCTGAGTGATCATTCATCCTGCTTACGCAGCGACCAGGTTTCTGGCGCGCATGTTAGAGCACGAAGTACTGAAGCTAGGTCGTTCATCATGTTGATTTCCCAACCACAGATAGGCATAACTGGAGCATTCGGAGATATTCGTCCCGCTGAACGTGAATGGGGCATACGAATCCAATCCGTTCTTCATGAACATTGTTTTTATGAGATTTAGTCGAAGGCTAATCTCTCCACAGACTTTATCAATGTGGGCAAGCATACATTTCTCTTGGCTAATGTTTGGTGTTATAAGGACGATGTTATCAGCAAAGCGGAGATGGTGTAACTGTTAACCATCGATTTTCACTCCCACATTAACCCGTTCAATGTTCGCATAACGTTCTGGAGGATGGCGGTAAATAATTTTAGCGAGATGGTATCGCCTTGCCTAACTCCTCTTTTGACGTCAATGTTAATATCGCTGCTGAATGGTGATACCTTGGTTGTGAAATTTTTGTACAGCTCACGAAGAATCTTTATGCACTGAGTAGGAACTCTTGACTATCAAGGGCTTCCACGCCTTCTTCTATCTCAATTGAATCAAAGCCCTTCTGTAAAACGATGAAAGTGAGACAGTGCGGTCTTTTGCACTCTCGCGATACTTCAATGAGCCTTGTTATCTTGTGGATGTGGTTCATCGTGCTAAATCTTTTCCGAAGCCCTCTTGCTCACATGGCTGTCCTACTTTCAGTGTTGTGTCAATCCTGCTTAGGATTAGTGGGGTTAAAAGTTCTTGAGGACAGATAGCAAGCAGAATGGGCGATAGTTGCCGATATCGTGCATGTCACCCTTTTTGAACAATAACACGGTCTTACTGGTCTTCCATTGAGTAGGGACCTTACATTCAAGCAGGTAACGTGTGAAGAGCCGGCCGAAAGGGAGAACCGGTGATGCAGCATGCCCATCCTCCTTTATTTCATATGACGGAAGGACGAAGTGGATATCGAAGAGATCTGAGCAATATTCGTGAATGGTTTTCTTCATTTCCTTTCTGGACGTTGTAACTGTCCCGTCTGAGCGTCGGAGTGCAATCATCTTGGTCTTGTAATTGGCGAAGCTTCAGTGGGCTTTGCGAATGCTGCTCCTTGCCTCTGCAACTTCGACCATTACTGGTGCTCTTCTCTCTTTGAGATCTTCTTTTATCGCCTGTCTCCATTGATTTGAAAGTTAGGACGTTCGTTCGCGGTTGCCTGCGGCTTATGCAATTCCATGCTGGCCTATCAGCTTAAGTGTTTCTGGAGGCAGACGTCTCTTGGTGACTTTCGAACTCTCAGCTTTCAAAGCGCTAACGTGAAGATGTTGAGTGAGCCGAACTTGTTCTTCGTTGACCTTATCGACAACGGTATCTTCTAAACACCTCACAGATGAAATGAATAAGTTTCAATTTACGCTGGTTTTGGGACGTCGGTTTTTGAATTTAGTGGCTTTTCATCCTTTACGCGAAGAATGGAATCTTGCACGAAGGAAGCGGTGGTATGATTCCTTGTAGAACTGTGAGGAAACAGTGACATATGTTAGGGAAAACCTTCGATTCATTGTGATATGCTCTATTTCGTTATGGTGCTCTCAACTGGAAGACTCCCACGTCCAGCGTTCAGAGTGGGGCATCTGGAATTGCAAGTTACCATGGATGGTCTTGGTCGCCATGATAAACTCAGATAGCAGCTCATCCTGTTCGTTCCATTGTAATCCATGGGTCCCAATATACGTTCTTCTTGGTCCGATCCTGGCGTTGAAATCTCCAATGATGACCTTGAATAATGTATGGTCTTCTCTGTAGAACTTTTACAAGTCCAGATAGAGCATGTCGACATCTTCTTCGTCATAGTTTGTTGTCGGCCCGTAAACGACGAAGATTGTCAGAGCCAGTATTGATCCACATCTTTTTAATTGTGAACTTCCGATTCGGGTTGTAAGCTGTTCGTATGAATCGATGTTCGTGGACAAACTCGTGTTGACGAAAACGCCGCCGCCGACTCCTCTCCTGTCGCATGTTCCGAGGAACAATTCGTATCAGGTGTCATAGACGGCGTTGAAGTGGCGTCGTCTTGTCTCGGCCAGGCCGAAGACGTCGTACAATTCGTCATGCTTGCATGAGAAAGTCGTTTATCGAGGACTCGGATGCAAGCGCACGTGCATTGTAGGAGTGATTGTCACCGTAGTTCTTTATAATCCAGAGAGCTTCCATTGGCCCTGAAATTTTAGCAGCCTCTCCGTAGTCGTCCTATCCAACACTGCCGATCTGGGAGCTTTTTCGGGGTCAGGGAATGAGGCCCACTTATTTATTGTGCATTTTGGTACCCATGTATTGCTTGCTGAGCTCTGAACGTGGGGGCTGGGCACACTCATGGGTAGCTTGCCAGGCTTTCCCAGAGTGGACATGGAGTTTATTTGTCAGAGGCGACTACTAACCGCCCCATATACTTCCCTGTCACTTTATTGCAAGCTTTTGGCCTAACTGTCTTGTAGAATACAATCCGCATAAGTGAGAACGCACCTACACATGGGTGCGTGAATATGCCTAGCAAATACAGAAAGTATGTGCCAAATTGGCGAAGCCGCAACAGGGAGTCCTTCCCTGGATCCATCTGCGTCTCAAAGAAGCAAAGGTCGCTTTTTGTCCGTTATTAACCCCCTAACCGCCACCTGGGAAGCGCAACGTAGCCTCGCGGCTAATCGACTCGAGATGGCTCATATGAGGAAGATTCTTAAGATTTAAGAATATCATAGAATAAAGTCTGGTACCGGTTTTCTGTAGCGGGGATTTTGGCGAGGAGGAGTTCGATACGCAGCATTTCCTCCACTGTTTTCATGCCACGGCGATATGTATTGGTGTTCACTTCTCTTTTCATCAGGACTAAAATCTGACACTGTAGTCACACAGAATCCAACAGCTTTTCTCAGGCTAGATCGTTTTTGAGCTGCTTCCAATAGCTTATTCAGCAAGCCGACATTTATTAGTGGCTGTACTACAGTTGTACAAAGCTTCAGTTTCAACCATTTCTCTGGCAGCGCCTTAGTGGTAATGGAGGTGCAATCTGGACTTCACATTTTAGATGATGAACCAAATTTGACACAAGTTTTAAGTCCTTTGGCAGCCTCGTAGTAATCTTCAACTTTATGTTCCTCGAACAATCAGCCTTATAAAGAGATGACTTCATTAAGAATATTCTCGTCATCCACGAGTTGTCTTCTTCTTCCTCTTTGGTGGTGACAAGGGGTTTTTCCAATTTATAGGCGAAGCAATTCTTTTACATGGGAGAAACCTATAGTCGGATCCAGTACACAATATTGGCACCATGAGGTGTTAATGATTCGCCATATTCTGTTCTGAAGAACGTTTTCATCACGAATCTCGTTGAACGATGGTCTAGTCGATTCTCGCTACTGTGTTGAGATAGCCGTGCTGACGCGTTTCTATGTGTGTTGGAGCGAGTAACAAATCGTACTAGCAGACCTAAAGTCATCTACCATTTTAAAAGGAACAGCAGTCTATAAATCTCAAATCGGGTTCAGTCTTTGTGTATACGTATGTATGTATATGTATGTGTATAAAAAATTAAGGAATAAAGCTCTCGCCGTTGATCAATCCCTTTAGGGATGCACCATGCATTCGACTTCATTAAGCATCGTTCGGAGGTGATTGAATGCATATGTGGCCTTTACAATGACTCACGGTGGCCTACTGATGTATTGAGCCAGTGTTGCAATCATCCCACACAAATCTGGTATCTATTTTTCCCCAGAAGGATGGAAGGCTGAGTGGGGGCCATGGGAGCGAGGATCGACCCCACATATGTTGCAGGGCACCTCCCACCACTGAGCCACACGCACCCCTATGTATGCAGATGTATATATATTCAATATTTCAACAATTCAGGATATTTGTGTATACGCATATAAATATATATATAATAGTGGCAGTGGCAGTTGATTCCGCTCTCCGGACTTACCGTGGTTCCATCCCACCGGGGTCGACAAATTGGTACTAGACCTTCCTGCGAGGTAGCAGCAGTGATTTGACACTCCAGTAAGCCACCTCAGGTCATCTGTGTGATCAAATCACCTCTAGCGATGAAGTCGAATTTATGACGCATCTCTTAGGAAATGATTAACGCCGAGAGCTCTATCCACGTATCCTTCATATATGGCCTTAGATTGTGTCTTCCGTAGCCCATTTTGAATTCGATTTCTTTTTTGAATGCATCATTCACGAAGGTCTTCAGAAATGCGTGTCGATTCGCCGGCTGGTCAAGCACTTTTCTTCCTTTCTAGACTTCATCGAATGCTGGTCGACCTAATTCGCTCTGGAATTATGGGATCACTGTGCTGTTCACAGGCTTTCGTGACTGCGAGACAACATCTTTTGTAGATTTAGGGTGCGGGCGGGTTTCATAAGAGTCTGGCCGAAGTCACAGTTTGGCCACAAACCCTAAAGGGTCCAGACCTTGCTTTACCGGCACAAAATCGAATAATCACGTTGGACATATTGAACGACATTACTTTATTTGTGAAAAACCGCGCCGATAAATGTAAATAGTGTGTGTAGGTGTGTACATTTACATGTGTTTTGCATATCACTGCGCTACATGTCGTTCCAGTGATCACTGAATGAATGACCCAAACGGGCACCTGTAGATTTCCAATCGTCCTTCACACGTGCAAGAGTACTTAGTTCTGCTTAGTAGGCCCTGCTTATTCTAGAAATTCACTGAACGTTATACCATTCTTCTAGGATTTTCTTGAAAAACTCTGACCAGCGAGTCGGTGATCTTACTGCTGCGCTTTTGACATTCCGAGGAATTCGGTCACTAACGGATCTCATCCATCGGTTCTTATTCATACCTTTACAAGTTCAGCTCTCCTTATCTTCAAAAAATTGGGATTAGAACAGCGTCTTTGACTTTTGACCGCTGACCTAGGTCGGAGCTTCGAATCGCTTTTCTCATTTGCGTGATATGGGATACTCCTAGCATCGTCCTTTAGACTGCGCGTTCAACAACGCTCAGTGTTCTTTCGTCCTGCACACGCAGCGACCAGGTTTCCACCCCATCCTTCCAGGTAGATGGAATCGTGAGGCTGAAAAACTGAGCACACAGTCGCGCGTTCTTAGTTCTTTTAACTATAATCACGTTGCTCTTAAAGCTCTCCATGTGGCTTCCCTAGTACTAAACTCTAGCGCTAATTCGATCATTATATTAACTTCCTGATTCAGACACACATACTTCGATTGCATCTAAATTTTTTCCGAGATTTTTCGAGAGCATTTCTTGAGATCTATTGTAAACCCAATCTTTCCAACAACGTTGATTAAGATCGGCTAATTTACGCTGGCTATTGGTTGCTGTTACAAAAACGACTTCGTCATCAAAGCAAGGAAGCTTTAATTGTCGACCGTTGATTTTCACTTCCATGTTTTCCTTCTCCAATTTTCTCACGCGGTGTTTGTGAATAAAATTGATGAGATATTATCGCCTTGTCGAACCTCTCTATTTATTCGCACACAGCTCGCAGATAATCTTGGTGAAGTAAATAGGGAAGCTCTGGGCTCCATAGCTTCTATGAGCGCCTGATCTTCAACCAAGTAGACTATTTCCAAGCCGATAAAGGTATGCCATAGCGTTTCTAGTGCTCTCGTGATGGTTATGTGATCACATGGATGTGGTCAGTTGTGACATTTCCATTTCAAAATCCGTTTGCTCCCATTGTTGCCTTCCGTTCGGTGTTCTTTAAATACTTTTGAGGATCACACAAGTGAAGAGTTTATACATGACAGATAAAAAGCAGATTAGGCGATGGTTGTCGATGTCATGTAGGGAGCTCCCATACTGGGAGCTCGGCAAGCAACGCGTGTACATCGAAGCCAAATGCAGTGACCATGCAAGTATTCTTCCTCTACAGGATCTAGCTCATTGGTAATGGATCGCCGGTTAGTCGCGAGCTATGTCGTGGGTCATATTTGGCAGATAGGGGATTAAACGCGGACTAGAAGTAATCTTATGCTTCCCTAAGACTCAATTGGATCCAAGAGCTCTCTCCATCTGCTACGCTCATTTTGCACTTACCTTCTGAGTTAGAGAAGACGTATTTATGAATACGTGTACGGGTATGCTCTTATTTATGCAAGTTGTATTTTACAAATCATTTCGGCCAAATTCCGCAATGGAGTCACTCATAACTGGGAAACACATAAGTGGTGGTTAGAAATCTTCTCCAACAATTAAACCCACGTCTACTCTAGAGGAGACGGGTAAGCTGCCGGTAAGTATATCCTCCCTCACGTCGCGACCTCGAAAAACTGGGCCTAGGTATCGAAGGCGTAATACATTTTTTTAACATTTCTTTGTAAAATTCTCAATAATCTAAGATATCCTCTTCAAGGAATAGTTCTGCTTCAGCGCGACCCACATAAAACCAAATAGAGGAATTGCATTCCTCCTGGGAAAAGCATTCTTCCTCTATGTTGTTGTAAGAATTTTATCACTACAAGATGATTTCTGTAAGGCTTGGCGCTGCGTACACACAAGTGCCACGTGTCGGCACACGTAATAAAGTCACTGTCTGCTGAAGACATAATAATATATACATAATATACTAATATATATATATTAGCGATCCAGTCTAGTGCGACGAGTGCTGTTATCATCAAAAGGAGAGATGCTCCTGTCCATTCCATTTCGTCGTAAATTCGATAAATAAGGAGATGATTAACCATTTGCACGCCTTCCATCTTTATGAACCTCCTAATTTTCTGTTCTGCCTTTTCGCCTCCGTTTTGAACAAATCTGCTCCTTGATTTCCATCTACAACGCTAGTGTTTTCTCTTGAACACAATTCCCACAATGGACAGGATGTAATCGCACTTTTCGAAGTTAAACCACCTTATCTCAACTCATCTAAAAGCTTACTAGTCGAAACAAGAACGAAGTAATTCTAGTGATTATTTCTTAAAAAACAAGCAATAATGTTTTATCAAGAATAAACCCTAATTTTGTGGAGCTTACAGAAACTCGCAAGGTTTATATTCCCAACATGAAATCATTTTAACAAACTACATTTGATTCAGCGAGAGACAAAGTATTTTAAGAAATCCCTAATCTAAATCCTATAGGAAAAATCAACTCTTCCGTCTATCGCTTGTTGCATATGAATTCTTCTACAAAGCTCGTTCTAATCTTAATGAATGACACTTATTGGAAACTGTATAGCTTCCCATACTCCCTTCCAAAAATGATTGACATGACCTCGTCGTCAGAAATTTCCTATTTAACCGATTCATGGTGTCGAAATATGACAATCATCTCAGAGATAACATCAATGTGCAAGTTAGGATGCAACTATGAATTCGAAGTTGTTAGGCGGTGCTCCTTTTCCAATCGCTTTTTTGTAATTTATAGGCAGCATTCGGATATCAACCGGATTTCGTGACTCCAAAGAATATTCTTTTCCTTGCTATACTCCGCAAACAGTGTTGGACCTGATGTATTTCTGCAGAACTGACATAACAATTTATACATACATTGCCCATGCTCGTTCAATTATTTACTTTTCTTTCAGATATGTCCACATTGCGATTGCATTCTTAAGGACAAATATATAATCAAGCCTCCTTATTTGAGAACTTAAGGTGGTAATATTAGTTCATAGTGATTCACATATTCGAGTAACTATAACAATGCCAAAAAAAATACCCAAGCATTAAAAATGGGCGAGGTTAGTCCATAATCCCGTCTTAAATTCATACACTAGTGATATCTCCTTCGTCGAGACTGTCATTGTCATTCTCTTCGTCCGTTTCACTTTCTAAAGGGTTTCTATAGAAATGAAGTGAACTTCCACATTGTCTTGCTGCTTCTGCCACTGTTTGCTTTCCTACAGGCACTGAATCGTTGGTGGATAAGATATCTGTCGTATCTTCTATAAAAATAGAAATCAAAATTATCACACTGTTAACTACCTAATAACTCCTCACTGCACTTTATAGTATTATAGAAAAAAATAGACGCCATAGACAAATGGCAACGACGACTAGAGTGGGTTCATTTACATGGTCTTAACAGTCGAAGCTACTATTCTCACGTATAATTTGTGACTTACACTCGCCAGTACTATGGCGGACAACACGTGGGTTGCTCAAATTTTGCTATCTAAATTGAACGTATAGCGCCGGTTTCTTGGATATTTGGATTGCCCGTCTTCACGGAGTGCGGACCCCACCTCAATTTTCATTCGTTTCTTTCTCGTGCAGTCGCCGTCCATGGTGGCGATTTCTTCGAACACAGAATGTCCACAGGGCTCATTCCGTAATCCTGAAATCTGTCCCATCTGCAGATGCAAATGGTTGAAGTTAGCCGCGAACACGTCAGCTTCCCATGTTGGTGGTCGCCCAAAAGAACGTTTGCATTCTTTTAAAGACCAATCTATAGTTCTTTCTCGTCTAGTCCAGGTCTTCTCTTTTTATTAAATATATGACTGGCACATCCATGTTTGTACATTTGCTCAAATTCCGAAAATGGGATAGGTCCCGAAAATCTGGGCATCGCATTATGGCTAGAAGGCGTACGCGCTGGTTCAACATCGGAATACATCGTTCTAAACAGCACTCACCAACTTAGGCCTTTCTGCATAACAGATGGCTAAAAGAAACGCTGAACCGAAAACTTGAGGAAGAAGTTATATGCCCATGAGTCGAGCCCCACCAGGTCGAGCTTCTGTGACAACTCCAAACGTGGCCCATTCTGCACTATAACTTCTGTGTAATTCCTCCTTCATGTTGTCCTCACGTTCATTGCCACCCAAAGTATAGAGACGAAATGATCTTCTATAATCAGAAAACCACTCGATTTGTTCACCTCTCACCAGCAGTTTTCCATAAACGTGGTTTCCTTCGATTCGTCAGCATTCCAATCCTTTTCCCGCCCAGCTTAATTCATTGAGCAACATCTCTGCACATTGCTATTCCACGATGAAATGACGATGTCGCCAAAAAAAATTATAAAAATTTGTGAAAATTTACAAATAATCCGTGTGTCCTATTGTTTCAGTCGAGCGACTTCATTATCCGCTGCACTGATTCGGTGAACGGCTTTGTCAAAACGATGCTGCCTTTTCGGAAACCCTTTTCCTGTAGGTACGGTAAGAAGCCTAGAGAAAATCATTTTTTTCGTAGTACATTTGTGATAACAATCGCCTAGTGTTCCTATATAAGATGGGTCTACTCGTTTATGGACGAGTGCTGATAGAATTGCATTTGTTTCGACCGTGTCGAACGCTTTTTTCGTGGCCCATAAAAGTCAGCACAAGGGATGATGGTACTCCCAAAAAATTTCCATGACACGTGATACGATTTGAGTGTGGTTCAGGCAGCAAAACCCCTACCTGAATCTTGCTTGCTCGACCGGTTGTACTTCATTAAACGTCACTGGCATACGCAAAAAGACAATATTGGTAAACGGCACGTAGGAAACACCAAACAACCATTTGATATCATACTAACAAAGAGCTCTTGGGTCACTCTTCTTTGCGAGGATGAGTGCGTGAGTGCGCAAGGAATGGGATGCTCTCCTTTTGAAGCTAAAATATCATACCAAAAGGTTCTGATTTTCATCTTCTTCAGATCAGCTTTTTCCTGAACTACTTTCCGATAGCTTTTTCTCCCTTTACCAACGAAAACTCCTTTCGAACAAGTCTTTAGCTGTGATGGAGACGTGATCCGAATTTCTTCCTTAGCGATCTGAGGGGAGTTCGGCACAAATTGAACTTTTGCGACAAACTCTTTTAATCATGTTAAGAAAGGAGAACGGTCGTGTTGTCCAGATCTTGCCCTTTTCGTCTTGGGCGATAGCAGGAATTCTTGTTCAGCATACGGCCGAATCAGATCGTGTTTCGAGAAGCACCATTTTCTGCTTGTGCGGACAGAAATAATCATCGCATTAGTTGTGCCGTTAGGCCGTGTTTAGCGGTTATTTTCTTGTTTCTCGAAAAATGAATCCCCTTGTGTGTATTGTGGACAAAAGCTCTGTAAGACAGTTTGAACATCTCATTTAGGTCCTCTGCTTCAAGTATCTCAATTCTGGATTATTTTCACTGGTCTTCTCGCTTTTATATGTCCGGCAAATTATTTATAGCAAGAAATCTCTTTGCTGATCACTTCCTTCAACTGATTATTTAAAAATAGCTCCCGGCATTGACCAAACTCTGAGGGATGAGCCATGCATTCGATTTCACTAAGCATTGGCCTTTACAATAACTCGCAGTTGCCTATGTATCGAGCCAGTGCTGTTATCCTCCCGGACAAGTTTGGCACTAGTTTTCCAATCCTGGAGGAATGAAGGGCTTGATGAGCCTGTGGCACGGGGATGGATCCCATGTGTATTGCAGGGCTCCTCCCACCATTACGCTACACGCGCGCCCTCAGCTGTTTATTGAGCCCTATAATTTGCTTTCATTGGCTGCAGAAGTTAATGACTAATGTACATGATGGTGATTTTCTACTTGACACTTCATGGCAAGATTTTCCCTCTACAAATAACGAGGATCTCACCATTCAATTGGATATGTCGGTACCCTATGGTTTTTTGTCCCTTGCGGTCTGATCATACGGAAATCGATTCAGCCAGCGGCTTCAAGAAGAGCGTATTGTTCAGTTTATGAGGAATTTATTCTCCTAGCATCAGATGCAAAAAAAGAAGAAGTCTCCATAACGTGTCGTAGAAGTGTTTGTGTGATCCATTTCAAATAACGTATAATGACAAAGAGATCTGAGCGTTTCTTACCAGAGAGCTCAGTTGCCAACACCGCAAGCAGCAGCGCTCAGTGTAAGAAATGTTGAAGGTAGTTCATTGCTAGTTGAGCTATTTATCTCTCATCGGAGCACAGCCGCAAAACCAGCCCACCAAGTTCGTGATTACTCTTATGAAGTCCTTACCACATTGGAAAGCCCTGGTGGAATAAACCCTTTGCTGTCCATCGTAAATAACACCCAAGAACATCTACCTGTCACAACAAAGCAATAAAGCATTGGAGAAATTTCTCCGCCTACAAAAATAAATTCGTGCTACGTCGACTACCTGAATATTTTAGGGTGACAAAATTTGCCTAAGATGGCACTTCTGTTCAGTGTGTCGTAGATAACAATCTGGATTGAAAATTACAGATGTCAAGGAGGTGAAATGGATGAAGATTTTAACGAAACGCTTGTAACACAATGAGAAATGTATGTTTCTTCTTCTAAAAAACATTGCGACATAAAGCTGAGGGCGGGAATGATCTGAAGAGCACAAAACAGCATTGAACCCAGTTAAGGCAGAGTTAATTTAGAGTAGACACTGGCTAAGAGAAAAGCGAAGCAAGAGCCTCGGTCGGTGCGATGGATAGCACGTGAGCCACGGTTGCGGTAATTCCGGGTCTGTGGCCCACCTGAAGTTCCGAGTTTCACTCGTATCTCAGCATACTTGTGGTTCTCTTTAAAACAATACGGTGTCATGCAAAAAGAACAGGCAGTAAATAAAAAGTTCA
Organism: Angiostrongylus costaricensis; assembly: GCA_900624975.1. NCBI lineage: Eukaryota > Metazoa > Nematoda > Chromadorea > Rhabditida > Metastrongylidae > Angiostrongylus > Angiostrongylus costaricensis. Next base: position 186,404 of record UYYA01004007.1, on the reverse strand, counting down.
ACGTTGTGACAGGAGAACTACTATGCCACATATCTTTAACAACTTACCTACTATATTGCTGTCTAGCTTGTTAGGACTTTTGCCCAATCGACAACCGGGATCAGAACAATTCGCTGCACTTTTGCATTTCGGCTGGAGGAAGGAATGAACTCCTTAAAGGCGAATATTATGAAGTAGTATGTGCAAAAACGAGATTTTAATACCGAATGGTGGAGAAGTGTGGTCATGATCACCAGCCATAAGTAGTAGTTGTCTTTGCACAGACAATTCCCGAAGGTGTCGCTGACTTTGTCGAACACTCACATATTCGTTTAACTGTTCTCTTAACAGTTCCATAATACATGTCTTTTTTTAAAGTTTACAAAAAACAATAAGAATAAAAAGGGAAGGAACTCTCACTTTGGCGTTTTATAATCCCGCCATTGTTGACCCTCTCTTCTGCCGAAGAAAATGAGACTCAAAACAAGGACGAGAACAATACAAAAAACAGCGATAAGCGGGAAAACCAAGACGCTTTCCCAGAACGTGTATCCTTCGCCGATGGAACCCACTTCTCTAAGAGGTTGTGCGGGAGTGGCGTTAACCTGTGAAAGAAAGCATTTCTGTGCAGCAGTAATGAAAAGCATAGAATTAAAAATCGAAAAATCGACACAGAAACCTGTCCGAACTCCACAATCTTTTCAGTGTTATACAGAGTTCTTCTTGATTCTCCATCAATATAGTTATGCAGCATGGTTAGGTTCCTCTGAAAACAAGGACATATATGCGAAAGAAAACTACATACTTACGATATTAAACAAAGTAATAACATACGATTCTAGTGCGACACCAGTCCACATCAAATGTTGGGGCGAAATATTTGTTAAGGACGACCAAATTCTGTTTTTGGCAGAAAAACGGACTCATACGCAAATTGCGAATAAGTTTGTGTACATTGGGATAAAATCCTCGCTGTGAACCGATGGAAATCAGGCTACTAAATTAAATATTTTCATAGAATTTCTTAAAAGAGATATTAAATATAAATGAGATCAATATTATCCTATACTAGTCGTTTACAACAACTCATCTATCTATCTATCACCATACACCTCATTCGATTCCAGGAAGCAACTGTCTAGGAAAACTTTCTTAATGCTTTCTCTATTATTCATTTTATCGTTTACTTATTATATGACCCATCGTCATATCTACTGTGCGGATCATAGTGCTTCTGGCGCTCCATTCGCCTTCCTCGCCTTCATCGACCACAGTGGTCGTCGAAAACTGCGCTTGTTGTTTCGGCTGCTGCTCTAGGATTTCATCTTCTTTTATGAATTTCGTAGAGTGGTGGTCGAGGAATCTCTTTGAAATCTTGGAGATAACCAGTATAGGGCGTTCTTAAATGGACTGACGCGACGAGAGAGTTGAGGAAGGGCTCGAACCGGCGCCCTTGCTTCCTGATCGACGGTTCACTAAGAGCTGCAGTAACCACTCACCAACTCCCTTACCCCACTATCATTATTTATTTATACAGTTTGGTATTCCATGGATAGATATCGTTGTGTTCATAGAAGTGATTGCGATAATATATATGCCACTATACAATACATAATAAAAGAATAAAGCTCTCGGAGTTGATCAATCCCTGAGGGATAAGCCATACATTGGCCTTCACTAAGCATCGTTAGAAATGACTAAATGCATACCTTAACTATAAAATCATTTGCGGTATCCTACAGATTTATGCACTACTATCCTACCAGACATGCCTGGTACCAGTTTACTGACCCCGGAGGGTGGACTTGGCGAGTCTGAGGCGTGGGATCGAGTCCATTTGCATTGCAGGGCACCTTTAACCACTGAGCTACACCCACCCTTTTTTACAAGACATATATTATATATCACATTGTCTTTAAACTTTATATATGTGGAATATATATGCATAGATATATATAAGCACTATATGCATGTATATATACCGCAAAAATAACTATGTACCAGAATTGAACAGCAGTCTTTTTCAAATAACCTAACCCGCTTTTCTGAATCCGAAAAAGATGCTCCTTCCCTTGTGGGACCCGAAACTCCGGTTCAATGTTGTAGATATAAGGATTTACGTCTTTTCCGCGAAATGCCTCTCTCAACGATTTTTCTAGCCGACCTAAAATGATGCATTTATCGGACGCAGCAAAGCTTAGTGTAAAGCATTGAACCATTAAATGCACCTATAGTCCCATCTCGATTAGAAAGGATAGTTTCGACTTCGACGTTCTTCACAAAGATATCAATCAGCTGTTGTGTTGTCCGTGTATATCGTTCTAGACATATAAATTTTCATTGCCATAATTATGGGCAGTAACATAATAATCAACAACTTGTCCGAATTTTCACCAACAACAGACTACTTCATTGTAGTTCGCTCCTTACTATACAATCTCCATCAACTAGTTTCGTACATATTATGGCTTTAGTGACGGCCTACGAAACGCAATGTGTACCAGAAATATGTCAACACTCACGCTACAACGACCAATTTTGCTTGATGGCCGAACAGAATGACTCCTGATTTCAATTCGTTACAATACTTCTGGCTTCTCGAAATTAGACAGCAATATCTCGATAGCCAAACGATTCGAAGAACAGGAATAATAAGGAATTATAAAAGAGACTCTGTTCTACCGTTCTATGGCATGAATTGTTTGTACGCTACCAACCATTACATATTACTTTGACTTATCATACAAACCCATTGCTGTAAGTACTTGGAAGCGTCTACCAGCTTAAGTTGAGCACACTTTCATATTTTTACACCCACTGATTTCACACAATAACAGTGATTCCTTACCAATAAAATAACAGCCAAATGGCAGTAAAATTATCAGTCAATGAACTCGTTTAAGAAAAGGATCTTGCATATTGCTAAGTTCAAAATCAGTTCTTCTCAGCAGACGCTCGCCACGACATCTGTGTTTGATAAGCTATGTATTGTTTTCGAGAAATGTGGGAAAATGGTTCTATAGGCCAAAATAAACCACCAGAATGACAACGATGTCTACAGAAGTTGCTGAAGCCATGAGGCGTCTCTACAAATAACTCTTACTGAGGTCGCGCCACTGAGTAAGTGTTGAGGTGCACTGACAACATTATTAAATCATATTGCTACTGATAAAATTGCTTACCATCTTCGGACATAGATATAACAATGTATTGCTGTTTAATTTGATACGTATCAAGACGTTTCGCGAACACGTGCACTGTGACTTGTCGCGCCGCGGTCACCGGTGTTCCTAAATTTAACACGACTGGCAAGTCCTAAAATAACCGTTAAGATGAGTAAACTTTCAAATCTTTTCAACTGTCTTATAATTTTTAAACATGTCTTAAAAAAAGGCTAAAAAGTGCAGCAAAACGAAACAAGTTGCCGAAGTGGCTGTATGTATTGTTAAAACCATCTCGCTTGGGACGAAACAAGCCTTGCGTCCTCAAATCCGAAAGATCCGAGAGGACTTCGTTTTCACCGAGAAAAGAAATCATTTTTAGTGAAAAGAAACACAAATTAGGTTGTGAACACCAGCATGTCAAGTAAGCAAGCAAATTTGAGAATCCAGGCATGAATGCTGTGCAGTATTGACAGAGTACAACTTTGAACATATATAAGTTGTTCAGTGTTAAATCTCGGCTTCCTACGCCGTTTACTTAATAAATTGATGATATCTTGACGTATAATGACGAACAACGCACAAAACGTATGATGCCAATGACCGTGTTTCGACTAGAAAAACTAAGCATTAGACAGCACTCATATGTGAGTACTGCTTAAGCATAAGCAGAGTAGCAAAGAAAGTGAGGGTTAGCAAAGATATTGCGGCCGCACTCAATTTGAAAGAACCACACGTTTGTAGAAGACCCACAATCTCAAAAATTAGCAAGAAGAATGATTATGTCATAAGAACAATGAAAATCGCAAGGATGCTAAAGATTTCTTCCTTTCTTTTTGTGATAGAGAACGTAAATCTTTAAAATACTTCTTGACTTACTATGCCCCATAGATATTTGTTCCACCATTGTAGGTTATGATTTACCTATTCAAAAAGCCTGTAGAAAAACGTCTTTAATTGTTCAGTAACCAGCCAAGAAACACTTGCAGTCCCACATGAGTTGGTTTCCACCCATGCGTTACGAAAACATTGGCCGATACCAATTTTGAAGCAACATTTCTCAATCCACAGCGCACTCCGTTAATTAATATTAGTTAGAATAAAGTCGTTAGAATCTGCAGATTATTGCTAATAAGATATATGTTTCCCCACTTTCCTAGGACGAAATTCTGATCTCATGAAGCGCAGAAATAGTAGGTGTTTTTTCGTCAAGGCACCTATTTGAAGGACAAAAGCAAATCAACAGGAGGAATTTCGCCTAGCAGAATGCAGTACCGTCTTCAAGTGTACCGCTGATATTTCCTTTTCCTAGACTTGAGTATGAAATTTTAAATACTTAAACCTTATCCTCAAATTTAGGAAATCTGAGCTCTAAACAATTTCAAAATATAATAACAATTTGACAAATCACATTTCCTTTTAAATAGATAGAGCAAAATATCCTATACAAGTTAATCAGATTTAACCTCTTCAGAGACTAAGTTATAAAGTAAGAAAACCCAATTATGTTCGCATACCAATGAGACATATGTCACTCATGCCGGGATTAATTGCCTAGATTACTTTCTTAACGGTAACCCAGCACGACCTTAACTTAAGGGCTGATCCTGGTCCAGAAGGATTTTCTTCCTCTGGAGTCTTGTGGCAGCCGCACATATGCTTTCCGATGACAATATCTTCGAATCTGGTGGACTGATGAGAAATTTCCACCCTGTCACTAGGTTGCTACAAGATGGTTGTGATTCCTGCCATTAGCTCACGCTTAGCTCGGCCCTGGATCAAATTGTTATATTCACCCTCAGCTCAGAAGAACGCTGAGAATGAGTTCGTTTTCAAATGAATCCTTACTGTCACAAACCGATCCAAGTATAGGAATCTAATAGATGGTATCAAAAGACATGAATCCGGCTAAATCACTGCCCTCTATTCCTTCACCATCCCCAGCAGCTTTTTTGCTTTCTGGTACAACAAGTTCCATATTCTCAGATTATTTTACTGAGAGAAGTTTCGTCATCATCACTAGATTTAAATCGAGTATGGATTGCTCAGAAAGGTCAGAAAATTTTCGAGAAAAATTATGTGAAAAAGGTCTTCAATTTAACCACAGATTATCACAGAAAATAAGACTAAACCTGTCCTCATAAATGATCACGGCACTGGAGGGCGACTAAAGCTATGTGGATAGTAGAGAAATAATTCAATAGGACAGACTTGATGCAATAACTCTAATGTAATAATAGTGACGCAGGGAATGTCGTATTGAAATAAAGAAAATGATTTCAGCATACCAACAAGATAAGCAATCGCTTTGTATCGAGATGGAACGATGTGAAGCCATGAGGGAAGAGCGGGACGATTCTTCAATGTGGCCGACCATGTCACATCCACTGAAGATCGCATCTCTTTAGCACCAAACGTTTATGACCATTTTCAGAACTAATTCACACCGTGATGGAAATTCCGAAAAGAAAATGAAAAAAAATAACTGGAAAAAAGCATAAGAAAGACTGGTATTCACCTGCAGTACGAAAGAATGACGCGGAATGCAACGTATACACAAACAGGTGGCCCTTTTTAGCATCTGACCTACGTGTTTCAATCATGAAACTCCCAGCAACGACTGTCGAAAGAATGAACACAACGATCTGCATGATTTTAGCTCAGGTCAGAGACTTCTCGCGCCCAGAACCCACTTGTGCAACGAAACTTTACACTGCTTAGAGCAGCTGACAAACGTTTTAAAATCGAAGCCATATGTACCTTCTAGGGTACCTCTTATTGTGGTAAAATATCACTTCATAGAACAAATAGCATTCCTAACGATCGTAAATTTTTAGTAAGAAAAGCCTAAAAATATGAAGTAGCATTTAAAAAGACTAAGATTACTCACCACGAAAAAAATCCTTGTTAAGTGACAAGCTCGTACAAAGTGAAAAGCGGTTTTAAATTGGCAATACCGGTATTTTCCAGAGACGCATTGATTTGGATCACATTTTGAAAAGACAGCTGCTTTCGGCAAATTTGTTGAACGTCAGAGTCGCGCTAAACACCAAGATGAAGCACAGTTGACCAACGACTGTTTGGCCTTAAATATCAATATGAAGCGATATATGAAATGCTGTGATAAGATTAAAGGTCTAATTTTGCAAGCAATGAAGTTTCATGGATGAGACCCACGAAATGAGAAGAAACATAGGTGTTATATGCAGTTCGCATGAAAATGAAACAACAACAAGCCCGAAGTGAAATCTCTGGAACTAACACCTCTTCCCACAACATCACGATCGTTGTCGAGCTCTTCAGGGCAATCAGCACTCTACGTTATAAATTAGATGGTTCGTGAAAAGTTCATAATCGATGGCGGGATCGAGCGGAGTGAAATGCTAAAAGATTCAAGTAATCATTCGGCAAATGCACTTTCAGACAGAGACAGAAAGAATCGTTCTTGATCGTCGACCGCTCATCCAACTTTCCCAGTTTTCATAGGGATAATCCTTCTTGCTGCTGAAGAAATTGTACCATCTGATGCAGAACGACACAGTGTTTGCAACAAATCAAATGAAGGGAAGCCTTTAAAATCAGAACTCTGATTTCGAAAACATGAAGAAAATGCCGATGACTTATCGTATGACGGTGTAAGAGGTAAGGATCTTCTCCATGTATGGAACCTCGAGCCTGTTAATCGCTGAACTACAAAGCCTTCTTTCCCTCCTGAGTGGGCAAATTGGTACGACTTATCTTGGAGGATAGCACCACTGCCTCGATACATCGGTAGGCCACCGCGGGTGATTGCGAAGGCCAGATATGCATTCAATCACCTCCAAACGATGCTTAGTGAAACCGAATGCATCGCGCATCCCACAGAGATTGATCAACGCCGAGGGCTTTATCTAGCTTGTTTATATATACATATATATGTATATATACATATATATATACATTTTATATATATATATATATATATATATATATATATATATATATATAGCCCTAAGGTTCATGTGTAATCGTAAGAACGGGTCTCAGTGTCTGTACTCTAAGCTGACGTGCAGCATTTGTGCGTTAATCTCGTCCAAACGTACGTGTTTGCACGTTATAAACTGCAGGACGACTCGTCCAAAAACCTGGACTGCAGTAACTGATAAGGACACGCGAGACATTTTGTACTAGAGAACTTCGTCTGTGCTGGCCGAATTTCGACAATCCACCCATAATTGTACTGAGTTTTTTATGGTGAAGCAGTGCGAGCTACTTTCTTGCTGTAGCCCACAAAAATAGTTGGCATTGATAACATGTGAGAAACCTGGGACTCATTTGGGCGAGTGTAGTCCACTAGGCGCTTCTAACGCATCACTACAACTACATCTTTAAGATTGCTCGGTGATCAATGGTAACGCGGGATATGGTTTATCACATTTATTTTGTGCAGTCGTATTAAGCATGTTGTTCCCTGAGCAATTTGAATGAGGACCAAGCCAGACGCGTTCGTCCATGCCACGCCCACTTTCAGGCGGTAAATCGTTTGAAAGTTGTAAGCTGTGATGGTATTCTATGGAAACAGTTCCCTTACGGTGCAGAAGTGCTAACTTCGTGACATAGTGCGATCTTATCGATTCTTCACTACGAAACTTGTATTTACAGTTGAGATTGTTTGCTCAAATCAATACCAACTGTCGCACCAACACTAACGCTTTCCTCTTCCTCATCTGTTATCGGTTTCTGTTCTCCTCCACTTTAGCATTCGTATTCACATTCCACACTTCGCCTTTGTTTTTGCAGAAATGTAAAGAGATTTATGTAATAAGTGCTATACTGACGTACAGATTTTGACGCTGGATTGATGAAGCCTGAATTCTTCTTTGTTGCATCGCTCCATCTGAATCAAGATTAAAATTTTCCGTTCCTAGTTATCGTCTGTCATGCCATTTCCAACGAAGTGCAAGGTTGAAGATGATCCGGAAGAAGTCGCCGAGAGAGAACTGGTGAAAATGAATGAGGCTCTCGGCATAACTGTTAGTCGTGGAACAGCGAGAAGTTCTGTTCAAGCTGCGCCACAGCTTTGCCGTTAGTTCAAGTTCATACTTAATATTTATAACGTTTTAAAGTTTAGCAACTATGGCATTTAAGCTGTGAAACCAGCAACGAAGCATATCAAAGAGGCTAAAGCTTTGCGTAAGATGAGAAATCGTGGTGTCAGTGGCTCTTCAATCAAAAAGGACGGCGAGTTTTTTTTTTGTGGTATCTTGAGCTCTTTCCACTAAGCTGCAAGAAAACCGCATTAAGGAGGTAGATTTGATTATGGTTTGGACTATGATGACGATTATGACGACCCTGAAGAAGATGTCGAAGAGGACGAGTACGCAGCGAACGAGCTTTACAAACGGTTTGATGTTTCATTCTTTTCAAGCTTTGATTACTTATTTTTCGTATTGACCATTCATCCTTTTCGTTGTTGAGCGGACAGTATCAGATACTGTAAGTTTTGCTATTGATTACGGAAATATTGCGTTTTTTAGTGACTCTTACTCTTCTCATTCAATGGGAATTGGATCAGTGGAGTCCGATATTGAGCGAAGCATTGATTCCTTGAATAGGAAAAGGAGGGAGAGCGAGCAGGTTCTTTTCTTGTTTATGCCGAAGTTCTGTGGACGAGTGTACGGAAAATGGCAGAGTTTTTAGGCTTAATTTTGAGCTGATTCACTGTTTTACCCAACTGCCCGTAGTGAATCTCCCGCAAAACGGAGTCTGCCCAACTGTGTTGTTCCCAAAGATTATAACAGAACTTCTAAGCACAAAAATCAGTGCTGTCACAGCACACCTTGGATTCTTTGGGCGTCCGTGGTACAGTGTGTAATACGCGAGCCCCGGAAAGGGTAATCGTGGTTCGATCTGTCCCGGCGTCCAAGTTTTACGAATATCTCAGCATCATTAAGGTCGTATTTCACATCTTGAAATGTTAAGTTTATTGTTCCTGTTTATATGCCTTTTCTACCACATCATACAGTTCAATACCCACTCTATTTATAAAGGCTGCTCGTGTTTACGACTGCTTGGTTGGTGCACTGTCTTCCGATGACGACGGTATTCGGGACACCAGCGCTGCAGATTTGCTTGTCGAAGAAAAGGATGAGACTCGTCGTGTGCGAATCATTCATGATGCCATCTACTCGATCTGTTCAGTTAGTAAACTGCATAGCAGTACTTTTAGGCTTAATTGGTTCCTAACCGTTCTACGTTTCAGTTAGAGGAGACGGAGGAAATCGTTGCTGATCCCCTCTGTGAATTTCGCTTAGTGTTGATGGTTTCGCGTCTCATTTCTCAGGGCCTGCTAAAGTCCAGCAGCATTTCTTATTATTTGGAGAAGTCTGTTTCTTCTTCCTTAAGATACTTTTCAGTATTGGCATAGTTAATGTGTTCTAATTTCGGTTAATTCAGTGCTTTGGAGACGAATCACTCCATTCGCCTCCTTAATGCTGCAAACAACATCGGAGAGGGCACAGTGGACAAGTCAGGTCTGTCAGACACAACTTAGCTTCCCTTCGTGTAAAAGTAATATTTTACTTCTCTGTAGAACAAATGCGTGTCGTTGAAAAGCTCGCCAAACAATTAACTGAAGAGTTCGGTACAGAGGTTGTTGCTGGTGATCTCAGTAGGGCGGAGACTGTTCCATTTCATTCTCACTTCATTCACCAGGTAAGCTATCAGTTTACTATTACAATTTTAACTTTTTATTCACTGCGTATTACAATTTTTCACGGCAGAGTATTATGTATGATACAACCACAATGGTGATATTTGCAAAACTCCAGACTACAGGTGTCTGTGGTGGGAATGAAGCGCGCTATTACCCTTTCTAGGGGTTGACATGTTCATCACCACACCATGCAGATTCTTCGTTCCGCCTGTCTCTCAGCTAGTTTTCCATCGATCAGTGTTATCACCAATCACCCTTCAACGGTATTGGTCTGGGTGGCCCAAATCAGCAGTTAATCTGCGGCTGTAGTCGAAATCACAATGTCGTTCTTTTTGTTTACTGCTTATTACAATTTTTCATGGCCTCATTTCTTCTCATTTCTCATTTCATTCACCAAGTATGCTTTCAACTTCCTATTAGTTTGTATTATGTGCTTATGTTAATTGTAGTGTCTTGAGTACACTCATGCGCGAGATTTTATGTTTTAATCTTTATTACCTCTTCTTTAAAGTCGCATAGCTCACCATGCTCAGAAGTGCATATCGTATTATTCGTTATGATGTAGACTATGGTGTTTTTCTTAATGACTTTCTCTTCCTCTTCAGCAGGATTATCGATCGATTTCCTTTATAGCAGTTTTCGTTTACTAATTTCAGCTTTGTCTGGCGACAATCAATTCAATGAATATGAATGCCATTTGTCATACTACATGTGCCATAGCGGATATGCTGAAGAACGACGTAAGGAAGCGTTTCGGTGAATTTCTTCATTCATGAGTGGTGATATATTTCAGACATTGGACAAAACTTCAGTGAATATTGGCTTTCTTAGACTTTACAAAGAGATAATGGACGAGGAGGTATATCTCTTTGCTTTTGGTATTCTACATTTTGCTTTGATTTCTAGGTTATTTATTGTGGTTTGAGGTGAACGACCCTGTGAGAACGTCTCTGGCTGCGTTGCTTACAAAGTACGCTGTCGCTGATTTCCATATTATCGACAGATTTGTGTTCCACAGGTGCCCTACGTAAGTATACACAGAGTCGTGTGAACATGCACGAAAATTCTTACTAATTTTTCAAACCTCCTAACGGTTTACCACCACATCGTGACTGAGAGGTTGTTCCTACGTGTCAAGCTGCGATGTATAGGTGGGGGGGGATTCATCCTCCCAGCAGAATCTCCGACGCTGAGGAGTCTGGCGTTTCAGTTGGGAAACCCAGCCAAAATAAAGTACTACCTGGATCCACCACCGTCCTGGTATTAAACTAGTTGCATGTTAGCAAATCTTCTGATCCATAAGAGCGGCGACTGCCTGTGGTGGTGAAGACCTGGAGCAGAATTTGGCCTTACTGAACTCAGGACTCCAGAGAACCACAAAACAATGGAAGTTATGCTAGAGCCCGCGCAACCGGTGAGGACAAGCTATACAAGTTTCCAAGTAAGTAATTTTCGAAGGCCAACTCCAAATTTCGTTTAGGTTCTCTTCCTTTTTGTGTAATAGTTTGCCTCCACCGCGATCGGTGTTACGAAAAGAACTCCTGCAAAGTTTTCTAGAAGAGATAGTTTTCATTTTTTTGTGACTTCGGATATTATCAGTGTGATACACACACTGGAATAATATCTGATGAAGTGTGTATAGCATATTATCGGTGCTGAGCTATTTCCAAGCATAACCTTGTGCTACGTTTTGCGTCTAAAATATCTTTTACGTTTATCAACTTGTGATCTATTCTAACAAAAATTTTGACAAAAACTTAATATGCTGTCATGGTGTTTATGTAGGATCAGTAATTTCTAAAACTGATACAATGGAAATTTTAACACCTTTAGTTAAAAGCACACCAATTGTTCTCTTTGGCTTGAGAAAAGCCGTCAAATACATAGGAAAAGGCGTCTGTTTGTTTATGATTTTTGCTCTTTTGTTCGTTTTAGCGCCGTCTTAGTCTGTTACGGGAGTTGGATTTGTTGTGCAGAATTCGTTTCATATAAGGACATCCATAGGTGGAATAAATTTTGCTGTTAAACTAGAATGTGTTGTTACCGTAAGTTGAAAGCATTCGAGGCTTTGTGCCTAGTATTGATAAAATCCTACACAGTGAAGCCAAATTTAGCCCGATTTTAAGTTAGATGGCAAGTAAGTGGACTTCTCTTTTTGTGTTTGACTCGTTTCGCCGAATTAAGAGCGATTTCACTGTTTGACTTTCCAACAAACCTATTCTAAGCCATTCAAAGCGAATAATTCGTATAGTAATATTATTGGTTTTCTATGCTTATTCGTTTTAATACCTCGTGGAAATATTTAATTTGTCGAGTTACTCTTCTCTGATTGAAGTAGAAGTCCAACTGTTCACATTTTTATGGAATAGAGCAAAGCCAATCTTGACTTTTAAATGCTCAATGAATATGGCTGCATATAGCGAGTTCTCAAGATGCGAATCGTCACTTGAATGCAGGAATAACGTCTGTATCTATACGTTCTTATTGTCTACCTAAAGCTAAGAGATAAAGATCTTAGCGTTGATCAATCCTCGAAGGATGCGTCATGCATTCCACTTCACTAAGCATCGTTTCGAAGTGATTGGATGCATATCTAGCCCTTATTGTGACTCACGGAGGCCTACCGATGGATCGAGCCAATGCTCCTATCCTCCTAGAGAAGTCTGCTACCAATTTGTTGACCCCGGAAAATGGAAGTCTTGGTGGGTCAGGTGCGCAGGAATCGACCCCATGTATATTGCAGAGCGGTTCCGACCACTGCTCCACATGTGCCGTGTTGTCTACCTAAGCTTTTATTAATCCGTACATCTTAGTTTTGATTTCAAAATCCAGTTTCGCTTTCACTATTTATGTTTACTTTTAGTGTCAAAGTATAACAGCTTCCAATAGTTCTTTTTTGACAGTGTTATACTATTTTCCTCCGTCATGTTTACAGAAATATTGTTCAGGCCTCGTCGTTTCTTAAAAGCAGATCCTGCGGGAGTAGTATCAGTTGTGGAGAAATGTGGTGAGCAGTGCACAGAACTGAATTACTTTAGCACAGAGTCTTAGCTCATCCACGTGGCCTTGTTCGATCTTCGTGCATTCCTGTATAAAGTAATGAGTTTTGTAATATATTTTTTCTTGTTTCTGAACAAATTGACGTGATATGGTTGTGACGGTTTAACGATACGAGTAGTTATGTGAAGTTGTTTGTTTTCTTTATGAAATATTAAACGGTGGAAAGTGTCTGATTCTTGTTGATGTGTGAATATTCTGTTCTTACAATAAGAGCAATAGCTGCTTTACTACCATCATATCCTTATTTACTTGCAAAGATGTAGCATATTATTCTCATTGCACGTATGAGTTAGTTGGTAAGAAACCAGTTTTTTTTCTTTATTTCATTATGTAAAGAAGTACTGGTGGTCGTATTGAGGATGCTATTTGACTGTATGAAATATTTATGCAGTTTGGTACTTTTGTGATTATCATTCCCAGTTTAGAACATACTAAATTTCGCATTTTCTTTGGAAAGTATTTCTCGATTTCTCCCGTACCCCTGGTCCACCAAGCCTTTCATCCCTCTGGGCCCGGCAAATTGGTACCAGACTTGTTTGGGAGGATGGAAGCGCTAGCGCAATATATCGGTAGGCCACCGGGAGTCATTGTGAAGACCAGACATTGAATCACCTCCAAGCGATGCATAATGAAGTCGAATGCATGGCGCATCGTTTAGGGATTGATCGACGTCGTGAGCTCTATCTTTTATATGAGAAGTTTTCCAGACTGACGATCACTTGGTGTTGTACACCTGCTGCGTAGAGTGACGTCTAGTTTTTCACCATAGTCGCTCCGAATTGGGACCAATAGGTGCCGGTCAAGAAGGTCCCATACTAAATGAGTTGGGTAGTTTTGTTGTGTTTCTCTCTCTAGTATCCGGTTTATCTATGTTTTATTAGTCATTTTATGTGTTCCTTTTCATGTTTTCGAACATTTTCGACTTTAAACCGAACCCACATATCGTCCACCAACCTAGAAAATTCTGTAACTTCTTTATGGTTCGTTTCGAAACGTATATGGTGTAGGGTCTCTTTTCCATCATATTCTCTCGTTTCATACACTTACAATAGTTTACGATAACTGATGGATATAAAATAACATTCACTTTCTTGTTGAAAAGTGATCTTTTCATGCTTAACACGGGTGGTCCTAGTTCTTCGGCAGCAAAGGTGTGTGAAAACTTGACGGAAGATTCATAGAAATGTTGTTAGTTTATCGTTCCATGGATATATATCGCCCATATCCCCTGTCGTCCGGTTGATCGTCGAGTGACTCATGCAGGCACTAGCAATCCTTCCATTTCTCACTGTTGCGTACAAAAGTAACCCAGTAGCCCTCTGGGTTCTCCTCGCTATAGGAACTCGTTGAGCATCATATAATTCTTCTAGAGTTTTAAGGAAGAGCTCTGACCATTGGTGCATATGACATCCCGAAGAATCCAGTCACTAACGACAGTTTGTTCATCGGTTGATTTTCGTCCACATTACGTATCCAACCCACCAATCGTTTTTCTGAGGTTTAGTCGAAGACGGTTTTTTCACAGGCGTTATTAAAATCAGTAAGCATTCGTTCTGCCTGGCTAGTTCTTAGTGTTATAAGGACGGCATCATCAGCAGCATGAACAGGGTATTATTGCCAACCACCGATTTTCACTCCCATGCCAGCCCATTCCGATTCTCGAACTTTGTCGAGAGTGGGAGTAAATAATTTTGCCGAGATGGTACTGCTTTACTTAGCCTCTTTCTTGACGTCTATGTTGTCGTTACAGACTGGTGATGTTTTGGTGGTTGTGAAGTTCTTATATAACTCTCCAATAATCATTATATATATATACCGATATTATATTATATTTATACAACTAATTTAAAAGGTTCCCTTAAATCGATGAAAGTGAGGTAGAGCGGTCTCTTGTTCTCTCGCGATGCTTCAACGATATCTTATCATCCTGTGGATGTGATCCATCGCACCGAAGCCTTTTCGAAACCCTGTTTGCTCAAATGCGTGTCCTTCGTCCACTGTTCTGTCAATCCTATTTGAGATGACGCGAGTGAAGAGTTTATAGATGACAGATAGCAAGCAAACTGAACGAGAGCTGCCGATATCGGGAAGGTTACCCTTCTCGAACAGTAGGACGAACTTGCTAGTCTTCCATTGAGTAGGAACGTTGCATTCTAACAGGTAACGTGTGAGGACCCGAGCCACTGTGTTTACGAGGACTGGCGGAAAGTTCTTCAGGTTTTCTGATTTTATCCTGTCCGGATCTGATGCTGTTCGATTTTTCACCGACGAAATGGCGTATGAGATTTCGGAAGAGAGAACCGGCGGTGCAACATATCCTTCCTCTTTTATTTCATATGAGGCAAGAGTACGTGGCTATTGAAGAGATTCGAATAGTAATCGTGAATGATTTTCTTCATTGCCTTTCTGGACGCTGTAACTGTTCCGTGTGGGCGTCGGAGTGCAATCATCTTGATTTGGCGCGTACCTTCTGTGTCTATTGGGACATTTGGATGCGTGTGTGTATTTTTTCTCGTTTATACGAAGTCTATTCGACGATTCAGTTCGGGTAAAAGCCTGCAATCAAGTGACTGGGAAGTATATGGCAGGTAGTCAGGAATCTCCTCCAAGAAATAAGCTCTTCGCCCACTACCAAAGCTGCCCGTAAGCACACCTAACCCCACATTCAGGAAGCTAAACGTGGGTATCAAACAGTAAATAAAATAAAATAGGTGGGCTTCATTCCCTGTTTATTTATATAGGTATATATATATATATATATATATATATATATATATATATATAAGGACAAAGGATAAAGCCTTCGGCATTGATTAATCCCTGAGGAACGCACCAAGCATTCGCCTTCATCGAGCATCGTCGGGGGTGATTCAATGCATATCTGACTTTTACAATGTCTCGCAGTGGCCTTCCTCCCAGACAAATCTGGTACCAATTTGTCGACCCCGAAGATCTGGAAGGTGTGGGCCACGGGTGCGGGGATAGATCCCATGTGTGTTGCAGGGCGCCTCCGACTGCTGCACCACACGCGCCCGTCTTTACATTCATACATACGTACATACTAATTCCATGCGTTCACTATAAGGTGAGGTCTGTTTGGTTAATGCTGGAATAATGTTAAGACTCGAGCGCATACGGAGTAATAGCGTATGCATATTGTTTTTATACCGATGATTGGTATACGGATGCTTGCTTTCATGGGAACTGCTTTGTGGTATTTAGAATGTTCAACACAATTTCATCTTCAACGACAATTATATATATGTAAAGGACAAAGCATTCGGCGTTGATCAATCCCTGAGAGATGCGCCATGCATTCGACTTCATTGAGCATCGTTGGAGGTGATTCATTGCATATCCGACCTCTACAATGATTCGCGGTGGCCTAACGATGTATCCAGCCAGTGGTGTTATCCCCCAAGACAAGTCTGGTACATATTTCCCGAACTCGGAAGGGAGGAAGGCTTCATGGGCCATGGGTGAGGGATCGACCGCACATATGTTTTGCAGGGCACCTCTAACTACTGCGTTGCAGGCACTTCTAAGTATAAGAGGTGTTGATAATTAGTTTCTGCCATCTGTAGGCCTATTAACGCAAAACTTCCAACCAGAAACTTTGAGTGTCTGCAGTGTGGAACGTTGTCTAGTTACATACCAGCTACGGATTTGCTCAAGTCGTCCTCCATTTACTATCAACACGTAACGATCGATGTTTTTCGACAGCTAAAGCACTTGAGAACATAACAGAGTTACAAAAGGAAATGTGCTTTATCGATGTTAAAGTATAAATGTAACTATTTATGGGATTTTCATACAGCCAGCCATTCAACTACGGTATTTCCAGCATTCTGCAGTGTTATTTTTTATTTGCCCATCCATTCCATATATAGCCATGACCAGTCGTAACGATCACCAGTATCACCTATCGTCTCGCGTTAATCGTCGAGTGACTCGACGGTGGCCAGTAAATCTTCCATTTTTCCCTGTCGTGTGCAAGAGTAACTCAGTGGGTTCTGCTCGCTCTAGGAACACGTTGAGCATCTTACCTTTCTTCTAGGATTTTCGTGAATAACTCTGAGTATTGGCACGACCGACTTTCTATTAACCTCGGCATTGATCAAGTGATTTTCTTCGTATTCTTGTTGAGCAAACGCGAGGTGTTACTATTCTTTGTTCACGATTAAGCTAACGTTTCGGCGGATTTCGCCTTCTTCAGAGCCGCTTTCTATGAGGTTTCCACTAAGTATGTCACGTAGAGACTCATTATCTTCCACTTGATACTTTATACTTCCACGTGATTTCTGTGCGGTTGGTCTCTATGTGACATACTTAGTGGAAACCTCATAGAAAGCGGCAGTGAAGAAGGCAAAATCCGCCGAAACGTCAGCTTAATCGTGAACAAAGAATAGCAACACCTCGCGTTTGCTCAACAAAAATACGAAGAAAATCACTCTGAGTATTGGATCAGTGGTCTACTCGCACTACGTTTTAACATCTCAAGGAATCCAGTCATTAACGGCTCTTGTCCATCGGTTGTCATTCTTACTCATGACACGTCCGGCCCACGTTATCTTCGACAGTTTGGCGTACAGAACGGTACCTTTGATTTTTGATCGTCTATACAGGTGGGAGCTTCGAATCACTTCCCTCACTTGTGTAATATAAGATGCTCTTAGCATCGTCCCTTCGACTGCGCGTTCAATAAAGCTGTGTGACCTGTCATCCTGGTCACGCCCGACCAGGTTTTTAACGCATATGTTAAGGCAGGAAGAGTCGTCTAGTCGAAATAGTGGGGTCGGAGTGAGGTGTTCTTTTCCTTTCACCGTATCCTCGATGCTCTCGAAGGCTCTCCAAGCCGCTTGTTTCTTCATGCTCAATTCATGCGCTAAATCGTTCATCATGTTGATTTTCCCACCTAGACAGATATAACTGGAGCATTCGGAGATATTCGTTCTGTTGAGCGTGAATGAGGCATGCGAAACCAATCCGTTCTTCATGAACATCGTTTTTGTGAGATTTAGACTAAGACCAATCTTTCCACAGGCTTTATCAAAGTCGTCAAGCATACGTTCAGCTTGACTATTGTTTGGTGTTATAAGGACGATGTCACCAGCATAGCGAAGATGGCGTAACTGCCGACCATCGATTTTTGCTCCCATATTATCCCATTCCACTGTTCGCATGACGTTTTGGAGGGTGGCGGTAAATAATTTTGGCAAGATGGTAACGCCTTGCGTTACTCCTCCTTTGACGTCAATGTATCAACATTAATATCGTTGTAGAAGAGTGATATATTGGTTGTGAAATTTTTGTACAGCTTACGAAGAATCTTTATGCACTGAGTAGGGACTCTTGACTATCAAGGGCTTCCAAGACTGCTTCTATCTCAATGGAATCAAAGGCCTTCTGCAAATCAATGAAAGTGAGACAGAGCGGTCTTTTGCACTCTCGCGACACTTCAATGAGCCTTGTTATCGTGAGAGTGTGGTCCATTGTATTAAATCCTTTTCGAAACACTGCTTGCTCAAATGGCTGTCTTTCGTCCACTTTTCTGTCAACTCTGTTTAGTTTGACTCAAGGGAAAGGTTTGTAGACGGCAGACACCAGGCAGATTGAGCGATAGTTGCCGAGATCGTGTAGGTCACCCTGCTCGAACAATAACACGGTCTTGCTGGTCTTCCACTGGGTAGGGGCCTTGCATTCAGACAAGCAACGTGTGAAGAGCCGAGCCAGTGTGTTTACGAGGACCGGCGGAAGGTTCTTCAGGTGTTCTGGTCTTATCCTGTCGGGACCTCTCCGGCCACTACTCTACTGCAGATATGTAGATGATTGTTTTGTTGTCTTCTCTACGCAGGAGGAGATGGACAAATGCTTTCAATTATTGAATGAGCAGTCTGAGTACATAAAGTTCACCCGGGAGAAACTGAGATAAAACTGGCTTCCGTTTCTGAACGTTCAAGTAAACCTATCAAGTAGCGCTTACTTGACAAAGCGGTACCGAAAGCCAAGTAACAAAAACATCCTCGTTCATTTCCTTTCTTACCACGCTTCACACACAAAGAGAGCGATTGTGATAAACATGTTTCGAACAGCCACCTCTGTGTGCACTACCAGGGAACGAAAGGAAGAATCGCGCGACTTGGCTCGGCAAATAACCATCTCCAATGACTACGAAATAGGAACCCCACGAGATAAGTTTGGAAGGAGAGCGACGCGCCCACGCGAAACACTTGGCCAAAACAAAATCCCGTTTATGTTGCCTTTTATTAGCGATGAAGTAAGCGTAGCTATTAAACGATGCTTAAGAAGGGCAGGTCTAGAGGAATCGGTAGCGATAGTTGAAATACCACCGGCTACTCTACGTCGTCAGTTAGTTTGTAACCTCCTGTATGACTGTCTCTGTGAAACAACAGATTGCGTAATTTGCCCTTACGGCAGGTACGGTGATTGCATGAGTTCAAGTACGATATACTTGATCTCTTCTTATAATTTCGGAGATGAATATATTGGCGAAACGGGCAGACCTTTGTGTATCCGTATAAAAGAACACCTAGATGGCAAACGAAAACAAAAACGAAGCACCCCACTAGGCACGCATAGGTTACAAAAGCATAGCGGAGACGATTTTGAAATAAAAGTCAATATCCTTGCACAGGAGTCCGAAACATCAGCGCGAAAACTTCTTGAGGCTTTTTGGGAGCATAGCGGAGACGATTTTGAAGTATCAGTATCCTTGCACAGGAGTCCAAAACACCAGCGCGAAAACTCCTAGAGGCTTCTTGGATCAATGCCAAAGAAATCCTACAATGGGTAGCAGGGATGAATGCCCGGAGGTCATACGCGACCTGATCCCGTACGTTCGCATCGATTTTTGATGTGGGATGGTGCAGTCGTCAACCTCATGCGACTATAATCAGCTGTTCTAAACTTCCTCATTGGAAGTCACGAAAAAGAAGCGGTGTGTTTTTTCGAGAAGTTGTTGATCATGTAGTTACCAAAGAGTCTTTCGTCTCTTTGTAAGTGTTATTGAAGCGTTTGGCCTAGTAGATTGTATATCAGCATACCCTTCCAGGCTCTGAAGAAGGCGATACTGCCGAAACGTCAGCTAGCGTTGTATTGTATTGTGCTTTTTATGGAAGTAAATGTATGCTGTTTAAAAACTTCGCGATTGTTGAACAAGAAAACGACACACTCGTAGCTTTCATAGCGCTAACATGAAGATATTAAATAATGAGTTCATATCTCTCGCGGATGTTATTAGCACCGGCATCGTCCCAACAACCGAGTAATACTGAATGAATCCCAGCTTATGGTGGTTTCGGGATCGTTCTTTTTAAATTTAATGGCTTTCCTTCCTTTCTGAGTAAAATGAAATCTTGCAAGAAGAAGTCAATGGTCTGATCCCTTGTAGAATTGTGAGGTAACGGTGACATCTGTTAGGCAAGACCTTCGATTCGCTGTGATATGGGCTATTTGGTTATGGTACTCTTCATTGAGAGACTCCCCGTCCAGAGGATGGAGCTTCTGAGATTGCTTAGTATAAATGTTCTTGTTCTTCATGATAAACTCAAACAGCCGCTCACCCTGCTCGTTCCGTTCTAGACTTTGGCTCTCACTGTGACGTCCTTCTGGGTCCAATATTGGCATTAAAATCTCTAATTATGACCTTCAAGAATGTATGGTCTTCTCCACAGAACTCCATGAAGTCCATATAGAATGCTTCGACTTCGTCTTCGTCATAGCTTGATTTTGGTGCGTAAACGACGAAGATTGTCATAGCCGGTATTGATTCACATCTCTTCAATCGCAAATGTCTGATTCGGGTTGTAAGCTGTTCAAATGAATCGATGTTCATGGACAAACTCGTGTTGACGAGAATGCCGCCGCAACTGACTCCTGTATTGTCGTATGTTCTTGGGAAAGTCCAGGAAACAGTTCTTCTATGTCACAGACGGCGTTGAATGGATGGCGTTGTCTCGTCTCGGCCAGTCCGATGACGTCGTACCTCATCCTTCTTTCTTGGATGATCAGGTCGATTACTCAGATGTAAATGTGCTTGCATTGTAGGTACAGATCGTCACCTTAGTTCTCTGCGGTTTAGGAAGCTTAGAATGACCCTGAGATTTTAGCAGCCCCTCGCTACTCGTCCTACCTAACGCTGCCGTATCGGGGGCTGTTTCGGGTCGGTAGAAGGAGGCACGTTTAGTTTACTGCGTTTGGCTTCTTCATACCCACTCATAGTTTGATGAGCTCTGAACGTGGGACTGGGTATACTCACAAGTAACTTGCCATTCTCTCCCAGAGTATACGGGAAGCTTATTTGTTGGACGCAACTTCTGACCACCTCCCATATTCTTCCCTATAACTTGATTGCATGCCTTTGGCCGAATTCACTCCTTGAATACGATATGCATGAAGTGAGAACACACCCACACACGCATGCTTTAATACTTCGTCGTGAATACTGAAGGTATGTGCCAAATCGGCACTGCAGAAACAGGGGCTCTCTGGATCCACCGTCTGCTATTAATCACCCAAGCCCCAATTGGTGTGCCTCGCGTTTCCTCGCACCTAAGCGGTAGGAGGCTCTTCTATGAGGAAGATCCGTCTTGTCGTAACAACGTAAAGTGGAAAAGCGGTGACTTTCTGGTCAACAATTTAGGCTTATTTGTCACGCATAATGTATGATATCGGTTTTCCGATAGTTTGCTATTATTTTTGGTAACTAGAGAATTTGGAAGGTTGGACGCTTGGTACACTTTCAGAAGAATTTCCTTTACATGTGTAATGACATACGATGATTTTTCCGAAAAGTTTTTTTCATTTTAGGTTTATTTCAGAAAGTTATGCTTTCGTGGAAAATGTTTTTATCATCCTAGTGTAATATGAAACGTTCTAAAAAGTCAAAGATTTCTCTTATTTTCGATGATTTTTGGGTTCCGAGAGTTTTCATTTTATCCGATAAAGTTCACTATGATCTCAAATATGATTATCGGAAGCGCGTTCATGTTTTCTAGCGCGCTCGATTTAGAAGTAGACGTCCATCAATATTTTCGAAAATTTGCATTTCGGTATTTTCCATAGTTCTCAGTAATAAACTAGGTTCACTGTTCTTTGACTCTTAGGGAAACCTGTTAAACTTATGCCTAAATGGTATATAAGACCTCCGACTTCCTCTAGGGCTATCATCGTTCAATAATTTTTCTATCGGTCTCTTTTTGTTTCTTCTCGCTTTCACTCATTCACCTCTTCCTTGTTGTAATCATCTTTCTGTCCTATAACTAGTCTCCTTATCGCTTTGGAATAAATCCGCTGGTCAACAGATATTTAGTATTACACTTGCTTGGATTCGCGGATACATGGGTAGTCCGTCTTCACTATTAGTGCCGACCTCAGCACATTTTCCACTTGTTTCTTTCTTGCGCAATCGTCATCCATGGCGGTGGTCTGGCTTGAACATCGTGACTTCCACAAGAGACAGTCCATAACCCTAAAATCGTTCCCATTTACAAATACAGGAGGTTGACGCTAGTCACGCACACGTCAATCAATCGGGCGAAAGAGAAAAACTTCCATTGAATATTATTCTGTTGAGAAAGGTCATCTGAAGACGACTTCCACATTGGCGTTCAATGCCGATTAGTGCTCCAGAGATTATTCACGTTGACGAATGGTTGGTGATGGCACCGTTATAGTAAAAAATGGCCTAGAAAAAGCAACATGAGGAACTCAGTGTTGCAGTGGGTAACACGTGAACCCCAGAAGAGGTAATCGCATGTTCGAATCTGGCCTGGAGTCCAAGTTTTGCAAATATCTCAACGTCGCTGTGGTTGTACTTCACATAATACCCTACCATGAAAAAATAACAGGCGGTAAACAAGAAGTTAAGCATTGTTTCATGACATTTATGAATTCCAATGGCGCAGTATCTCGAGTTTGTTTTCACCTCCTCATTGAATCGCGATGTTAGTAACAATGTTGCTGACGGTAAAGTGACTCTGAGGAACTGATCTTGTACTACTTATTGTAAGGTTGCTACGGAACTGAAGTTATAGGTTAATGGCGAAATATTTTCCCTCACAGTTTATGCTACAGTGTCCAATAGCATGGTTGTCCCACTGTTGTTCGTAGAATACTGATGGGTAAAGGTATGAGTCATTCATGGAACATTGTACCTTGGACCTGCTTTCTCAGCGATCGTACAGATGTTATTAAACGAGCATCCATAAGCTTGATGAGTTTCCCAAACTTGTTCCATTAAATGGAATGAGGTTAACTGCTTCTTAACTCGCATGGAAGCGTGGATTGTCCAAGTAATTAAAAATGCACACGAAGTCGAATGCAAGATCGTTCATAAACTAGCACCACTTACATTCAACGAGAAACCTATAACTCAAGGATCTGACTCGATTCTCCATGCGATTTTTTGGCAACGCTTTCTTTTTGAAATGGAAAAATAAAGTTCTTGTCAAGATAATGGTGTATATTTACGAATGGGAAGAATGCATGTTCATATGTTCTTGTTTTAGGTTTGTCGGTACATTGCTGCAGGCAGCAATATATTTGTACTAGTTCTCACTGTTGATGGAATTTTGATAGCTAAATCTTGAGGAAGTTTTGCAATGACATTCTCAAAGTGCTGAACTCTAACTGCAAGAACTTTTTCAACTTTAGAAGGCGCATTTCTCGAGAAGGCTTACTTAGACTTTAATCATGAGCACATTCGAGTTGAATTTGCTGTTGAAGCAATACTTCCTACTTTATTAGATGTTCTTTGTGTGTAAAAACTGAACAGATTCTGTCAGAGTGGTACTCCAGGTGTTCATGTTTTGAAAAACAGGCGAGTTCCGTCATCATAAAGAATTTACAGAACAAACGTGTTACGAATTTGCCGAAATCAGGGAGCTGGTATGAAAATGAAGCAAGCATTAAAGCACAAGCCTAGGAGGAAATGAGGAATTTTGGAGAAATTTAGTCACCAGAATATTCAACTTTCAATATTTATGTGTTAAAATGTTTTGAACGGATCAAAAAGAATAGCAAGAATTTGTTTTCTAAATAAAGCGAGAGAGATTCTGGTATCTAGCCATTCTAGAATCTGGGGCTAAGTTACTACTTAAATACCGTTACAGCAAACTTTTGTATGGACACGGTAGTTATTCCACTAGATTAGCTTTTACATCAAGACTGGCTTAAGTGAAAAGATTGAGGACATATTAGGTTATCCGGAAGTTAATGTCCGGTTTTAACCTTTATTTTCAAATTGCAGTATCTCCTTGCAGAATAAATTTTTCAATCGAAATAGAAATCATTAGAATCTGCACATTCTGTCCAACGAGAAATAAGAGAAATTTACTTAATCTGGTTGAATAAAATATGGAGATCTCGGATATTATGGATTCCATGAAGACAGTTTCGGACTCAGTCAGGTATTTGAAGCATTTCTTGGACAGGAAGTTGTCGAGATGCTTGAGGAAATAGATGTGGATTGGCGAAAAGTTTGGTGAGTATAGAAGTTGAGGCAGAGTTTCGTAGGCCAGTTCGTTCAACCTTTGCAGCGTCAGTAGTGCGACGTCTTGCCGCACGTAATCGTGGAGGATTATTTAATCCGATGACATCTATTTATGGAGCTTTCTTGACTACCCAGTTTTCCTTAGATGTTCTGAAGCAATTGAGATGCCTACATCAGGTACCTCTAGGAGTTCTCAAAGA
This sequence comes from Angiostrongylus costaricensis, assembly GCA_900624975.1. NCBI lineage: Eukaryota > Metazoa > Nematoda > Chromadorea > Rhabditida > Metastrongylidae > Angiostrongylus > Angiostrongylus costaricensis. Next base: position 161,798 of record UYYA01004007.1, on the reverse strand, counting down.
GACGTCCTTCCGCTTATGACGGATATATTGAAGGCTTATATACGCATTTGCTTCCGCCAAAGCTTTCAATATATCCGTCATAATCGGAAGGACGTCATCGTCATCAACATCTAGTTCGCTACGGTGGAATTTTCTAGACCAGCGTTACACCGTTTGTTCGTTAACACACTTCCATGGCCCCATACCTCATTAGTGTTTAAAGCCATTCGCGCCGCATAGATCCCAGTTTGATTTCGTAGAAGTGGATTTGGGAACTCGCTGTTTTGACATCTGAAAGTTCAACCTTTAAGGCTTACGGAAAACAACATTTATGTTGTGATTCGGTTATACCGTGAAACGTTCTTAAAATGGGCTTTGAAAGAATAAATGATAATTCAGCATTCAGGAATAAACTGTTGCTTAAACACAGACAAGTGGGATGAAATTGCAAATCGGACATTCATTTTCGACCAACGCAATAAGTGCAGTGAGTGGAGCAGAGACTGCAGTTTGCTAGCCAGTACGAGAGCACTCTAAAGCAATATGCTTAGATTTATGTTGGAGGGCTTTCTTCAAGACGTTTCTTATGCAGCAGTGATCAACCGTCACTCGTCAGTTGTTCTTCCCTGATTTTTTTCATCCTGATTAGTCCACATACTAAATCTTTATATATAATTCCGCCCTTAGGTCGGATTTACCACATATAGTGCGTTATCGGTCAGTACTAATTTTGCCTGATAAGTACCTGGTATCTTGAAGACGGTGTGAAGAGCTAAATTTAAACCAACTGAAAACTATGTAGACATCGGCCATACATCAGCATCGACTCCCTCGTTTTCTAACTTTCCTGTGACATCTTTCAGAGTGGCTGGAAATAATTTTGGCGAAATCGGATATTCTTATCAAATCAAACATCTTATCAAACGCTCCTCTTTAACGCAATAATAGCACTTGAAAGATTATGAAATTCTGGTTATGATATCGTTGCGCAATTGACCAAAGATCTTTTGTATGGAGCTCCTTGATTACCAAACGCCTACGTGAGCGTCTGTGTCTCAAGCGAATCTAAGGCCTTTTTTACGTCGACGAAATGCGAGAAGACAGTATTTCTTGCTCTCATGATAGCTCATTGAGTTTCGGTATCATGTGCGTGTAATCCAAAGCGCTTAGTCTCCTAAAAGCCTTCTTGTTCAGTTATCCATTCTTTTCCTAATGTTCCGAGAATCCCATTGTGGACAACTCTAATAAAAGCTCGTACCCAGTTTTTCGAATGCTCTTCCAAGCCTGTGTATCGTCGGCTATGATTTCTGCTCTTCTATCCACTAGATCTTTTTTTACGCTCTTTTTACACTGTTTTGCAAATTCGGAGGTGAGTTGACGGTAGCCGTTGGGTTGTACGTTTCCACTTTGACGCATTTGCTCGAGTGTTTCTGGATACAAACACCTTTTAGTTTTTTAAATCTACAATTGTTTTAGCACTAACGCAAAAATTTTCAAAAAGCTAATTCTATTCTTTAACGATATCGACAGCGGCTTCTTCTCAAAGGTCGACTACTGATTCTAAAGGATCCCAAATTATGGTGTTTATGAGTTCTTGTTTCTTGGACTTTACGGCTTCTCCTCTTCGCTAAAAATGGAGTCCTTTTCGAAGGACGCCGACTACGTTGTGCTAGGCCTTCGATTTACTATGAAGTGATCTTTTTGGCTGTGATACTATCCGCCGAGAAACATCAACGTCCTATATGGAGTTGTGAACTACTACGGATGATCTTGGTCATCATGAAAAACTGCGGCCATTCTTGGCTTTGAATCCTATTGACCTCATGAGAGGTATGATCTTCTACAAGTTCTGGGCCCCATCTTCGCCCTATCATCATATTAAAGCCGGCAGGTTGTCAAGGACGACATTGGTCCACTTCTTTTCAATAAAAAAATATTCAGATACTTAATTTTTCAAAAGAATCGATGTTATTGTTGTAAATACCAACAGAGAAAGGTTTGTGAGGTAACATTTCCTAATCTAGGCGAAAGTGCGGATTTATATTCTTTTGAATTTTATTTGAGCTAACGGGAGTGCAGAATCCGGTATTCCGTTTATTAGGCCTTTTCAGCAGATTCCTTCTTTTTCCCTGTAGCCTTCTGATAACTAGGCACTAGCATGAGGATCTACACATGTCTTTGACCACCTTTTTTACTTCCTTCATCGAAACCCAGTGATATCTTGCAATTAAACGTTCTATGTATATAAACAGTAGATTCTTAACCAAACGTGCTTCAAGCGTTTGGCTTCGCGGAAATACTGTGGGCACGTGGAAAATTTATCGTGAAAAAGTTGTCAACATCTACTTGACTTGCGTACCTTAGTGTTAAAATTATGAGTAGTCCTGTGATCCAAGCTAAACTTTTTTCTAAGCAACCTTGTTTATAAGCGCAGGTGGTGCAATGCTGGTGGTGCCGTTCATTACGCTCAATTTTCTGGTCCGACCCTATCTAGGTCAACTATGGCTCTCAGTCTTAACCCTTTTATTTACTGCCTTTTTCTTTTTAATGGCAGGGTATGTTGCGAAATATAACTCGTATATGATGCTGAGACATTTGCAAAATTCCGGACCGCAGGTGTTTGCGTTGGGGAACGAACGCGCTATTGTCCTTCGTTTTGCCTGTCTCTCAGCTAGTTCTATTGATCTTTTGCCATCAGCAATCACCCGTCAACGGGATTGATCGGGGAGCCCAAATCGGTATTGAACCCAGTTAAGTTGAGGTTTAGTTATAATCACAATCTTAACCCTTTTATTTGCTCTCTTTTTCTTTTTAATGGTAGGGTATGTTGCGAAATATAACTCGTATATAATGCTGAGATATTTGCAAAACTCTCAGTCTTCTGGAGGCTGATAATGACCCTAGAGTTATCAGAGGCTGACTCGCTCTCTCAAATTCACAACGAATATCAAATGAATACGAATATGATCTGGGAACTAGATTGAATGGCGATCCCGTTATTTCAGGGAGAACTCATTTGAGTACCACTCAACGACATAAGTAAAAGAGTCAAAATCCTCGAGAACGACGAGAGCATCACACAAGTTCGGAAAACGTTTGTGAAATATGAATTCGAGAAAGCGAACCGAACAGAAGAGTTCCTGGTGTCCGCACAGTATTTGGTGTTGGATTGGTAAAAAAAACCTGTTTTAATAGTTTATTTTAATATATTCTCTACATGCGAATTGAAATAATTTGTTCGCCTAGGCTCATCTTACGGTGAAGTTTAAATTACGCCGAGTAAACGAAATACATTTCAACGCTAAAATCGTTATTAATATCTTTCCAAACTGCAATTTAATAAAGCGTGTAAATGATTATTCACGTGATTCCCTACTAATTACTAAGTCAGCTAAAGGGTGGTACTCGGAAAAATTGCAATCGGTAACATCACGGTTCAAGATTAAACCTGATTTTGAAATCTCAGAACTAACATAGATTAGTTAGTTTACAATGTTGACCTTTTATTTACTGTCTTTTACTAGTTTTCACGGCAGGGCATTATTTTTGAAACAACCACAATGACGCTGGCTTACCCACATAGTGTGGTGGTGAGCGCGTTACTCTCCGGAAGGGACAATAGAGCGCTAGCTCCCCACCGCAGGCACCTGCGGTCTGGAGTTTTGCAAACTGGTTAGTTTATCTACTAATCATCTTCTTTGCTCTATTTTGAAAAAGTATTTTTAAGCATATTCTCTTCTGACAACTGTGGAAAAAAAAATGAAATGTCATCAATGAGAGAGCATTTGACATTAATCGGATTTCATCGAGATACACCACCACACGCGTTGCATTGATAGGTCCATCGTAACATCAGAAACATTGTTGTAACCGATTCGCTTATTCACGAAGCAAGCTACTGAACAAGTTAGGTTTTACTTGGTCTGCTACTAATTGACTGCAGCATGGTGATTTACGTTAGTATCCTTGTAATATTTACAATCAGTAATGGAAATTTGTTGTTCTTGTTGTTGTTGCTGCGTAGAAAATTGAAGATGATCGTAAATCTAGACTATTTCCTTTCAACCATAATAATGCTGAGATATTTGAGAAACTCTGGTCGGCAGGTGTCTGCGGTGGGGAACAAACATGCTATTATCCTTTTCGGGGGCTAACGCGTTCACCACCACACCATGCGGGTCCTTCATTTCGCCTATCTGTCAGGCAGTTCTATCGATCAGTGCCATCAGCAATCACCCTTCAACGGGATTGATCTAGAGAGCCCTATTTCCTTTATTGTGCTAATTTACTCATTCTGAGTTTTAGTGAAAAAGAAATCTTCCTGGATGGTTTGAGCATGTTCGGTGATTAGTCAACTAACAGCAGTTATTTTTAGTCGCAACTAACGCTTCTGTAAGATACAGAGTGCACCCGTAGTGAATGTGTAGTTTTTGAAACGCTGTGCTGATAACACTATCAAAACTACTATCACTATGACGCCAAAAGTCATACTCGCCTCTGTTGGCTGATCAATAAGCAATTCGTTCGCTTTTCCTCTATAGCTGACTATGATTAAGTGATGTCGATGTTTATTTCGAGGTTGCCGTTTGCGACAGTGACACTCAATAACTGATGAGACATCGCTCGATCTCTTATTTCTACCTGTGTTCGCCCTAAATCCCGAGAACATCTGACATCCACTAATGCTATTCGCCTTTCTAATTTGGTGATTTGTGGAGGACCTTAATATAAATGTCTTTTAATCTGTTCCTCTCTTGTTTTCAGACTACAGCATTGGCTTGTGTATATGCATTTGTTTCTAGACAACGGCCATGGCTGGTTTTGAAAAAACGGTGGCAAATTTTGAAGGAAAATTTAGAATCCTGTTATCGGCGCAAACATATTTCAGCGAAAGTTGGAACCATTAGAATTTCCATCCATGTTGCTAATGAGACACATGATCCTTTTTTAAGCAGTTTATAATTCTGGGGTTTTGGAAGCGATTAACTCGCCGAAGACATTTTCAGGAAAGGATTGCTTGTAAGAGGTTCTTTGTTAGGAGTGACTCTCAGAGTTTTTGCAAAGCTGTTAACTCGGTTGAGGAGAGCTTCGGTGAGTAAGCGGTTTAAGTGTAGTTTCTTAGTTGAATCTGTTGAATTGCGGCTGCTTCGAAGCGTCGAGAATGGTCGTGCAAAAGAATTGGACGTTTCCAGCTAAGCGACGTTGAATACTCACTGTGCAATTTTTAATGAAATTCATCGAATTCGTGACTGCATTCTTTTCTATGACCGTTTTATCAGGATTCATGAAGTTAGGGTGAGCTAATCTAGCCGTAGGCCACCAAAGAAGCCGATATCACCTCTCCGTTCAAATTTGGTTGCGTAAACTATTGAGGAGTTTCAACTCGGTTCATTCATTGCAATAAACATTGTCGGCTGGCTGTCCATTGGCATCTACTTTTCAGCGAAGATAACGGGAACATCGAAAAATGGATTGTTTCTGTTCTATAACAACTACTCGTTGGATTTCGAAAACTTGAGCTCTTTGATCTATGTTCAGTTCGTGTCTCAACTTCTTAAAGAGTTTTAAGCTTTCCAAATATCTTTGAAATGATATGAGGTTGTTGGATGACCAAAGCTGAGCTATTGTACAACCTCCAGATTAGTTCTAAAAGGTTAGCGCGGATTATTACCTTCAGATGGCCTTCGTCAGTTGCTAGTGGCATCCCACAACGTTGCTCATCAGCAAAACATGTACCGGTGTCAAACTACTTTACATTGCATATGTTTTCCGATCCGACCTCTTCACTCTATGCTTCGATAAAATTTCTTGCTGCTTCAGCTACGATTTATCTAGGTTTAAATCGAGACACAAAACACCGTGTATTCTATTGCTTTGAAAGCATTATTTCAACGAGCTTAAAATCATTATAAACAAATTGTTGATAAAGCAGCGCAACATAAACCGCTCGGCAGTAGGTAAACCTTAAAGTGACATACAAGGAAAATACAAGAGATAAATGATAGTCACTAAGTGCATCCAGAGAATTCACACTAACAAACTAATTCATTGGGGCTTCTTCCCCCTAATCGATTTCCCTGACTCTTGCTTCTCAGTGTCCAATTGCTATGTACACTGGCAATTTATATCACAACAGGTTCACTCAGTTAGAGACAGAGATGGGCATTTCCATCGGGAGGCCCAGAGAGAAGTAGTTCCTACGGAACATATCCTCTGCGAGCTAGTCTTGGCTACCTTTTCGCTATGAACAACAAAGTTCAATGGACGCACACCAAAGCTGTGATAATCTTCGTAAATAATTGGTCTAGTGAATTAACTACTTTAATTTAATCACTTAGTGATTCTGACGCTCCTGGAATGCCAGCGTTAGAACTTCGAACGATTTTCAAAGTCTTCATAACATTCCCCATTCTTAATACTGATTTTGCGCATTCATGACATTTTCACGGTGTTACAACGTCCTGACTTGCAGATTAGAGATCAGATTAGGAAGAAGAAGAAAAGAAATAGAGGAGAGAGAGCGAGATAAAGAGGTGGAGAGAAAATATGTCACTTCATCATATATCAGCGTGAGCAAGAGGTTCAGCATCCTTTATTATTTTTGCTAGTTATCACTTCACCTTTGACAAATCTATTGGAAAATGTTTTCAAATTTTGCGCTCAGGTTTCTACGAGACAGCATTGCCATATTTTTCATGGAGCCACTTTGTACTCAGAAAATTCACGTCTTTCAGCACAGGTTGCTTAGAAAGGTAATTTCATTCTTCCATTAACAACAGTACTGGATTTTCTGTTTTTCAAATGGTTAGGTTGCTTCACTCCAGGATTGGAAGCCGTATATTGCGCTAATTTATGGTGAGAGCGCTTTTGGCAAGGCCCGTATTGAGTTGTTCGATTCACCAAGGGAACTAAATTCCATGAAACCACACAAAATTTTCCTCCTCGAGCATTGTGTGTCCATTAAATCGCACACAAATACCGGTGAGTGGATAGATTTTTTCGTAGCATTTCATAAGGTTTATTAGGTTGGAGAATGTACAAACAAAATCGAACTGACATTGAATGGTGGTAAGGAAGCCAGCAGCAGCAGCAGATGTTTTCCAGATAAACAGACAAAGGCAGAGCTAATAATAAGCGATTCAGTTCTTTGCATTCATAAATAGTTCGCCTCATTACATTACGCTGTAGAACAATTCTCATATTAGAAACGATTTATTTCGAAATTCACCAATATTCGATGTTTGCGAAATCAATGTCCGATTTAGAATTTCATTTCCAGTAAATATTTTAGCTATAATTTCTTTTATGATGCTGCACTATTCTTCTACTGTTGCAAAGGTCGCTTTATGCCTTTCGATAGTGTGACTGTGCGCTTTAGTGTAAACTGAGTTTCTGATAAATTTCGAAGAGTGGAATTTCAGATGTCAAAACCGAAATTCTAGGAGTTATTGCCGCCAAACGGCTCGAAACATTAATGGAATACAGCACCTAGAAATTGTTAAGGAACGCAGAGTGCAGTTGGTTTGGAAATTTCCGCCATAGTGAATTCGACGTTGAAGATTACGAGGGTAGTGGCAGTACTTCCACTCGGGACAACGGTGAATTGAAAGCTGCGGTAGAAGTAAACGCACATACACAACTGTTCGACAACTTGCGAAAGAACTCGTTGTAAATATTTCAACTATTTTCGCATATTGTGGTAATATTACAGTTGAAGAATTTTAGCAAATCAGTGTTGCATTAATTGAATAAGAATACAGTAAATCACCGTTTTGAGATATTGTCGGCGCTTTTTCTGTACACCCACAACGACCAATTTCTCTATTGTATTGTACTGAGCGGTGTGGGATGGATTCTCTGTGATAACTGGCGACGAACGACGGAGTGGGTGAACCACGATGATGCTCCGTAGAAGTTTTCAGAGCCGAAATTGCCCTAAGAGAAGGTTGTGCTGGCCCTTTTTGATGTATAGTTGGTTTGACCCATCTTAGCTTCCTGAATCGGAATGGAACGATTTCGGCAGAGAAATGCGTTGATACTTCGATTAAGTTTTTTCCGAGCTGAGATATGCCATGTAAACATAAAAGTTGAAATCAACATTAATTTTGTAAATACTCAATTGGTTTCTATTCGTTTTTGTAGTCTGTTTTTCTAGAGGTAAGAAAACAGGTTTTTTTTAGTAATGGAAGAAGCTGGAAAAAATGGAGTTCTACATTGCATTTCGGTCCTTAACTTTAAAAAGTAATAAAAAAAAGCTTACTCTAGGGGTGGCTTTCAAGGTTCCAAATATCATTGTCTATATTTAGAAGAAACCCCACATATTCATCTTCTATTGAATAATAATATCGAAGTTCGTCTCAAATGTGATAATTATGAAGGACTAATGAACTATCTCAGTATAGCTGCATTTCCGAAGAAGGTAAAATTGTTCTTCTATGATCAGAACTTTCTTTCTATGCTTGTTCACTTTACCAGTTAAGTATGTGAAAACTACACTGAGAACTTTTATGGAGTCATCTTCTTCCGACACGGACGATATTCTTTTCTGTGAGTGTTTCCATTTCTCTCAAAGAAATCATTATTTTTGCGCTACAAAATGAGGGATAAAAAGTTGACTTAAGGATAGCCATAATGTGAACATAATAATTCAAGTCGTTTGGAACTTTAAGAATTCTAGATGACGAATACCCAGTGCTGTTTCTGGTGTCCACAATGACGAAAAAGAAAAGTCGTGCCGAAGGAAACTACTCATTGTGTTTTGGCGAAGTCATTACCTTAATGCACTGTAGCGTTCCCGTTCAACATTTTCCATATAGCGATATCATTTGGTGAGTTCTTGAAAGTAATAAGGCCATCGCGCTAAACTCCTTCCTCCCCAGCAGTTTACAGGCTTCTCATAGTGCAGGTGTTCCTGAGTGTTGAAAATCTCAGCGGGGTTTCGTTTCTGCTACAAAGTTATTTGAACTGAAAAGCAATTTCTCATATCTAGAGACGTCTTTGTGGACCAGACATTGAACCCGAGTGCTGTTTGCTCATGCTATCATTCGCAACCATCTTTTAAGCACTTCTTCTTAAAAAGGATTGTTCAGAATTGACCGCTTCAAATAATTACGTTGTACTTGGCTGATAGCAGTTCCCTGTTTTTTTTTGGCTTGCATCACAGCAAAATATCCAATTATTCGGATATTTCTGTTCAAAAGCAAATGGTAGGAAAAAGTGCAGGAGCAAAAATTAGTGAAAAAGTAGAAACGGGAGATTATTGAGACTAAAATGAAGAAGGAGATGTGAATTATCTTCCTTGATAGTCAACAAGGTTCTTTTTAAAGAATTAGTTTCCAGATCTAATTATTGTTTCACGGATTAGGAAACACATAAGAGCAGTTCTTGTTAGGTTAAGGGACTGATTTTTGATTTAGGGCAGCTGTAGGAGAAAATTCGCTCGGCATATCAGTTGAAAATTGTGGGCTTTTTGAATTCATCTGTGATCGACCACTGCTCATCATTGATCATATGAGGTCTTTCAATTTTTTTGTCCAGTCCCAGAGTTCTATGCTTCCACTGCCACTGCTCTCAATCTACTAACTTTTCCATTGCACGACTGATGGACGTTGTATCCCTGGAAGCCATATTTATTAAGATTTTCCAGGAAACATATAAAATTCCAAAACACCTTTCCTGCAGTGAAGCTGAACACGAAGAGAAATTACAAACGGTTCTATCACCAGGCACGCCAGAAAGCTATTATTGAATCGAATTTCAGGTAACGAGAAGCTCATTTCTTTGAGCCGTTTGCTTTTTTCTTGTTATATACACTTTTTCAATTAAACTCAGTTAATAGTACTAGTTGTTGCGTGCAAAGTGCTGCAGACTAATAGGAATGTGCAAAACTGACGGTGAAACACATAGCTTATCTGACGTCGAATTATGATGTTCTTTCGATTTTTCAACACATCTTTAATGTCAATGGTGATCCTTCGCAGTAGAACAAAAGTTCAATCGCGTAGAATCGTATCATTGTCACAACCTTGCTGTCTCAGTCCTTAGTTGATAAACTCGATTTCCTCTAAGGATTTCATTTCAGTCACACCTCAACGCTGGACTGCCAACGTACATCAAATGCAGATGCCGTTCATGGCGATCACCAATTTTCTCTTATTGGAGAACATGAAAAGGGGAAAAAGAACAAATCAGAGAAATTACGTAGCAAAGTCTCAATGAAAAAGGGCAGTGTTTTCTCCCAGTTTTTTAAAAGGTGTGAAATTATCCTTTTAGGAGAGTTGTCATGCAACACTTTCTTAAAAATTTTTCTATCATCAATGTTCTCAACTTAGGAATTCGCGAAAGAAAAACTTTGAGTCAGATCGAATGAAGTTTGAAGAAAATGCCGATGACGAGTGGATGAGGTATAATTATTCCCACGACCGACTTTCTTTTAACCTCAGCATTGAAGAAAAACATCGAGATATAGTTATTGTTAAGCGCATATGTGCTAATCAGTATGTTAACTTGTTGCCTGTGGTCGTTAGTGTCACAAATGTCATAAGCAGGTTGGCTTTACCACTAAAAACTCCAGCGCTGATCGGTTCAATAATAAAGGGGCAGGAATGGTCTGACTACCCGAATCTGAGTGAACATTAGTATGTTGACAACGAGTCAGCATATGTAAGTAATTGCTCATGAAAATATTTTTATCATGATTTTTCGTCCTGTAGAGTCATAGGCCATTGGGTCACACAAGAAAAATTTACGAGTCTGTGAAAATAAAGCCAATATTTATAGTAACTGCCACGACCGACTTTCTATTAACCTCGGCATTGATCAAGTGATTTTCTTCGTATTTTTGTTGAGCAAACGCGAGGTGTTACTATTCTTTGTTCACGATTAAGCTAACGTTTCGGCGAATTTCGCCTTCTTCAGAGCCGCTTTCTATGAGGTTTCCACTAAGTATGTCACGCAGAGACCAACCGCACAGAAATCACGTGGAAGTATAATGTATATTATATAATATTTATTAGGTTTATATATTTTTTATTTATATTATTTTTATATTTTTATATTTTTATTTTTTATTTTTTTTATTTTTTTTTATTTTTTTTAACCCAATATTTATAAGGTTTTTTTTACAGTACTAAGATAATAAAACACGAAATGAAGTCGCTGAGTGCTTTCACAAATGTTTTCTGAAAAGGTTGAAATATTTTCGGCCTAATAATGATATGATAGGGATTAACGCTTTCTCTCTAGTCAGATTCTCTTTGTTACATCACATTTCTTGTGGGATTTATGAAGCAACATTATCGCGGTGTTGTGAAGCCGTCGATTGAAGCTACTGTATAGGATGTGTACCCACTCCTTTCTTGATTAGCACTGACAAGGTGACATTGCTTTCGACGCTATCAATTGTTCCATTATGATTAATCTATCTATATTGCTCGTACATTTGTAGACCGACTTTCGTCTAACCTTGGTAAGGTCTTTTTTCTTTCATTGATAAGCTAACACGAGATTCATATAAAACTATATTCGACCAACGTATCGTTGCCTTGGTTTTCGCCAGAGCCGTAATATTCCGAGTCGATAGTCCGCAGTTTTGTGGTATGGGTTTTCGCGTTCGCGTCAGGCCAAATCCGGAACAGTAATTCACCGATCGAATGTTGTGATTGTTCTATTGTTCATGCTTCGAAGTCCAGTACTATGTTGAACGCGTCGTCTGTCTTCACGAGACTTCTTTCAAACTTTCAAATGAGTGGTGCCCACAATTTTAAGCATTATACAATACCCGAATCGGAAGTCTACGATTAAAAAGACGTAGATCAATTCCGACCTTGACAATCTTCGTCGTTTACTCGCCGAAATCAAACTGTGACGTTGAAGAAGTCGAAGCGTTCTATATGGACTTGGAGAAGTTCTACAGAGAAGACCATACATTCTTCAAGGTCATCATTGGAGATTTCAACGCCAAGATTGGACCAAAAAGAACTTCACATTGCGACCCACGGATTATAATGGAACGAACAGGATGAGCGGCTAAGTTTATCACGGCGACCATGACAGTCCATGGTTACTCGCAATTCCAGAAGCCCCACACTCAGCGCTGGACGTGGGAGTCTCCCAATGGAGGGTACCATAACGAAATAGACCACATCATAGTAAATAGAAGGTTTTACCTAACCGATGTCGCTGTTGTCCCTAAATTCTACACGGGATCAGACCATCGTCTCCTTCGTGCAAGATTCTATTTCTCGCGGAAAGGAGAAAAAGCCGCTAAATGTAAAAACCGAAGTCCCAGAACCACCGTAAACTGGGACTTATTCAATTCATTAGTCGACTGTTGGGAAGATGCCATTGTCGGTAATATCGACGAAGAATGCGATCGGCTTATTCAACATCTTCACGTTAGCGCTATGAAAGCTGAGAGTTCGAAAGTCACCAAGAGACGTTTGTCTCCAGAAACACTCGAGCTGATACGCCAGCGTGGAATCGCACGAGCTGCAGGCAAACGCGAACTAACGTCCCAACGGGCAAAACAATGCAGACAGGTGATAAAAGAAGATCTTAAAGAGAGAAGAGCAGCAGTGGCCGAACCGGCTCTTCACACGTTACCTGTCTGAATATAAGGTCCCTACTCAGTGGAAGACCAGCAAGACTGTGTTATTGTCCAAGAAGGGTGACCTACACGATATCGGCAACTATCGCCCAATCTGCTTGCTGTCTGTCGTCTACAAACTTTTCACTCCAGTCATCCTAAACAGGATTGACAGAACATTGGAAGAAGGAGAGCCATGTGAGCAATCAGGGTTTCGAAAAGGATTTAGTACGATGAACCACATCTACACGATGACAAGGCTCATTGAAGAATGGCGAGAGTGCAAAAGACCACTCTGTCTCACTTTCATTGATTTGCAGAAGGCCTTTGATTCAATTGCAATAGAAGCAACCATGGAAGCTCTTGATAGTCAAGGTTTTCCTACTCGGTGCATAAAGATTCTTCGTGAGCTGTACAAAAATTTTACAACCAAGATATCACCAGTCTACAACGATATTAACATTGATGTCAAAAGAGCAGTTAGGCGAGGAGATACCATCTCGCTAAAATTATTAACCGCCACCCTCTAGAATGTCATGCGAACATTGGAATGGGATAATTTGGGAGTAAAATACGATGGTCGGCAGTTACACCACCTTCGCTTTGCTGATGACACCGTCGTTATAACACAAAACATTAGCCAAGCCGAACGTATGCTTGAAAACTTTGATAAAGCCTGTGGAAAGATTGGTCTTCGACAAGCCTAAAAGAAAGATATGATGCTCGACCAGTCCCTATAGTGAGCGGAACCCACTGAGCTACTCTTACACGCGACAGGGAAAAATGGAAAATTTACCGGCGCCCGCTCGAACCACTCGACGATCATCGGGACTACAGCTGATGCAGGTGATAGAAATATCAGTCTAACTTTCGAGATTATAATGCAGAGCACAAAAGAACTGCGAAGATAAACAGATGCTGGTTCCTTCTGTTGGTAGACGACCTGTTTCGAAAATTCGGAAATTGTTTCTTTACAGCTGTTGCTTATGTTTACTGAATTTCTTCCAAATGTCTGGTAAGCTTATTCCTAGAAACCTTAACGGTTTTTTTTACACTTCAGAGACCTTCAGGCACCAGCTTTGTGGCTTTTCTTTGAGAATAATATGAATATTTGTGCATATATTCGCCCACGCGGAGTGCTTTTCTTCTTTTGCGGGCTTTTTGCATCATATAGCACAATTATAAATACTTTCTATGATGGTTCACTCAGAAATGTCGGTGTCTGTGTCAATATAAAGCAACAATTTTTGTGCGGTTGTGGAGCTTCTACGATAGGAAAAGTCCTCCGTGGAATTACTAGTGCTCAAGTGGAGTTGTAAGTTTGCTTGTTTTCCTACATTGGCTTTTGAAGGGCGGTAAGCGCAGCGGTAATCAGCCGTTCCATCAGTATGGCGCTGGTTCGATTCCACTATGGACCCATCAAGTTTCTAGTTCCTCTGTGATCGGGAAATTGTTACTTGACCTGTCTGAGAACAATCCACTCTCTGCAGTAGAAATGAGAATGTTTTATCCCACCTATAACAGAACTTCAAAGAGAATCGGCCTGGCCATTATTTAAGGAGATTCATAAGGAAGGCAACAATATTCAAACAGCAGTCGAGCTCAAGCACAAAAAGTGAAAGACCTACTTGGATAATGGATGAGAGGGAATAGAATAGAGCTAGAATCCGCCCAGCAGATGCGCAGATGGTTCGTTTGAAGTTTAAAAAAAAGCCTTGGATTTTGCTTGTTTATAGGTAATTGGTGGTAAACATATTGCGAAGCACTCTGAGTAATCCAATTAAGCCATATATTTCGAAGTTTATTGCTGCTTTTTTATGCAGTAGGATGGTGTAATTGATCCTCTCCTCGACAAAGAACGACTTTCCCAAACACCACAGTCATCTGACTTATCAGGATGGATGTAGATAAAATGTAGACACACAAGCACTCTAAAACTTAACGATACTTCAGTCTTATATTGTATTTATGCAGCGAGGTTAGGGTTGTTATCTAGGTACTTCAACTTTAAAATGACGACACTGTTCAATCCAGCTTCTCCTTCTTCACGATTTTTCTCAGTATTTTTGTTTGTTTGGGTCTTTGAATCCTTTTCTGAAAAGTTTTTTTATTGCACAGTATTAAGTAATTGATGTCGCAGCACTTAGATATCAGTTTTCGTTTTGTTTCTTGTTTTTTTTTGAGACTTAACTTTTAATGCTCGCTATTGTTTATCATCTTATCGTGAGTGTTCTTGCTTATTGAACAGCAATGCACACCGAACTATTCCCTTCTCAAGAGTTACGCAATGTAGGAACGAGCACGGCATTTAATTTCGTGAACCATACTGATAGTAGGCTTACCCCCACAGTAGACGTGACTACCTTCTGTCCAAAAACGGAGGAATGCTTCGTTGCAAAAGAACTATGTTGCTCGTGTTAAGCCCACGTAAGTGTATTGACATAGACGAATACGAATGGAATTTATCACTTCAGTGATTCTCTGCCAAATTACTTGACTAGAATCCACATGGCTTAGATGAACTCGCAAACAAGAGTTTCTGGGAATGAAAAATTATGATATAATCTCGTACCGACATCTAACAATGATGTCTGTCTCACTGGAAATTTGTCTTATTTATGCGGTGGCATAAAAGGTTCTACTGCATAATGACCAATCGTCTTTATACATAATCAACGTCCTGTAGAGTCCGTTTTTTAAAAATCCACTTCATTGTGTCTTTCTACAGGGAAGAAATCAGAGTCCATAGTGCGACGTGCAGTGTGCGAATTGCTGATTATTTAATCGACTCTCTTGCAGTCGTCACATACCTGGAAGTGTGTATTCTTACAGTAACTGCCACGACCGACTTTCTATTAACCTCGGCATTGATCAAGTGATTTTCTTCGTATTTTTGTTGAGCAAACGCGGGGTGTTACTATTCTTTGTTCACGATTAAGCTGACGTTTGGGCGGATTTCGCCTTCTTCAGAGCCGCTTCCTATGAGGTTTCCACTAAGTATGTCACGTAGAGACCAACCGCACAGAAATCACGTGGAAGTATAATGTGTATTCTTAGATAATCAGCAATCGTCACTCGAAAGGAGCTTTTCGCCGTTTTGTGACTCATTTCTAAACTGTAATTTAGAAGACTTTAGTTTTGGCTTTGCTTTATGCTACGAAGAGAAATAGGTTGAGCAACATCATTGCGCGCAAGTAGTGTCTCTCAATACAAATGCAATTTCTCCTAAAGTAACTGTTCTATTGCTATAACACTACATTGTTTTCGGTGTTTACATAGTTTATTGTAGTAGCACTTGGAAAATGCTCACCGATATTTTGTTTCAAAGCTGGTTTAACCGTATTAGTTATTACGACTATTTTAGATTCATGGAAGGGATTTATCCAGTGGGCGGCTTACTGCAACATCGACACCAAATTGTGAACTGCTGATAAACGACGAGCAGCGAATCGAAAAATATTCCAGCACTATTTCATCATTACCCTATATTTGTATAATGATAATAAAGGATAAAGCGGTCGGCGTTTATCAATCCCTAAAGGATGTGCCATGCATTCAACTTCATTAAGTATCGTCCTAGGTGATTGAATGCATATCTGGCCTTTTACAATAACTCACGGTGGCCTACCGATGTATCGATCCATTGCTGCTATCCTCCCAGACAAGTCTGGTATCAATTTACTGACCCCGAAGGGATGGAAGGCTTGGTGAGCTATGGGCGCTGGATTCCACGTGCGTATCGCAGTGGCACCTCCGACCACTGCGCCACACTCGCCCTTGTATAATGAAGAATCGTATAATTTTTCTACGATAATATCTACTTAAGAGCAAAACTACTAAAAGTCGCTTTCAACAGTAACGTCTACTGTGAGCGATGAAAACACCCATTTAGCGAACTGAAAAAATTGCATACGTGAACCGAACAGGTCAGCTAAGTTTCGTATACATATCTGGCATTTTTATCGTTGCCGAATAGATATTCACCAAAAACTCTATGGAAAAAAAGGAGCAGTGAGTGAGAGAGTTCGAGTCAGTTAGCTCCGGTGGTACGGATTCAGATCTTCTTATTGAAAGATGAACAAAAAGTCAAATATAACCATTTATTTGGTTTTCAGATAATTGGTTCTCTATCATTATTCTATCAGAATAACCTCTACGTTCGTGACTAAATTTATGAATGCATGTGTGGATATTCATGCATGTGTACAGAATGGATCGTGCATATCAATTCAGGTAAAAGCTAACAATCAAGTGACGTCAAACGATGCGAGTGATGGTTTTGGATCCATGCAGTAAGCTTTACGTCTGCCTTGGTACTCCACTGGCTGCAGTTATATGCACTCAGCTTATAGAGCAGACTCCGAAAGGATAATTGCAGTACTAAGTTCCCGCTAACACTGAGAAAAAAGTCTGCTTGGGAGAGCTGTGACATCCTTTTGTACTCCAGGCACAGATAATTAACCGATTTACGGTCCATACAGGTGTGACTAATTTCCACTGTTCTTAAATCTTGCTACGACATTCTTTATTTAAGATATAACATTTATTTCGCATTGATTTCAATGACATCTCCGAATATACTTAACCCTAAACTTTGGGCAGACATATCTCGGGTCACGATGAACTAACTGCACGTATTCAAATGAAAACGATTCAAAATTACAAATTATTGCCAGCAATACACACTTCATGATACTTGCAAAAAGAATTTTTTCACTTTGCTCATCGTCGAAGCATGTATTTCGAAAATCGAAGCAATTCAATGGCCACGATTTCGTAGAATGGTTTTGATGTGGGAGCTGTTGCTCGTACGTTAAATATCTTAAAAACACAAAATCCATTTCCAAATTTTCATAAATTTAGGTCAATAGTAGCCTTGAAGAACGTTTTTGGGAAAAAATGATAGAGCGTAAGACATCTTCTGTAATTCAGCCTAATTCTCAGTTCCTTAATTCCTCTAGTGATCCCGAAATTACTTACCGTCAATTATTGAAGAACCAACACAAGTCGCTATTTGCTAATGTTCAAGTCAATACAAACTTGACGTGTTGTTGAGAACGGTGTCAGTCCGTCCGTCTTTTCTCGACATCATCTAGCCGAGTCATTCAAACGACAGTTGCGGAGACGTTTTTGCCTTACCTAATGAATAACTGTTTTAAAATGACTTAGTTATACACCGGGTACCCATGCTAGACATCAAGTAAAATACAACTATTTTTTACAGTAACTATTACAATGACTGATAATTTTGAGCTGCTTTTGCACTCATTTTAAAAATGGCTCTCCAATACGTCTATATCTCTACTTCGGAGCAAGTACGCTTAATGCTCCTTGCTACGCACGAAAACTAATTGTCGCTAAACAGATGTGGTTCCAAATTGTTCAAATCCAATTCTTTCTGCTTAACATGTATTCAAATTGTTGAGCTTAGACGAGGATGTTATATAGGTTTTATTCGGCAAATGCTTCGACGACTTCGTCTTCATCAGAACCCAAGGTCTGAGTCGATGGTCATCAGATGTTCGCCTTCACGCTATGGTGTCTTCATTTTCATATCGAATCAGATTTTTCTCAGTGGAGCATCTCTCAAACGGGGCATACTCATCCTGCGATGTTCTTTTATACAGGATGCTGGTTGCTGATAATAGTGATTTTCTGGTGATTACGACTTGTTTTTTCCGATCAATCCATCCTGGAGATGTCGACATTGTTATCAATAAGTATGGAGCATAAGAGAACCTATTTTTTTTTTAACCTCTGTGTGACTATGTTCAAAGCTTAGGCCAAATAAAAGTTGTGTAACAACCTCATTTAAGTCCAACCATTTAGACACTTGTTGGTTAGTCATACTGAGGTTTGAAGGAAAGTTGTTCTGAAATATTGTTAAGTCCTTTCCTCTTGATTTGATGATTTTTTTTGTCTCAGGAATTGATTGCATCGATTCTATTCTGGTTAGAAACTAATCATCTTATCCCCCTGCCATTCTGATTGTAATATTACGCACTTTCTCGAACTCCCTACGCAAAAAGGATGGAGGTGCCGATGTTGCTTGTGGACCTGAATGGGACATGTGTTTCAAAAAAGAATCCGAATGCTTAAGCGATAACTTACTGCTTATAAGAGAACGCTAATTGCATGCGTGACTCCATGCGGTTTGAAACATGTTCCTGTTATTCTCTATTTTTTATTTCACCACATCGAGTAGAAAAAAAATAGCTAATAGAAACAGCGTTTCAGACAATTCTAGGTTTGTTGGAGTGAAAGTAAATTCGAACCATATACAAATCCTTATGAATATGTCAGTTGGGTTTACGATGGCGTTGTGGTAATTGTGATACATGGTGTGAATTATGCTTGTGATCCCTGAGGACTTCCAATCCTAGGCTCAGAAGCATAAAGGCGAAAGAATCCGACGACTATCAATCCACTGCACTTCTCCGACTACTGCTTTCTTGGCCGTCTTTGTTTCATAGAATATTTCTTACTTTTCGTAGATTGCTGTTTTTTATAACCAGCCTTATGATTGATGATAAGCATAGTGCTCCTAGACATCAGTAACTGCGTCGCTGTGATTTGGTGCTCATCAGCTTCTATAACATTAATGTCGCCCATAGTGATTGGAAAAGTTCATGCATGCAAATAAGGGCGACAGTGAGTGGAATAACATGACGAAGCTAGTCATCTCCAAAGCCTTCCTTTTTCCTCTCAATCTCATCATGGGCAAGGAATCGATGCGCCGGTATGA
Source organism: Angiostrongylus costaricensis (assembly GCA_900624975.1). Taxonomy (NCBI): domain Eukaryota; kingdom Metazoa; phylum Nematoda; class Chromadorea; order Rhabditida; family Metastrongylidae; genus Angiostrongylus; species Angiostrongylus costaricensis. The sequence continues at coordinate 142,488 of UYYA01004007.1, read as the reverse complement.
AGGAAAAGAGTAGGACATAGCTGCTTGTGGCTAGTGTTCTGCTACACTTCATATTCTATACTACATCAGTTAACACACACACCCAAATATGTATATACTTGTATATATCTGTGTACATATAAATTTACGTACATGAATATGTGCATACATGTGCATATCATGTATACGTTTATATGTGTTCAAATGTGCTTGTATACGTATACTCTCATATGTGCATAATATATACATATATACACACTTATAAACAAATGTGTACGTAGATACAGGCGCGCACATATGCGTGCTATGCCCACATGCTTGCTTGTATACAGACATACGCATATTTATACACTAACGGAATGCTCTGGTAGCCTTTGTCCAGCGACTAAAATTTGTTATACAGCGATTGCATTGAGTGCAATCCATTTCGCTGCACAAGTCTTGGAGCACCACCCACTCAGTGATGGTTCTCTGAACCGATATTTCCATAGACATGAAACTAACAACTCGCAGTGATCTGACTTATGCTTCGGCTTTATTAAATTATCTCTTGCACGAGTTCTTGGCGATCGCGTTAAGCTTAGTAGTTACCATTCTGTACCATAGCAGAAAATAAATTCCTCTACCCAACTGTTTTCATTCTTTCCATCGGTGGTCTAAGTAATAACCTTCGAACATGTCATAGCAGTGTTATCTATATATTTTCTCAGATTTTCGACTTTCAGCGTTTATTTTTTGAATTACATCATCCAATAGCGAGTTGCCCTACTCTGAACTTCCCTTGGTTAACAATGATTCTGTCGTAACCACGTTTATGCCAAAGAAAAACGCTTTCTGCAAAGCTATAGCAACAGTTCTGTTTTCATAAAATATCAGTTCACAAATTACACTGCTTCAGAGCATTACATAGGTTGAAAGCTTCACTTGATTCCAGTGTTTTTCTTCACCGGACAAGTTTTCTATCTGAAGGTAGATAATCAGATAGTTTGCCAGTATTTATTTGTTTTCGAAAATCACTACAGGAATTCTTTCTCTATCTATGGGTTTTTCACCAATATGAAATTTTTCTTTTGGAAAAAGTTAAGATGCTGGCTTGTTGTCACAACCTTGCATTCGTGATAATGCGACAGAATAAAAGCACGGCCTTCCACTCAAGGCCAATAACGGCTGTGGTCTCCTATTGCCGCCATCGAGATTAAAATATTAAACGCACTTTCAATATGCTTTATGGAGCTGGCGACTAAATGGAGGCAATAAAACTAACGTTCGACAAGCTTAAACCTCACACTGCTGAGCAATTTCCGATGAATTCCCGCCATGCCCACATTCACGCTGTTCACGTTGTCATTAGTTGTTATAAGAACACGACACTAGGAAGAACAAAACCAGTAAATAACACGTAATAGAATGATTGCAACGTTTTCTCGAAAACAGCTCAATCTCTTTAAAAGTAATTCCTTCAACTTTTTGTGATGTAGTGACGCGGTACAGCAACGATTCCTGGTTGTGTCAATAGATAGCTATCAACCAGTGCTTAATGTTTGCCTATCACACACCATTATATCTCTTCCAAAATGGAGCCTTTCAAAACATATCATCATCGCATCTTCTGCACCATCTTCATACATTTTTATCTCATCACTCTAAGAAAGCCTTTATTCTCCTAATTTTTCCCTTTTTGGAATAAATGTCAAAGTGATTCATGCAAAGCACGTCTTACCTTTGTGTTTTCTTAGATATCTATGTGGTTGATATCACTTACGATGCATGTTTAAGCGCGTTTAATCCTCAGCGTTCTCTAGAAGACAAAGCGATTATAAAATGCACTTTTGTATAAGAATAAGACATGAACGGACCACATGTTTGAGCGTTCCTCTTCAGTTAATGAAATATAAGCCTTAAAACAAACAAGACTGGTTTTGTCTAAAGTATCTAGCAATTGGTGTGAAAACTCAGGCAAATGTACACGACCATGACAACTCTATCAACAACACTCGACTGTAATCCTCTCATTGCAAAGCTGGAGGCTCAACAGGTTGTTGTGTCTGTCGGTGGCCACCAGCACCAAATGACCACCGACTATTGCGAATTAACAACAACTAGTTATGTTTGTCACATCGACTGTTTCTCACATCACTGCTATTGCTCACTCACCATTTATTCCTCATGAGTCAAAGTGGAATATTTATCGTGCTGCAAAGTACCTGAACTTATTAATATTTTTGGGACGAGACATTTTTATAAGGTCAAATGTTGTAGCTCCAAAGAAAACTGAGCGAGTAGTTTTGTTCTTGCTGCTCGGACATTAGTAACAATTGTTATTCGTCAGCGTAAACAGAAAACACAAACGTGGAAATCCATTAGTGGTTGCCAGTTGACAGCAGTCGTTTCTATAGAACCACCGAAACGCTTTACATCGATTCATTGTAGCCATCTTCGGCTAATTTGCATATTTCGGCACAGCAGCTTCATCACCATTCAGCAGCTGCAGTTGGTGGTCCTCTAAATAGAATAACTCACGAACTACGTGGTGGGCCTTCAACTGTCGACAGACACTCAAACTTTCGATACATGTTTCAAAAAACCGCTTCGGACTGTGCTGCTATTGACTACTCTCCTTTTTTCTTCCCTAATCACCTTTTGTCCAAAGCGGGCATAATCAGCCTTTGACGATTATGCGATGATCTTTAGATCAATGAACACATTGATTAACATCTTCCGTTCGGTTAAGCGTTGTGCGCCAATTAGTTGTTATGTGTGAATATTTGGCATAGATAGGCTTGCCATTATCATTAATATCACTTGAAACTACAGTAATACTATTGTTGGATTCAATGACTAAATAAATAAAAGTGTTGATGGTGATGATCAACTCGCTGAGCAGTCGATTCTCGTCGAATTTGTGACTCGAGACAGTTGTTCATCGCATCGTTAAGTGGTACGAGGACTAGCAGCGACTACTGACCCACGTTTTCCTCCAGTCTTTCGTTTTTGCATCCATCGACATCTCGTGCCCTCGACATTTACGACCGTGGTTAACAAATCAGCTGGCTATCGATCAGGCGGCGGCCGACCAAAGTTGGTTTTTCGAGTGTGTTGGTCGCTCTTTCCGTCCGCCATCCCTCTTCACTCAGCGCCTCCTTTACTCTCCATATTCTGATAGCTTTCGCCACTACACAAACACGCAGTCGTCTGAACTAGTAGTGGTCGACATCGTTCACATTCTATGCTCGCTGTGCCATTATGAGATTCCGCTCATACCATCGGCCCAGAGTTCCAATTCTTAATCTTAACCGATGATCTGCTTTATCGCCTATATAACATCCAAACCGTCGCTACGTAAGCGTCCTTTTTCTGCCTGGCTTTACAATCCCTCTATATCCTCTATATCCGTTTCCCTCTTTTTTCCTCTCCATTTCCCTCTCTCTCCCTCTCACTTCTTCCAATTGGCTGGCGCTGTGTTCGGCCTGGATGGGGCATTGGGTCGGCACAAACGGATCCTTGGGGAATAACGAGGTCAGTGGAAATATGGTGTGCCATCTAACCCATTTATTTCCATAGAGCTTTAGTACAAATTCTTTGCACCCTGCAGAATTGGTTATCTAACACATTTCTTATTGTTTTGTCGAATTGGCTTGTTATGCGATAGTAATTTGACTGCATATTCTAGAACTTGGTACCAATGATACCGAACTCGATTTGGTTTTTTTCTTGTTTCAAACTCACCTTGTACTTTTCACCAATTCATCTCCTTCTCCATACCTCAGATTGATTACTACTTTTCTTTGCCGGTCCAATGGACGAGATTACTTTGGAAGCAAATACTGACAAAGCACATCGGAGCACAACCACTCCCCTCTTCTCAGTGATTGCTCCTTGCTCCGCTCTAACTTGACTGACTTTTTGGTAATCTTCCTCTTCTGAACGTTGTTTGAAGACTTGCTTTAATTGATGGAAATGCCTCTGTCCGGTGTCCGTTGCCAAAAGCAGTGAGGCGCATTATTTTCCTTAATTCTGCTTTTCGAAGAGATGTGGCGCGCAGCTGCGAATTGGTCGTGTTCGCGTGTGCATGTGTGTATTGCTCGTCCAATCAATCACAGTCAGTTGCACTAACAATTCGTGTATTCGGTTTATTAGGCAAATTTTAGAAAGTTTTTTCCATTTACAGAATGGCAGGGAAAAGCGTGAATCCGAATTCGGAGAGAGAAAGGCCATTTCGTTTCGATCCCGATGATCCTGACTACATCAAGGATTTGCAGCGCCCAGCTGTCATCAAGGTGTGTGCATCAATTTCTTTCTAGTGACAAGTTCATCATTCTTCTATCGGTCATACTTCCCACCTTTTATGATACCATAAAGCTTGTGAAATCGCTTTCTTAGGTTTAGATTCAGAGGCTTTCGACTATAGGTGTGTTATCTATGGGTGTATGTAGATATATATGTGTGCTATTGTTGTACTTGCTTAATTTTTTGAAAGCTTCTGACCGAGCCATTATTTCTGGAATTTTTCGGCAGAATCATGGTTGATGATTCCTGAAGTAAATTGGTGCAATATGTAGTTTTCAGGAAGACCTCACAGAAATGGAACGACGAAAGCGAGTGCAGCAGCTGTTGGAGTCTAAGAGTTTCTGCAAAGAGTTAGAGGAGGTGCGGTAGAATCTAAATGTTCTTTGAAAGTGATCGGTAGTTACCAATGCTTTTCAGGTGATCAGACAGGAGTCAGAAAGCAATCGTAGTGATTCTGAGCATCTAAAGACAATACAGCGGCTTTCCGAGCTCACTCTTCCCAACAGTGCTATGTCATTTGCTAGTTTGCATTCTCTTGGTGAGTAGGTCTTTATTATTCCATGTATTCCAGGCTTTACATGAATGCTTTGTGGATACCTTTTCTTTTACCGTTGTCCCTTTTTTAAAAGATTTCTGGATCGCTATGATTAGGCAACCAACACGAACAGATTCTTTTGGGCTTTCTGGGCATGTAAATATAACGCTTATGATGCCGCTGCGTTTAATGTCGATTGCCAGAGAAGGGGAGGCAAGAGTTTAGCGGCGGTGAACCTCACATATTTTCGCATTTAGTTGTTCATTGAATTCGATGGTTTTGATCGTTTCTTTGTTAACAGCGTCGTCAGAAACAAGAATTGCCGCTCTGATCTCACTATCGAAAATGTCTGAAATTCATAAACTGCCACAACTAGAAAAAAATTTGAGAGGGGACCAAGTCGACTAACACTCAGAATTTCCAAGAGGAACTTATTTAGACCTGTTTCCAATTAAGAGCCAATTAAGTGTAGTAGCAGATTTTTCCACTAGTTTTTCCCTTTTTCTGTTGCAAAAGTTTTCTAGGAGATTTCACTAATTCCTAGGCAGTTTGTGGAGAGTTTGCAGTCTTATTTTAAACAGTGGTGTCGTTTACTTTGTTTAGATCCATGCATATATATGCTAAATTTTTTTTTGGGTAACAGTAACTCGAAGCTCCACTGTGAAAGCTCAGAATTGATCATAGGGTTGCCTACATTGTTCTGGGATTTATGTTTTTTTGTCGCACATCTGCCTTTCTTGTTTTTTTTTGAAGTCCTTTCGGTTTTCCAGTCGGTAGATATTTCTTATAATAGCCGTTAACTAAGCCTTGAATTCAATTGTTTCCTTTAAATCATAGCTAGTGTTATAAGGGTAAGTGTGCTCATCTCATTTTCCTTTCTATATACTTGGTCATTATGTTGATTATGTGAGCCATCTGCACCTTTTTTTTCTGAAGATTCAGCAATTGGTCAGGATGACGCTTTGGGAGATCTCAAGAAAAGTTACCTCAGCACTGCAACGAAAAAAAATCGATCATCCAGCAATGCACCAGTTTCGATACTGCACACACGGGGTGGTCTCGTATGCAGTGTGGAGTGATGAGAAGCACTGACATACTCCAAGTTTACATAAACCATCTTTAGAACCGGATCAAGGCTATGCATCCATGGCACCTCACGAAGACTGTTTCTTGCTACATATCTACAACTTGAGCGCAGTCCATGCAAACGGCGGTCTTTGTGTTTGTCACGTTGACAAAGCAGTCCTGAAGTCCATGTCAATGTCGTAAATTCTTACTGTGAGGGAAGCGATCTGTATTGAAGACCGCTTCTACGAATTTCTTCTTGGATACTTCAATGTCGGAGTAGGTAGGACCAGTGTAAAGAGATACAGTATCAGAAAAGTTTGGATAGGAAGCCGAGACAATAGCAAATCGTCTAGCTGAGCTCCTTTCTATGATATTCCACTTAATTAGAAGTTTTTTTTTTCGAGAACATGGTGAATGATCGCGTGGTGTGGCATTTCATTAGTACCTAGAATCGAGCAGAGATCGATGCTACACTCACAGGCAGAATGCTTGGATAATTTTATGCGCGTTCCCATCATTTGAACAAAAAGATGTGTTGCATGTGTTGAGCACCTTCTTGAAGAAATTTTATGCGTGTATGACTAACAAGTTAACTATAAAACGACCGAAGGTTGTTGATGTGCAGGGCAGAGTTCTCTTCCTCAAACAAGGAGTTCAACTCTTTTCCAACAGTTAGGTGTTACATTGGAAGAAATGATAACTGAAGCTTCCTTGGTCTTCAGAAAATCAAATTATATTGGCGTTCGCTATCTTATGAAAGCGAGTTATCTAAATGCCGGCATAATATTACCATGTACACTTTTTTTCCTTGCTCTCTATGAGAGCTAGGTGAACTTTTATAGTAGGTTCTAAAACACCTATCTCTCACTATATCCTTCTATCGTCGATATTTCTTTCTGTTTCCACAACATCTTCCTAGAGAATATGGAAAGACTATGGATGATCACCTAGCTCTTTCTGTCGTCCATTTATTGATCGATACTAGCTGATTCGTTGTTAGGAGTTTGCTCGTAGGCATTTACGTTTATGATCTTTAATGACTTTCTTAACACATTTGCGAGGAAGCTGCTTTTGACAATTGATAGTGACTTCCCAATCACTAAACAACTTCATCATCAGCTTATAGAAGAGGCTTTGCTCTATCGTTTTGTAAAGTGTTATTTTAATGGTAATGGAAATTGCAGTAAATTCGTTGGTAGATTCCTCTGACATTTAAGTTTCAGGAAAACTGATAGCGTAATACCAGGAATGAGTGCGTCTCATACCTGCTCCTATGCTTGCTCATACTTTACTCCTGCTTCATTAAAGCTTTTACTTCATTTTAGTCAGTAATGAGAGCTGGAAATACTCAAATGTTTCCTTCTGAATTCCCACTCTTAAATGCGTACCTCAAATTGAATGCAATGCCAGTAATACTGAAAGCGCTGAGCTGGGTAATTTTGGATTCGCACTTTCCCTTCTGCATGAGCATTTATTAAACCTGAAAAAGTTCTACGGCTTCTAGCCAAAGCTGCCGTGTATGCACTTTTCCGAAAAGTATAATATATAATAAAAAATTAAATAGAAAAAAATCAAAAAGGTCTTATTTGGGACAGATGGAACTAAATAACGCTTGTCGTGCTGCTCCCTGTGAGAGTGAGATACACTTCCTTTCCATCCCTAGCATTCAAGGTCTAACGCGAATTGATTTCCACTTGTACACTGCGGAAATACTAGCCGCTTTCAACGTTAAATCAACACTTGTCAGTGCACAATATGCTTTAAAAATTGAGATAGGAACAGTTAGCATTTGCAGATATGCGCCGGAAGGATACATGTTTGCTTTTTCTACGACGATGAAATTTTAGTTATATGGGACCCAGAAATCGTATTTTTGTCACTTTTATGCTCGACAATCTTATTTCGAATACCAGTTTTTTTTTCGAATTGCAAATTGAACAAGCGGGTTTTGGTCCAGCAGAACGCATTATTGTCCTCTATTGTTTCAGTAATGCTGGGTTACTTACTGGGTTTGTGCTAGAAGTTTCAGATATTTAAAATTCGTTCTCCTTTTTTGGAAATTTCTATTTTAAACAACATAGTTTAGTTTGGCTTAATTGGATGCAGCGATTCACTTTTATAAATTTATTAACTCTTCGGCTTCTCGCTCACTCTAGTTATCGAAAATTCGTAATAGCTGTCGAGGAACCAGCTTTGGAGCCCAAATTTTAATCACGATTTTAATCGTCCACCTTGAACTTCATTAATGAAAGTATGTTAACAGTAAGACACTTCTATAGGCTGTCATGTTGTCGGGGTTCGATTTCGATAGTCCTCAGGCTCTTGCGGTCCTCCACCCACATGCAAGGAATGTTTCTAACATTTCGGGTTTCTATACTCTTCGTCTATCCATCTGAACTCGATGTCTTATTTTTCTTCAAAGATCTTCTTAAATTTTCTAGAAGGCTATGTTAAATTTATTTAAATTTGCGCAAGAGCACATCTTAGTATCATGCGAGTACACATCTGAGTTTCAGACGGTACCAAACCATTTTTCTTCCTATTTATTATTTCTGTGAGATATTCGATGTGTGCCATCATCAGTAAGTAATATGAGGGTTCTTCTAAGCATATAAATCATTTAACCTTTTCATTGCTACATGCCGCGTTGCAACGGAATGTTTTATTCTTGCTAGTACTAGTCCAACACTAGAAAATTGTTGGAAAAATACTTTTTTTTCAGGTGGATCTGCCATACCAATAGCTGATCTGAAGGGTAATGACAACTATACGAAACAAGAAAAGTTACTGAGGAATAAGCTCGCTTCACTGTATCGACTGGTAGATTTATTTCAGTGGTGCCAAGGAATATACAACCACATCACGGTGCAACAAAATTTTTCTCTTCGTTAAACTCTTGCATACAATTTTCTATTGTTTCAGCTACGCTTGTCGGGTGACGACAATCACATACTTGTGAATCCATTTGGATTACTATACCATGAGGTCACGGCTGGAAGCATTGTGAAGGTTAACTTACAAGGCGAAATCGTGGATCCCGGTACAACAAAACTAGGAATTAATCGGGTTAGATCTTGATTAGATGTTGGAAATTCTTTAATTAAAGTGATAGCTGATAGAAATGCCAAAAGTACCTACTTGGTCCCATGGCGTGCACTTCACGAATGGTGAACAGTTTTAACAATTGTTCATTTCAAATATAACAATACTTGTATGGAAATGCATGTGAAGTTGAATCCCCTGTATTGCTGTCATAAGGCTCTGTGTTTGTGGTGGAAGTCTGTCAACTTTTTTATTCTAGTCATTTAATTAAGAACTTTGCCTCATTTTAACAAGTAATTTTGGAGTTTTCTACGAAGTGGATTCATTTTTGAGGAGTTGGTTCGTTTAGAACTGAAAGTTTTGAAAAGACAGTGTGCGATTACGTGACATCTTCTAAGTCTTTGAAGAAATCACTCAGGTTTTATAGCAGGTGTTTTACTAATTGCAGGTAATTACTGGTACAAGGACTTCATTAGAAATAGGTATTAACATCGCGAATGAAGTGCAAATTAAATTATTTGTACTAACTCTTTGTGAAACAAGAAGTATACGACAAGTGCAGGAACTAAGTACGGATTATAAGATTTCTTAACGAAATTGGACTTGCTTTCTTAATAACTGTGGGTGCCCTACAATTTTTTGAGTTGTTTTATCGTACAGCATGGTAGAGGGTCAGTGAGCCTTCGAAATGTGGGAGTAATTTTGAAACTTCGTTAAGAATGAGGAACTTCTGACGGCCATCAGTATTTTAACGTATTCATTTTCTTCCAGTAGATAGTTCGATGAATAAATAGTCTTATCTCCAAGCAAGGAATTCCCTTCTACAATCCCACACATCTTTTTCAGAGAAGTAGTCTCAGGTTTGTTGATGTTTCTTGTTTATTCCGAAAATGTTTCAGTTTATGGAAGCCTACATTTTTCTTGAGCCAAAAAATATATTTTAGCAGGTCGCATGGGGTGGACATTGCTACCATGATTCATTGTTTAAATTAATTAGTAGTGCCTTCGACAGTCGAAACCATTACCTAGTTTTTCCAATACTTTTCACTAACTTGACTATTTGACTGTTTTCATGAATTGAGGTATTACTATAGTGGACAAGGTGAGTTTTCGAACTGCTCTGTCCAGTTTAAATTTGGTCGCACAGAAATGGGTATAACTTTAGCTATGAATAGAGTCCGTGGAGATGGTACAGTAGCGGACGAAAAGCCGTAGTAATTGTTGAAAATGCTATGAGATTTGATATTAGTCACTCAACGACATGAAACGAGCTGAACAATCTTCAGCAGTAGATCGTGACATTTTGGAGAAAATAGGTACGACTGTTCTTCGAGAAGTTGTTGTAAAGGTGACTGCTTCAGTATCTGGTCCTTGAACGGTTAAGATTCTGAGGATATTCATGAAAAGCAATAAACACATTTTCGATAGCTTCACGGATATTCAAATAAGCGTGGATATTGATTAACGACTGAATATTGTTCAGGAGGTCTGCCGACACATTCATTTACCGAATTGAACATTATACTGAACTTGCTTCTGTTATGACAGCAGAAAATGACCTTTTCAGTGGTTGTTTGTTCAGAGTTTCAAGGGCATCAAAAATAGAAGTCGCATCATAGAGAATAAGGAAACTAACACTTAGTTACCATGACCAGTAGATTCCAATGTTTTTTATTTCATTTAGTAAGGTCCACTATGAGCTGAGGTATTTATATTTAAAATGGAAGGTGTAATAATTTTTGAACACACATGAGACAAGGAAGACCAGCTTTCTAAATCACTCGCTAAGCGGCTAGCTAAGTTCAGAATTTTATTCATGCTTTTTTATATACTTTTCTGCATCGGTTAGTCATCGAGTTTGAATGCTAGTCTTTTCATAATTGCCACGCGGAATTTGGATCCGTTTGTGCCGAAGTGACCTTAAACATGAAAAATTAAACCTTTATCAATGGATAGAATACAAACACACGCTAATAAAGCGCCGTGATTAATATACAGAGGTTATATGAGGGATAAATAGCATGAAATGAGGGAAACGAATGATGTGCGAAGACTACATGGTAGTGAAGTTAGCGGTTAGGTGATATTGTTAAGACCTCACAGCGCAAGAAAGAGAGAATAATCTAATATAGTTGTTGTTGTGAAGATGTTCTGTGAAAAACTTGTGAGCGAGTGCAACCGTTCAGTTGTGCAATATGAGAATGAGAGGCTAATACCGATGTTGTGTTAGTCCAAAATGTTACAGTAACTGTGCATGAGTGCCGGTGCGATCGATATATAACCGTTACATGCGAGGTGTAAGATAAATAAAAATTGAGCTAAGTCAGTGGTGAATTGATTTAGTGACTTCTAGGATAAGTTATTAAGACTACAAAGCCTAAGAGAGAACAATCTAATGTAATCGATGTTCCACTACGGTGAGATATAGTTACATATCGGTAATGTAATGTTTCGTTAGGAAATGCATGCTTATGATAAACCGAAATCGCTGAGGCACAAAAGAGAAGGCTTACCGTGCCACTCGGTAGTACAAATAATGATGCCACGAAGGAAGTTAGGATTTTGGTATCCACAGCTGCTGACGACTACTGAGGGCCCATTAAATAATCCGGGAGGTTGTGTGGGCTTGGCTTCTAGAGGGTGTTTTGCATACGGAGCCACCACAGGAATCTCCACCCGGATGCGGTGCGATGTGAACATCTGCGCTAGCTGGCCATAATTCATATAATGGCTGGTTAGGAATTTGCCAGTCAAAAACAGTTATGCCTGAAATGACAAGTAATAACTATCCAGAGGATGGTTAGTGAATTTTCTTCGTGTTTTAATTATTGGGAAGTGGTTGCTCAGTAACATTTCAGAATCAAAAGAATATGGGCAAATGCAAAATATCTCTTTTTATTTTTTTCTGAATCCTATTTATGCAACAAAGATGTTGTTTAGCATATCTCTTACATGGATTTTACCATGTTCTTCATCATGCATGTGTTTACAGAACAGCTTTATGCTACACTCGGCGATCCACTCGGCTCGTCCGGACGTCCGCTGCATCCTGCACATGCATACGGCTGTCGTTTCGGCTGTGGCCAGCATGAAATGTGGTCTACTACCGCTCTGTCAAGAAGCCATGGTCATCGGACCTGTTGCCTATCACGACTATCAAGTAAGTCAAGCAAATTCTCTCTTTTCGTTAGTTTTAAATGTCACAATACTTCTAGTATGCACGAAATAGGTGTTGATTTGCAGAAATCAGTAGAACCTTTCCATATTAAGCTCATTAGGAAGCACACTTCGACATACATTGACATATTTATGATTCGAACAAAGAAGTATATCTTTAGGTTTTTTTAAGATGCATTGTAATTCATTATATATGGCTGGTACTGTTATCATGTAGAGATAAGCACAAACGAGACGCAGGAACGTGTTAGAAGTAATCAATTATCTCGAAGGCCATGATTCGATGGGATTTCATTTTGCAATGCCTGTAATGATGCCACTAGTTATGTGTGCAGGAGTAATATTTATCATTATTACAGGACCCAATATCACATGTGTTATCTATTTGAATACCAGCAGTTTTTGCACTCGGTTCGTTCCTTCGCGTCCATCATCCATGAAAGTCTTAGAACTTTTCTGCATGTAGCGTTCGTTGGCTGCTTGTTGAGAACCTTTGCCTTCGTCACGAATTTCGTTGAGTTCTAGATCTAGAGAGGAGCCGATTCTCCCTAGAATCCTGAAGTAGGTGTGCTAAGGCGTTCCTGCATGGATTTGAGGAAGTGCTTCTCTCTCAGACAAACGTGAGACCATTTTTCCAACTCCAGCGAGATGGAAGGCTTTGTATGCCCTGCTCAGCGCCAAGCCATTGCCTGTGTAGGTGTGTCGTCCATGTAATTAACGGAGTCACTGCCACTGTACTACCCGCTTCCATAATGCTATATATATATATATATATATATATATATGTGAATAAAGGATAAAGGATAAAGCTATCGGCGTTCATCAATCCCTGAGGGATGCGCTATGCATTCGACTTCATTAAGCGTCGTTCGAGGTGATTGAATGCATATCTGGCCTTTACAATGACTCGCGGTGGCCTGCCGATGTATCGAACCGGCACTGCTATCCTCCCAGACAAGTATAGTACCAATTTGCCGACCCCGGAGGGTTGGAAGGCTTGGTGGATCATGGGCGTGGAGATCGATTCAACGTGTGTGTCGCAGTGAAGCCTCCAACCGCTGCGCCACAAGCGGCCACATATATGTAATTATGCATAGCTTAGCCTACCTTAGCCTCAGCTTAACTGGGTTCTTTGCCAATTTGGGCTCCCCAGATCAATCCCGCTGACGGGTTATTACTGATGGCAGAGATCGATAGAACTAGCTGAGAGACAGGCGAAACGAAAGACCCGCATGCTGTGGTGTTAAATGCGTTAGCCCCCGGAAAGGACAATAGCGCGTTCGTTTCCCACCGCAGACACCTGCGGTCCAGAGTTTCGCAAATATCTCAGCATCATTGAAATTATATTTCGCAATATGCCATACCATTAACAAGAGTAGTCAGTAAATAAAACGGTAAAGATTATGCATATATATTTATATTGTATTGTGTGGCTCGTTGTTCCAATGTTATATTTTTGGTCCAAATTTTGCTACACATGTTATGTGAGGAAAATACATAAGGTGTAAGTATTATTAAGCATTATTAACGAATGAAATGTGTTTGCTTCACTAGATAAGCTGTACTGATTTTAGTCATAGATAAGGTGCAATTACGAGCACTTTTCTACTTCTCGATAGTTCCCACATTTAGGGATCGCTGAACGAAGAGGAAAGTCGCGAGTCGCTATTGAAGAGTCTTGGTGATAAAAACGTAAGTATTGAAACGATTATGAAGCATGATTTTTGGCACGGGTACGTAGGTGATGTGTGGCTGCCGCGTAAGTAATGTCAACTATGCACATTTATCGCTTTAGATAATGCTATTACGGAATCACGGATTCGTTGTGTGTGGACAGTCAGTCGAAGACGCTCTTCATCTTGCTTTTCACACGGTTGTTGCTTGTGAGACGCAGGCATGCTCTTTATTTCACTTTCCGGTGGAAAATAACTGCTTTCCATGTGTCGACGATAATCTGTGTTTGATTAATGGCTAAATCTATCCGCATCCTAATCGTTTCACTAAACGTACAGCCAATGATTGTGCAGTGACTTAACATTTATTGACCACAGGCATTTTATAAATCGCTATTTCTAGTGCACAGTTTCGCAAAACGCAGCAATTTCTTATGGCTTTCGTTCCATTATTTCTATAGAGCAGCTTATTAATCTCCTACAAAGGGTCTTCTTTGCAACTTGATGCTGTTCTTCATCTAATCTACCATAGTACCATAACACTGGTAGTGTGACTACCACACTGATTTCACATTCTTTATTACTTCTCGGGCTCTCAAACTTTCTTGCCAAAAGCTTTCTCATTAGCCAGTATCCGTGTTAATTAAAAGGACAGCTAGGAAGATTTTTTCGCTGCATATTAATGCGTTAGCAATTTTTATAGCTTTTTGATTCTACACGATATATTTTTTCAAGTATAGCTTAACACTTACACGACGTCGTGACCTCTATAATAGTGATGCGGTACGGCAATTGTGGCCGTTTTCAGCTTTAAATCAACATAACTAGGGTCATAGCGAAATTCGTCAGTCGCAGTAAAAACTGTTAGAATTTTCAGTTTCTGCCTACAAGTTGAATATTCTTTTACCTTGTTACAATGTTATTCTGACTTTCTTTAGACAAGACATGTGTTTCTTTCACTTTACTCTGTCATGTCTCGTATTTCGAGCATAGAAGAAAATGAACAGGATTCGTCCGATTTCACACGATGATGCTCCCCAGTGTATAGTTTATGTTTGCAGCTGCCATTCTTCGACTGAAAACTTGGGTTATCATATGTTGAAAACTTTGAAAACATAAACTTTGTCATTAATTGTTTAAAAGTTTTATTTTAAACATAATTAAATTTGAAATGGCAATGCGTGAGAATTATAGATGCGACGGATGTATAGGACGTTCTGTTCTATAAAACTATGAAGTCCTAAATTTATGAAATACTCTATTGTTTGGATATTTATTGTTATCAAAAAGATACCATCTTTGTCTCAAAAGTATTGGTGAATATGTCTGCTTCAAGTCGTGAAAGTCACTCCAATTTCTCTTTTCATCAGCAAACAAACCACCTGCACATTTGTTTGTTTTTTTTTTGTATTATATCAAAATAGGCGACGACGACGACTTTATTGGGAACATTTGTGAAGCGTTTTCATTCGTTTCCAAAAAGCGCGATCAAGTGCATCGAATTCGATGTCATTTCATTTTTCGACCAGAAATCAAATTTCGAGGTGTTCTAGCACTTCGATAAATTCATAGTGTTCATAGCATGCATGTCTGAGCTTTCATATGCATAGCTTGCACTTCGGTTTAGCATGTTAGAACTTCGAAACTATTCGTGCTGTCTTTATTGTGCCTTTTTTTGTGCGTACATTTCTATTAGACGAAGATTTTGAACTAGGGTTCAGATTTTGATCTGGCGAGGTGATGGATGTCTCGTCGTAGGAGAGACGCTAGAAGAAGCTGTTTTACTGATGAGGAAACTTGTTTCTGCGTGTGATCATCAGGTGTCAGCAACGAATTACTCTATTGCTCTCCCTAGATCTGTCTTCATCCTTAGTTACAGAATATAGACTGACTCAGGATATTCCAGTCACCTACATTACATCTGGTTTTATGGATATATTTGTGTTATTAATTTGGTAGCATCATAGAGAAGACGTTTTAGGAATATAAGTGGTACCGATTCGGCATTACGTCCATCAAAACTAGCGCAGTCTAAATGCGTTTGGTCTTAAATTAGTCTATTTCGATGGTGCATAAAGCGGTTTTCGCAGCTATGTCTGAGAATACCAAAGTGTTAATTTTCATGATGATAGTGGAAAAAACTATATGAATTGTTAACCCTTCCAAACCTCGTTGCATAAATGTGCATTAAAAAAATAAAAAAAGGATAAAGTTCTTGGCGTTGATCAATCGCTGAGGAATGCGCCATGCATTCGACTTCATTAACCATCGTTTGGAGGTGATTGAATGCACATCTGGCCTTCACAATGACTCACGGTGGCCTACTGATGTTTAGAGCCAGTGCTGCTATCCTCCCAGACGGGTCTGATATCAGTTTGCCGACCCCGAAGGGATGGAAGGCTTGGTGAGCCATGGGCGTGGAGGTCGATTCCACGTGTGTGTTGCAGAGCGCCTCCGATCACTGCACCACACGCGCAACTAAATGTGCATTAATCTGTTTGGGTAGGAAAACATCCCAGTTTAAAACATGTGGAGACATTTTTAGTATAAAACAATCCTGCATATATCACCTCTTACCACATCAGAATATGTTGAGTAGAAAAATTCTACCTCAGCAGAACGAAGGCGCAACATCTGCTATATTAAGTTGCGGCGATGATGAAATGGACACATAATTTCCTGCTATGAACACGTATGCGTTATTTCTTCGTGTTTTTATGAAGTCATTCTCAGTAATAAATCATCTTCAGTAGTAAACTGCAAACTTAGTGGTTAACAGTATTGTATAGATGGTCAGTAGTGACTAGTTAGGTAATGTGAGGCTGTGAATATTGTGATGTAGCACTTTTGTCGAATCAGAGATAAACAAACATGAGGTTCAAGAGACATATGAAAAGATATTTCCCGCTTTTAGCACTGTACAAGCAACTATCCTGTTTTAGAAAACTTTATTTAGATACGAGCTGCCCGAGCAGGAATTGATAACCTTGTCATACCTGACGAGAAGGCTATTGAAAGAACATATAATTTCGCAAGAAATACAGGAAATGGTGCTGTTTTTGCACTTATTACTCATGAGGTGCGGAATGTTGCCGAGATGTTAATGTTTTCAAGGTACTGGGGTAAATCCTTCCCCTGGAAGGGATCAGGCTGGCACTGTTATCAATTGGCGAGTCGGAGAACTTGAATGGGAAGCGTGGATGCGTGTTCTGGATCATGCTGTAAGATTCTTCACTACCTACCTGGTTCATTTCGCATGCTTTTGAGTCGCACGGTTTTTTTTATCCTCTTGTAAACAGTTCTTTCCTTAAATTGCTCGGTTTGAGGGTTTTCGTACGGGTCATATCTATCGACAGCCCTTCTTACGTCCTAAGTCTGCGATGGCTCACTCAACCGTCAATAACAGCGATGTAGCAGTGCCTCCGAGTGCATCCGCAACAGGCTTGGTTAGTGTTTAGTATAATTCAATTAAAATAATTTTCCGAAATTTCAATTCCATATTTACCTGTGGAAACTTTAAATTTCCCATGAAATCAATTAAACAGATGAGCTCCCACTATATTGACTGGTAAAAATTGTTCAGTTGTGTTTTGCACTTCCAGGCATTAAACGCCGTACTTTTCTTGGCGTTCTCTGGTGTGGAATGTGTAGTATATTATGACATGTAAAAATGTATATACACCACTGGAACTCTCATTATTAAATGGTTACCATTCTGAAATTCACACGTTAATCAAATTGATTGTTATGCGTGGAAGTTCTCTGTGAAAGTGCTATGTCTTGTTACCGTTTTTCTTGTCTATCCAAAGAACTGCAGCTGCGTTATGTTCTCAGCCTTGTTCAACAATCTCATCTCTCATGCTCAATTTCTTTACTTTCGCCAGTTGACTAGCCATCCTATGTAGAACGGGCGCGTAGGGCTACTTTTCCCCCGCATCTGATACCAACTGATAGTGATCACGATATTCCAGCAAGCCATGAAGCTACGATTGTTTGGGCTTCTTGCCAATTAATCTGGTTTTTACACGTATTTTGATAATAAATTATGCGTTTGTCATATTCTGTATATCCAATGCTTCCTTCTATGTTTTTGGAACACATGCAATTCTTAGCATAGCCTAACCCTGCTCAGTAGCTCATAGAATAAATATCCTTGGCGCATCATTGAAAATATAGGCAACTTCATGCTGATTGCGGTTGAAAACTGTTTATAAATACAAGCTGCGTGGAAGCACATGGTGAACGGACAATGTGAATATCGGGCGACTTTGACGTATGCATTTTCACTCCAGCTCTACACTAAAAGTCTCCTCAATTTATCGTCTTACCGAGGCGAAAAGATGTCCTTAAGGGTCGAATTTCAATTTTCGAGTACAATAGGGTGACTTCTTAACAGCAACGGTCTCAGATTATTTCTATGGAAGCACTTCCACATAGCATTTCTTTGGAAACATACCTATTTTCAACGCTTCTGACACAGTCCTCGACTTTTTGTTGTAAAACATGTTGTGCTCAGAAATCTTTATTCCATACCCTTCAAAGTTTCCATTTAGCATCATTGTAATCTACACTTCTCCCAACGGTTTTCCGCTTCATCGTGGCTAGGTGTTACTGGGTGTCGGGTTACGGTGTACAGAGGGAGATTCATCCCACAGCAGGGTCTCCAAAGCTGAGAAGGAGTCCGGCGTTTCTGTTAGGAAGCTCAACTAAAATTAAACCAATACCAGGATCCACCGTCGTCCAGGTATCAAACTAGTCGCACGGTGGCAAATATCCCTCTGATCTACAGCGGCGACAAGTGCCTGTGGTGACGACGACCTGGGGCAGACTTTGGTCAGGCTGACGCCAGGACTCCAAGGAACCTCGATGACTAAAACATCAAAACTCAGAAAAAACGTAAATTATTCTGGGCCCGCACAACCAATGAAGACGGACCACCAAGTTATCCAGATAAGTAAGTAAGTATAATCTACACTAATTACTTGGAATTTACATTTCTCACACATGATATGTACTTCCTACACAGAGTTTGGGCTTCTGACATATGATACAATATACTGCTTGCAATACACTTTTTCCTTCCTATAGATTGCAACACTGTGGAGGAAATTATAATATCGTTCTTATCTTTCCGTCTGAGCACAATTGTACCACTCCTGTTTTGCTCTGTTGATCGATTGACATCTTCGTTTCTTCTGCTGGATGATCTTCTTGGGGAATCCTGTCCTGTATTACCTGAACACATCAGTCACCTGCTTAGTCCACTGCAGTAATTTTTCACTTAGCGAAACTCCTATGAGTAACACGCTATGACAGATGGAAATAACGTAGAACTTCAGAAATGCGCTGAAATTACAGAAAAACAAATGAATAATCGAATTATAGAACGAAGAGCACTGAAAAGGACATGGTAATTTTTTGTGGTGAGAGAAGGCGGTAGTGCGGCCAAGTCGCATTGATTTCAATGCGCTTCAAAAATTAGACGTCATCTCATGTGTTTGCTACAGTATCTTAGATGTCGTCTTGAATGTGTTGCACACGTGGTCGTCTCTCGTATTATCACTAATGCATCAGACTATGGAAGGAAGCCAAATTTTGGCTACCTTTATTCTTTTTTTTTAGTTTTTGAGGATAATTTGAGGGTTAATTTTCTGTTTTTTCAAATCAGTTTTTTAGTTAGACGAGTCTGATGCAGAAGCGGTAGCCGCGCATAAATTGGCTTTACTACGAAAGGAACAAGAACGGAATCGTTGGCTCAATAGTCCTAACGCATATCAAAAAGTTGAGATTCTTGAGACCGGAACAGACAACCCAAAGAAAATTACGAAGGTTATCTGCTTATGGACTATCGTTGATGTTCACTGTTAGCTATATGTTCTAGTGGGTGCAAGATGCCACTTCTCCATCAGCAAGTGGAACTCCAGTGAAAATCAGCATTCCTCATCATTTCAGCCCACTGTCGAGTAATCCGAAGGAATTTAAGGATAAACAGCGAGCCATTAAGGTCCTTTCATGATATCTTAATACCGAGAGCAGGACTTCAGAATCTTGTTGAAACTCTTTGGTTTGTATTGTAGGAAAGTGGTAGACTTGGCACTACCACTGCTGGACCACAGAGCCAAATTCTTGATGGCGTCACCTATGAAGACATTGCAAGGATGAGAGTCAGTTTGCTACTGTTTCTTGTCTCCTACACTGATGTTTGAAATAGTACGTGTGAAATTTAATGTTTAGCCAGATGTTGATGGCATTGTCGGTCAGACAGATCGGACCGTGCTTATCGGCACAGCAAGCAAAGGAATAATCGAGAGACAGCACCAGCATAATGCTCAGGTTTGCTAGCTAAACTTCCTCATCTGTGGTTACCACTACTTGTTAGTTTGACTTTCCTTACAAACATTCATGTTTTATTCACGACGTTTTGTTTATTTACAGGTGTATCGTCAGTTGTATGCTCCTAATCCATTCGCATGTGAAACTGACGAGGACATAAAGAAGTATATAGAAGAAGTATATTTATTTCTTTTTTCCAGTCGTTCAGTGTGTCTGTGCATATTCACTATCGTTTCTGTTCAGAAACTCTGAAGGAGACCGTGTTTAGACACATGAAAGTTATTCAAATTAACTTAGATGAAGTTTATTCAAATTTTCGCAATGGAGACATCGTTTCATTTTTTTTAAGGTGGAGTTGAAGTCACCGAAATCTCGTACTCCTTGTTCAACTGCTCGCGAGAAGTCGTTAGAGCGGTCTGAAAGGACGTCAAGTCCATTTGAAGAAGACCCTGGAGCAGGTAGATTTAATATGCTGTTTTCATTTTGGTTGTTATATCTGCTTCTATCGGTGCGTGTGGTGCAGTGGTCAGAAGGCTCCCTGCAATCCACATAGGATCGATTCCGGCGCACCTGGCCCACCAAGACTTCCATCCCTCCGGGGTCACAAATTGGTACGAGACTTTTCTGAGAGGATAGCAGCACTGGCTCGATACATCGATAGGCCACCGCGAATCATTGTAGAGGCCAGATATGCATTCAATCACTTCTAACGATGCTCAGTGAAGTCCATTGTATGGCACATTCCTCAGAGATTGATCAGCTCTGAGAGCTTTATTTGTGTTTGCTTTTATTGAGAGGCTAATTGATATAGGAAGTTAGAATAATATTTGGAATTTATTGCAGTAGTCACCAATGAGAACGATATTTTTCTTGAGGACTGTTTTCTAGACACGGCTTCTTTGATGCAAGCTGCTCGTGTCCATCGGAATACGAATAACGTCGTGGCTAGTGTATCATCAGAGGCTCTCGATCTGTTGCCAGATGTTTCGGCAACCACCGAGAAAACAATGACGAACGGTCAGTGCCTGGCTACGCCATTTGATTTCAGTTGTTACTGTTTTATAACTTTTTCTTTGGTTCGTTGCATGTGCTTTTTTGCGTTTTGTGGGCTGCGTTTATCTTCATGCTGCTAGGTTCTGGTGTTTTTTGTCCTTTTAATCGGGTCTAGTGGTTTTGCGTCTCTTTTCAGTGAGGAATGCCCATTCCATGATTTGAATCGCATTTTTTTTTTTACAAAAAAATAGTGTGACAATCGACGTCGATTGTAAGTGTTGTCTACGACTAGTTTCAGTTTTCAGGTTTGAAGCCGCATTTCTGTGGCCTGTCATGTTTAAAAAAACCTATCGAGACCAAACTGTGACAACATTATTTTTCCTCATTTGTGGCCGCGTTGTGATGGAAGCTTCTTTCGTCCCTGTTTTGGTTTCCTGTCTTGCATCCTGCTTATCTTGTTTTTCCTTTTGTGCCATATGCTGTATAATGTGTTGTGATGATTGTTGTGTCACGTGTAGACTTCCAATGGTTTCCGTGGCGGTACGACGTCCCTAGTTTCTTCCGGCGAACAAATAGTGAACGCTTGTCTAGGACTCTTCCCTCTGGTTCGTTTCTACTCTTTCCGTTATGTGGTTAAGTAGATGAGCATGATCAATTTAGTATATTTTCCTAGATTATTTATATTTTCTATCAGCTCCTTGCTAGTAAGCTACTTAGCTACTTGAATTTTTCTTAAAGCTTCAGGGAATTCTTCAGCGAGGTCGAACGCTACTTTGTCAGAGGATGAAGTAAGTTCATTTTTCGTTTTAGCTTTAATATTTATGGATTGGCATAAGCTCCGGCTCGACTTTGCTTCTCATTTAGGCGTCTTCTAAAAGTGAGAGGAAGAAAAAGAAGAGGAAGAGCTTATTTTCGTTTATGAAGAAGAAGGACAAGTCTGTATAATCATAGCTAGTTTGTCGGGCATAACTAGTCGTTTACCATTATTCCATATCTTTTTATTAAGTACTGTTTAGTTTAACGTATTGCCCCTGCTACCTGTGTTTTTCTTATATGCATCTTTGTTTTTTCTTGCAGTGGTTTCTTTCTTTGGAAATTTGTTGTTTCTCGCGTACCTTAGCGTTTCTTTGCGTTACTTTTGAAGCTTGTTTAAGGTTTGGCCAGTCTGGTATGCACGATCTGCAGTAGTTTAGATGCTTTTTATGGAATATCTTGTATAATCCACGTGCTGAAGGCCTTCTAAGCGCAGTGGTATGAGCCGTGTCCACACTGGCCCACTAACCCTACTTCCTCCCTAGGCTTAGGCTTTTGTGTGCGATTTTCCTTTGAAATGTGCTTCACTGATGTGAACGTGAGTAATCGAACTGTTGTTTCTCTATTCCGGGTTTATCAATTCCAGATTTCTTAGGCATTACCGATGCTGCTCTTGTTTCTTCACGTGTTTTCTGTCGCCCATTCGCCAAATATATGATTGAACTATTCTTTATCTTTTCCACTACCTAGCCGATTTTGTTATCATACAAGCTTAGGCTTCACAGTGCTTTTACGGATCTTTTAAATTGGCTCATGTCATTTCAAATGATTTTTTCCTTCTTTGTTGATGATACTTTTATGTCATATGCTAGAAGGTTGTTGTTAAGTTTCCTGTTCCAAGATTTCGATTTATTCTTCTTTTTTTCTCCGTGTAGTTAATGTTGGAACTGTTGGTGCATTTGTGTGCATTCTATGCCACTTCGCAGATTTTTCTGATAAACTTCAGTTTTGTGTTGTTTTAGATTTTATGTGAACTTTGGACGCAAATCACGTCCAACCGCATGTGATATCTCCATAAATCCATGTAGACCATGGTGTTGGGGGATGGCAATCGGTTATTGATTATCGAATAGATCATTATTTTCTTTTAACTGTCACATTCTGGGAACGTTTACTCTATGTATTTTCGATACTTATCGTACATCTTATTTTTCATCGTATATGATGTCATAGAGGACGTTCTGTGCCTGTATCTAGCCCTTGGTGTAGGATTTATGTTCTGAGAGAATGCCAGCATCGGTGGTTCGAAGCACATTATGCGTTGTCTGCTAGAGTTCCAAAGAAGATCTGGGATTTTATCAACGCATTGGTCGTGTATTTTCGTATTATCCACATATAAGCATAAAGTTCCCTTCAGAATTTTCACTTATGAAATCGTTTTTCTTTTTTTGTTTCATACAGGTGGATCATCCTTGATTGCCTCTTGAATGCGAAACTTATTCCGTGAAATACAATGTGTTGTGTAATTGCTGCACAATATAATTTACGTCTATTCACGTCCATTTCATCATGTGAGATGTAAATTAGTCAAATTAGTGCTTCAGTTGGTCTACAGTTCTATAAACTCTCATGGAAACTAGTAGGACTACTAAGTCTGTGTTATCTGTGTATTTATGCCTATTGTTACTTGGTACTTGGACGGCCCGTCATCACTAGTTGTGCGGGCCCAAGCATAATCACCACTTTTCGGAGATTTGCTGGTTAAGCCATTGTGATTCCCTGGAATCCCGAGGTCAGCCTGGCCAAAGTCTGCCCCACGTCTTCACCACCACAGGCAGCCCTTGTGGATCAGAAGGAGATTTACCACCATGCTACTTTGGTACCTGGACAGTGGTGGATCCTGGTATTGGTTTACTCTTAGCTAGGCTTCCTGATGGGAACTCCTCAGCTTGGAAGACCCTGCCGGTGGGACGAATTCCATTGCTGTACATCGCAGTCTGACACCCAGGAACACTTCCCAGCCACGATAAGGCGGTAAACCGTTGGGAGGTATATCTGACTAGGTGTAGAAATACGCTGATTTCTTTGAAGCTCTGGATTCTCACTTGTGGAATCGTCCTAGTCAAACATTGATGGAAGTGCGTAGATCTGCTACTGAAATCATCCATACATAACCTTCGTTTCTATTCATAGCTATGGTGATTTTCTAGTTTTTTCTGTGCTCAAATTTCAAATACTACGAAATTATGAAATTTATAGAATATTTTTTGGTGAAAAGAAAAATCCTGACGTTATGAGCAACAAGATTGCACTGGAGAGCAAACAGAGACTTCCCAGTAAGATGCAGAATATCGTCTGCGACTCAGCGCTTGTAATGCAACATGCAGCTTGTGCAGCTGGATCCAGTGAGGTATCTTTGTCTTTGCCAAATCATTTTTTTTTAACCAAATCTGATACCAGTACGTATCACTTTTAGCTTCATATTCTGAGCATTTATTATGGGGAAGAAATCTTCCACTCTGTGGAGCCCGTGTTTCTAAAAACATGTTCGTCGCAGTCATTTTTCAGCAAAGAGAAACAGTAAAAGAAGAGACGTCATTTTTCCTTCTCTTCAGGCCTTCAGAAATGCGTTTTATTCTTGCTTTGGCAAATTTTCTTTGTTTTTAAAATGGCATTTGCTTTTCGGTAGAGCTTTAACTAGTTCTTTGCTCATCCGCGCAGCTCACATTGCTATGTGAAGAATCTCGAGCAGTCGCAAAGCTATGCGTATGTTCTTAGGCTCCTTAACAGTGTTCAGCGAAGTAGAGAATAACGGATTAACGAGTACACATTGGCCTCAATGCCTTTTCTTTCCACTGTTTTTTTTTGTTGAACAGTGTTCTTTCTCTGCTATACTTTTTGCATTCAGTTGAATTATTTACAAGAAACCCTCTGATAAGCTTTTTGTTCTCACTGGACTGGTATTACTGATAAGGAGAGCACAGAATTTTTCCGTTGGCGAAAGTAACACCGTTGATTGTACTAAGAAGTCTCTGGTACACAAACATGTGTAGCGAGACGTCTAAACGCTTGGACTTATGGATTCATGTAAAGATTGTGCCAATGAAGACAACGCTTGGTGTATCTTTTTTTGATGGAGCACAAGGGACTGTGTGCATAGATTTCAATGCGGTCCTCAATCAGTGAAAAAGTATGCGTCGTATCATGGTACAGGCACCGAAAATTGAGTGTAGCCAATGTATTAAATGTGGACGGAAAGCGATGTCGCATTTATTTTGAGAGGTAGGTGGATGTAAACTATACATTTCTTGTCTGTGTAACTCTGGGTTGACTTGAGTCTTTTATGTTTACACAACCACATTCTTGAGTGCCTTCCTCGTTACATGCAGTTGTTACTTGCAGGTCAATATGGCCAGTACCCTGGCTCAAAAATCACTAGAAAAAAGTGGTGTCGTAGCAAATGTGTGGTGCTCTTTTTGTCTTTTAAGTGAAAACAGCTTGCTGAGCAGTCGCTTAAGTTGTGTAATTAACGGGATTGAATTCATGACAGAGGAGATCAAATTGAAATTTGAAATCGGTGTGGTTGGTTAAAATATATCGTATGCCAGTTGGTTTTGCAATACTACGTTGCTGCCAACGCTGACCTTTGTAGCTTGTTCATTCTCTATTAGCTCATCCTAAAATTGTTGTGAAGGTGTTGAAGAAATTGTGTTGATTACTTTAGATGCTGAATTCGTGTGCGAAGCAGCTGTGCGTTACAGAGCAGTTTTTTGGAGCCACTTTCATGGTAAATGGCTTCTTTTCCTGTGTTTACTTTCACCATAAAATGTTTTCCTGGTTATTTTCAGTCATTGGACAAGTTGGATGCGGCATTAAATGCCATTCAACAGCGGTCTGATGAGGTTGAAAGCAAGTACGTACTTTTTTTTTCGCTGATTCTTAAAATCAAGTTCTGGAGTGTCATTTGTGGTCATGTGCTGTAGGCCCAATCGTATTCAAAACAACTTAACTGGAATAGATATTTGAATTTTAGTCAATAAGCTTCGACTGATTCAGAATGTACCACTAGTAGTTGTATCCACATAAGATTGAAGGTTTTACTGAATAAAATACGAATCCTATTCCTTTTCTTCATAAGTTGAGCTTTATGAGTTTTGTTCCTCTCTGTACATATCAATAATTTCTGCAAGAACAAAGCTTTATGAGAGCACTTACCGTAATCTTCGTTAACAACAAAAAAATTGTTGTTGGTATTGAACTGATCGCCATACTGCAGTGCCTGTCGATCGAAGGGACTAAAGAGTTAGCCCGTTCTTTAGAACATTCCAACCCACTGCTATCGCAACTGTAAGAAGACGATGCAAACTGTTTTTTAATGGTCCTTTTAATGGTTCCGTATTAGAAATGGGTTGATGTACCATACCATAAGCTAGGTCAATTTGATTCTTGCATATTAAGGTCCATACGATTTGTTGCAAATTCCAATCAAGTCCTTATTTTGTGTTCTTCTATCGTTTTTCAAATGAGAGCACTAATGAAGCAATAATATTACCTTGAGAACTCCTAGATGAAGCGTTGAACAGATAACATTACGAAGGAACTAAAAGGAGATTGTTTGGCGAAAACTGTTACAATCGCAGTAGATTGTGATAGATGGTTTTTCATTAACGGTGGCTACATTCTTCCCCTGGGATGTTCAGTAAATACCGGTAAAACATGATACGTGGATTGAACAGGTGTTCTAAAAGGCCGTAGGTAACCTCTTCGTTTTTGGGATGAATAACAAAAGGCGAACAAAAATCTCAAAGCTAATTTGTTCAATTCGAGGTCACGATACTTTCAGCTAGCAGCGGAGATGTGGGTTCTAAGCTGCATGAAAAAATTTGCTCTATGTTCTCAAATTGCGTTAACGGTCTCTTTTGAATTAAAGGATCGAAAACAGACTTGGAATCCACGCTAATTACCATCCAAGTGTGTCCCTTTACCGTGATCTAGTAAATTATACATGGAGGTTTTACGTAAACTTGATACCCCTCGATGATTTACCACTTCACCGTGGTCATGGATTTTCCTGGGTTTCGACAGCACTGTAGAGCTGCAGTCATACATCTGGTACAGCGTTCCAACCTGTGTAAACGTTCGACATTTGCATCCAAGGTATAGCTACATGTGAACTGATGCAAACAATCACCTCCGTCCTGAAGCAGTCTAGTCGTAGGCTTGAAAATTTCCCTTAGATTCACGGACGACGATTTCGTAAAGCCATATCGCGACTGTCTTGAAGCTATACGGAAAGGAAATATTGCCCAACGAGCGGGCTACCAGTCAAGCGAATATTTTGCTGCATCTGCACAATCATTCTTGAAGATACGCAATTCAGATATTCAAGTAAGTAATTTAACTTACTGTGGCAACAAATGGGCACTACTAGAGTAGAAAGCAAGTCATATTGATTATCACCAAACGCTTTTACACATTATTATGAGTGGTAGTGTAAAAATATGTGCAGATACAATACAGTGTTGAGTAAAATGTTTATTTCGGTAGCAATTTAGAAGTCTAGAATAATACGCAGTACCCGAGTTTATTACATACAGTATGTTGGACTTTCGATACTTTAGTCGTCACAACTCGTTGGTGTGATCGAAATCGAGAGCTACGTGAAGCAAAACACGCTGCCGATAGATTCGACACAGAAATACGCGGGTCTACTCGTAAAGGGTTACGAATGGTTACTCATGATATGAGAGATGGAGATCATCAACATTACCATGCGCAATTTTTATTCCTAGGAAATCCGCTCGCTGAAACTCGTTGCTTTGTCATAAAACTGCACTGGCGTACATCTCCTGGAAGAGTCGATTTCTAGTAAAGAATGCACTATGGCACAGATTTCGTCATTTGTCGTTTCCGGTAGTGCCGGTGGATCATAGGCGTCATAGTTGGCACATGCTGTGTACAAAAACAGTTTGCACAAACTACCCTCATCGAATGGTATCTGTAACGAGTGATAGTAAAGTTTCTTGATACTCTGAACCCGAGAACCGCTATCAAACAAAGGAATGATGTGCATTAATAAGCTTTTGGATGTTAAGCTCTTTAAAAATGTGCAGGAAATAGGAGAGGATTATGCGTTGAATATTGCTTCAGCAATAGCTACTTCCTATGATTTCATATCAAATCTGAAATGCTCTTGCAATGCTAAGTATATGTAAAGAATGTTTTCCAGTTTGACTTCGACAATGTTATCGACCGATATTGACTTGTCGAATAATCTCACCTCTCCGGTGATGCACTGGTACAGTAGGCATCCTATGCTCCACATATCTACCTTGAAGTCGTATTGGCATGTTTTCAAGAGATTTGCTCCCACTTCTGGTGCCATGTAGAACAAAGTGCCAGCTACATTGCATAAGTCCGATTCCTCGTTTTCCAAGGTTCGCGCGATGCCTAATGAACATAGGATTATCAGGTTATTACATCAGGCATTCATGAGATCGCCAAAACCCACCGAAATCCGTAATTTTTGCAGACAAAAGCTGCTTACTCTTTCCGACGTATTTGATAAGAATATTTTGTGGCTTAATATCGCGGTGGACTATTTTCAAGTCAAACAATCCTTTATAGCCGCGCGCGACATTATCAATAATAAGTCTAAACATCAAACAGTATGTTTGTATTTAAATACATGAGCCTTCACTTTCTAAACAACCTAAGGTTGACGCTATTAAGACGCCCATCGTTCGAGTTATTCTTCATGTGGTACTCTAAGTCGCCATCGCATAGCTCCATGATAAGCCAACAAGTAACATCATCTAACATGCATATGTCCATTACTCCCACTAAGTATGAGCTATTCAAGGACCTGGAAACGTAGAACATCGGAGTTATTAGTGGTTTTTTTTACGCTTTTTGGAACAAAGACGTTTTAAAGAAGACCTACCTAATTACCCGAAGTTCATTTTCCTTTACGTGTATTTTTGACATCTTCTTGATTGCCACCTGAACCAAATCAACCCTTATGGTTCAAGATTTGTACAATGGGTCACAAATAAGAGTGTAAACTCACTTTTTTATCATCACTAACAGTAAAACCTTTGTAGACAACTCCGAAAGATCCTAGTCCTATTAATGATAGTGGTGAATCGTGGAATGCATATCCGTTAGGAAGTTGTACGATGTTATTCGTGAATTCTAAGGCTGATGTAGAGATGGATCCTTGAGGAGTATTGCTATGTGTTAGAACCATCTGTAGGTGCAGCATATATACTAAGGATTATTATGCACACCATAGTAAAAAGACATGCCAGCACTGAATACTTTTACTACGGCAACGAAGACAAATGCAAATTTGCTCCGATCTATTTGTACGCGAAGTAGTTATGAAAACCAACTTTAAGGAGTGAATTTGAGTTGAAAAACTTATGCTATTTCGCAGCGTTCTTCAAACTTATTTCCTTCTGTAAATCTGTTCAGTGTTAACGTGGTTATGAGGACAAGCACATGTAATCGAATGAAAATAGATTTTGACTCTTCAAGATGTGCCGAACTGGAGTTTCAAAACCGTTCACGGCTGAGATGCGTCCTGAGGTTGATTGAGTAAGTAACGTAAAAGAGGAGCGGAGAAAAAGATCGATGAGACGTGACTGGCAGCAGTAGATTGCAGGTCTTTTTCTTGGTAGAAATGATGGAGGCATGTGTGAACGAGTACAGAAACCCTACCCTATCGATGATGTGTGGGACGTAGAATGCCGATATTTCACGGATATGAGTAGCTGAAGGGCGCGTGTGATGTAGTGGTTGGAGGCACCACTGCGACACACATGTGGAATTGATCCCTGCGCCCATGGCTCACCAAGCCTTCCATCCCTCCGGGGTTGACCAATTGGTACCTAATTTGTCTGGGAAGATAGCAGCACTGGCTCGATACATCGGCAGGCAACTGTGAGTCATTATAAAGGCCAGATATGCATTCAATCACCTCCAACGATACTTAATGAAGTCGAATGCATGGCGCATCGCTCAGGGATTGATCAACGCCGAGAGTTTTTTTTATGAGTAGCTGGAGATTTTCGAAGCGTTGGCTTTCACCAACTTTCATCCGGATATTATGTATGGAAAGAGATTGATTAAATGGAAGTCTACTTTAGAGCACTGCAGGATGCACATAGAATAAGCACAACATGTGAAAGACCATGCAAATCGATTTTCTGCTAAGGGATTGGTATCACCAATGTAATTAGTACAAAAACGAATTACAAGTATACGGCCTTCTTCAAGATCATCAGATGTGACTCTCTGTTCCTACATAAATAGTATGACAGAGTCTACTATCTACTTCTGTTGTAGTTATCAGTGATGCAACCGAAGATGAAAAAGAAAGAAATGCTTTCATTAATCTTACTTAAACATATGAGAGAACACAACAAATTTGGCAAAAATGGAAACTCTGCCATGTAGCTGATAACAGGATCGAATAGCGTTCATTCTTACGGAATCGTCCATTCACTGGTGATGAGTCCACTAAGCGATTATCAAGTTTCTATTCCTAGTGAACGTCATTGCTTGTACCTGTTTTGCACTTCCCCACCAACCAGCATCTTCGTTTAATATTTGTTTCGTAAAAAAGTGGTGACTGAACTTTGAAATGAGACGGAGACGGTCCAAGTATGAGTAATTTGCGCGCCAGTTGTAGATAATGTTTCTAGACACTAAATTTCTATAGATAAGAACAGCTGTAAGCAGTGAAGGTTAACGGTCTCATTTGTAAGTCAAATGAGACGTACGACATATGTTAAGTGGTATGACAAACAGTGGTTCTCGTTCTCAAGCGCTTTTCGTTGAAGGCGTCCAGAAAAAACCATCAAAAATACGTACTTTTTCATTCTACTGTAGCGAATGGCAGAAAGGAAAATAGTTCTTAAGCGATTTTTGTTGTCTAAAAGAAGGAGAAAAACTGTCTCTGGGGCACGATTGACAGTGGATATCTGTACCCGAAAGGAAGTTAAAGTGAAGTGCTAAGGTACACTGTTTTGCCATCATAGAAAGTTTATATCGTATATCGAATGTGAAATGACACCTGGATTTACCTGTGCTCAGTGGGATACATAGATGGTTCAACAGAGGATCAACAGTGTATCAACAATTCAAATAGGAATTAATGGCTAGAAATCCGCCTGTCTTCTTCAAAACACGTATATTCGCTACCTAAAGTAATTGCGTTTATCGATCCGTCATGAATCATTGCTGTTTGAAAGCTAGTGCACGTGTTACAGACCTCGTCAGTAGTCTAAATACTTGTAGTTTTCGCTATTCGAATGTCTGAAGATGAACTGTATTCTGCTTAACAGTTGAATATATAATATCTAGTTATTGGACTATTTCGAAATCGAAAGCACTAGGGGAGATAGGGTAATAATTCACGATCGGAAGTGTAGAAAACCGGAATATAATTCAGTATTAGAGAAGATTTGAGTGAACTTTGAGAAAAAAACGACTATGTACAAGAATCCACACTTTGTTGTGAGAAGTGGAAATCCGAAAGCGAAACAAAACGAGAGAACGAATGCGAGAGGGAGCGCGATGTAGGTGGAAAGCGAGAGAGCGCAACGGGCTCAGCAATCCGCGCAATCAATGCATTCCCGGAGAGTCGCTGCGGTGTTGTCTGGTCGGGCCTCTGGACTTCAACTCTAGCGGTTTGGATCCATCCAAGCTCCAAGCAAAGCTTTTATCGATGTGCTGCCCGGTACCCGTTCAATTCTTACCCCGTTAATTCCAAGTTTACTATGCCGCTTAAAGACGTCGGCGAACGTAGACACATGGTCAGCGTTCAATGCAAGGATTTGAGTGGTCTGTTTCCAATCTCAGAGGGTTTTAAAGATGATATCCAAACAAATCACTTCCTTAGTCAAGTAGTATTTTTTCACTTGACGTACTTGACGTATGTGGTGGGACAACATGAATGATGGAATTGTAAAGAAAATTGGAGATATTGAAAATGAGTTTTTTTAAAGGCGAAGTCAGGGTGATTAGTTCTGTTATGAAGAGTGATGCTGTTGTAATGCCACCGTAAATGCCAGGGATGCCAGTTTGAGGATTTTATGCCGTGCATTAACTAGATTGAAAGCGCGTGGTCACTGTGCTGTTATACCAGAAATTGTAAGGAAAATTGGAATGGCTCATGAGGAAAGTGTGATGCTTTCGTTTTTTTTTTGTCTTTTTTCTCGGGGTAATTGAACCATTAGGCTGCTCTGTCGTGCGAAAAGGAAGGTTGGTTACTTCGATAGTGTTCACTATAGCCACTCAGTGGTCAGCAGAATTACAAGCGTTATGGGTGGTATATGGACTCGTGTGGTTTTTTTTAGTAGCTGAATACAAATCTCCTTATTTTGTCTTAAATTTTAGAAATCTTCGAAAACCATTTTTCTAGTTTTTTCCTGAATCCATAAATTCTGGCTTGGGAAAGTTTTCACTAAGAATTATGTTTATGTGGAGCGCAATGTACTACCATTGTGAAGGTGATTCCAAGGTGATGTTGCAGGCACTTACTATATCCGGCGTGGGAGTGCGATGTTGTAATCGTTTCTTGTTTTCTTTTTTCCTGATAAAGTAAACAGCAACTAGCTATTAGCTACTAGAATTGGTAGCTGCTATTCTTGGTTTTCTCAGTAGGTCGCTGGTTGGTCTGTTCTTAAATTGGTTTTTCTCAAGCGTATGCTTCATATTTGTAAAAAAGGTAAATTAGGGTGTGGAAAAAAAATAGGAGGTTGAATTATAGGTTGGAATCCACATAATTGTAACTAAAAATTTGGCTGACGTTATAGCCAGTGACTTAAGGGGAATGTACAACAACAAGCACGTATGGTTTTTCTTGCGTGCTAGAAAATTTCAGCGGTCCAGGCATAGGTTAACATTGTGAAGATCAGTTTTTCTCTACTACCAGCATTGTTTTACTTGTTACACATTCAAAATAGCATGTATTGATTTCGGTCTATACGTGGCCAACAATGATTAAGCTTTCCAGCTTCAGACGCACGTATCTCAGCTTATAATGAATTATTGTTTGCAGTGGAAGTCGTGGTAATCTTCACATTTTTGCCAACATGGTACCAGTTTCATAACGATGAAATTCTAGGCTACTGGTGTCCAGGGAACACTTTTTCGCTTTTTTCCGTTGAAGCTTGAACTTCGAAAAGTAGAGGGAATTGAATAACAGCTTCAATTTCGTCGAGTAAGGTGGTAATTGAAAAGTAGGATAGTGCAAGAATAACTTCAAGAAATCTATATGCTCTATAGGCAGAGTGGAGTGGTTGGTTTTACACATTGGCGACAATACGCGTCATATGCGATAAACGAACCCGAAAATAATTGCCTCATTCGAATTTAAACAGTTGTGTGTCTAAGCCGATAGTTAGCCGATAGCCGATAAGCCGATAGTCATTATTTGAGGTAGAACGCTTTAAACTGTATAGATGTTAGCAAACAATGTGCAACTTTTCTTATTCCTCATAGTTGGAAATCTGGTTTTTCTGTGTGCATGAAACCTACTTTGTTCAATGGCCTAGTCTTTTAATCTACTGTCTATTCGTTCTTCATGGCTTGGTTGCTATGTGAAGTACAACCACAAGAATGCTGAGATATGAGCAATATTCAGGACTTCAGATGGTCTTCGAACAAACGATTACCCTTACCAAGGTTAACATGCTATCCACCACACCAACCTACACCCTTGATTTGCTTTCTTCTCAGCGGATTTTTCAGTCTACTTTATCACTGTATCATCTTCTTTATGATGCATTTCTTATTTCTATAAAAGATACACTTAAAGGATTAGTCGTGTTTCTGAAATTTATGGTATCACTGATGCTTTATTTTTGCTTTATAGTAAACAGTTTTTTAAATATCGGCGTCTATTGAACTAATTAGTCGATCATGATTTAAAATACCTTTGTTCAAGTCAGTATCTTTGAAGTAATATTTCTAACCACTTTAATATAAAGGCCTGAAACTGTCGCTCTTGTGCGTAGTATTTATATTTTGATTTGGAACTTTGTCTAGTGTTGTTCTCTCTGTGTGTCGAATGAGTCAAATAGCTACTTTTCCAATATTTTCTGTCCTCATATATTTCTCCTAATGTACAGCAGGAAACTTTCACAACCCGAAGCCTTGCAAGTGTTGTTCTCATCTTCAATTTTACGTGTGTTTCGTATTCTTGCTTACCTCTTTGGTGTGTGCCTAGTCCCTATTGTTGTCTCAATTATGTTGAGCGCTTTGAAATAAGTGGGCAGGAAAGTTTCACAAGGTTATCTCCCTAATAAAAATCACACACAGCTCTCCCTCATATGAGAGATTTCGAGCCGGTTAGTCTCAAGACTACGTGACGCATCCCCAAATGGCGGATAGAGGGTAAACCGAGGACTAAAAGTGACCTTTGCTTCCCTGAGACGCAAGTGGATCCAAGGGATGGACTTCCTGTTTCTGCTACTCCGATTTGGCACACACTTTCTGTATTTACGAGGCGTATTCATGCATGCGTTGTGGGTGCGTTTCTCGTTTATGTAGATTGTATTCAACGAGTCAATTCGGCCAAAAGCCTGCAATTAAGTGACAGGGAAGTATATGAGAGGCAATTAGGAGTCGACTCCAACAAATAAGCTTCATGTCCACTCTGGGAGAGACCGGCAAGCTACCCGTGAGTATAAATAACCCTCACGTTTAGAGCTCAGCAAGCTATACGTGGGTATCGAAAAGCTAAACGTAGTATTAGAAATGGTCATCATTCCACTGACCACGAAAGAGTCCCCGATTCGGCAGCGTTAGGTAGGACGAGTACGGAGAGACTGCTAAAATCTCAGGGCCATTCTAAGCTGCTTAGATCCCAAAAGACTAAGGTGACGATGTTTACCTATAATGCACGCACGCTTCCACCTGAGTCCTCGATAGAAGACTTGATCATGCGAGCAAGAAGAATAAAGTACGACGTCATCTGAGTGGCCGAGACGAGGCGGCGCCACATATTCAACGCTGTTTGTGATATTGGTAAAGAACTGTTCTTCGGAAGATGCAATAGGAGGAGTTGGCGGGGTCAGCATTTTCGTCAACATGAGTATTGCCATGAGCATCGATTCACTCGAACAACTTACAACCCGGATCGGACGTTTACGATTAAAAAGATGTGGATCAACACCGGCTTTGACAATTTTCGTCGCTTACGCGCCGACATCAAACTCCGACGAAGAAGAAGTCGAAGCGTTCTATATGGGCTTGGAGAAGTCCTACAAGAAAGACCATATATTTTTCAAGGTCATAATTGGAGATTTTAGCTCTTAGATTGGACCCGGAAGAACATCACATTGGGACCCACGGTTTACAGTGGAACGGGCAGGGTGAGCAACTATCTCAGTTTTGCATGACGATTAAATGGTAACTCGCAGTTCTAGAAGTCCCACCCTCAACGCTGGATATAGGAATCAGAGTACCATCACGAAATAGACCGCACCACATCATCGTAAATCGAAGATTTTGTCTAACTGATATCGCTGTTGTCCCAAAATTCTACATGGGAACAGATCGTCGCTGTTTTCGTGTGTGGTTTCACTTCTCGTGGATAGATGAGAAAGCCTCTAAACTTAAAGAAAACGAACCCCAAAACCACCATGGACTGAGCCTCGTTCAATTAATTAATTTCCTCCTGGTAAGATGCCGTTCTGAATAACATCGACGAGGAATATGGTCGGCTCATTCAACATCTTCACGTTAGCGCTATGAAAGCTGAGAGTTCGAAAGTCACCAAGAGACGTCTGTCTCCAGAAACACTCGAGCTGATACACCAGCGTAGAGTTGTATGAGCTGGCAACCACCAATTCATATCCGAACTTTGAAAAGGACGGAGACAGACCGTAAAAGAGGATCTTAAAGAGAGAAGAGGAGCAGTTATAATCGAAGCTGCAGAGGCAGAAAGGCTCGCAAAGCTCAACGAAGCGTCGCCAATTACAAAATCAAGATGATTGCACTTGGACACCTAGAGTGAATAGTTACAGCTTTCAGAAAGCAATGAAGAAAATTACTCATGACTAGTACTCAGATCTCTTCAGTGGCGACGTCCTCCTGCCCTCATATGAAATAAAGGCGGATGGATATGTCGTACCACCGGTTGTCGTACGCTTCTGAAATCCGACATGTTGTTTCGTCGGTGGCAACCCAACAGCACTGATTCTGGACATAAAATACGAACACATAAAGAACCTTTCACTAGTAATTATAAATACACCGGCTCGGCTCCTGACAGATTACCTGTCTAAATCGAAGGTCTCCACTCAGTAGAAGACCAACAAAATCGTGCTATTGTTGAAGAAGGGTGTCCTCCACGATATTGACAACTACTGCCCGATCTGCTTGCTCTCTGTCGTCTACAAACTTGCGGTCATTGCAATGGGACAATATGGGAGTGAAAATCGATGGTCGACAGTTACACCATCTCCGCTTTACTGATGCCATCTTCCTTATAACACCAAATATTAGTCAAGCGGAACGTATTCTTGACGACTTTGATAAAGCCTATGGAAAAACGTATGCTCCATTGGTGCTCAACGGCATGACCATCTCCGAATGCTCCAGCTACCTCAACCTAGATCGGAAAGTCAACATGTTAAACGACTTTGTTCCAGAGTTTAGCAGAAGGAAACGAGCAGCTTGAGGAAGTTTCAAGAGCATTGGATATGTGGTGAAAGGAACAGTCTTAACGTATGCGTCAGAAACCTGGTTGCTGCGTAATCAAGGTGCAGCACCATTCATCGTTATTGAACCCGCAGTCGAAAGGATGATGCTAGGAGTATCCAATGTTACACAAGTAAAAAAAGGATCCGACGCACCGTGCTGTGTCAACGATCAGAAATCAAAGATGACGTTCTATACGCCAAACTATCGGAGGTAAAATGGGCCAGACACATAGTGCGTACGAACGACAACCGATATAGAAGAGCCGTTAGTCACTGGACACCTCGCGATGTCAAACATCCTGAAGGAAGACCACTGAGCCGATTGTCGGAGTTCTTCACGAAAATCATAGGAGAAAGGTATGATGCTCAACGAGTCCCAAGAGCGAGCAGAACCCACTGGGCTAGTGTACCGCGCGACAGGGAAGAGTGAAACATATTCTGGTGCGCGCTCGAGTCACTCGGTGATCAGCAGGACGACTGGACGATAGGTGAGACAGGTGAGTAAAAATCACAATAAGGAGAGAATATGCAATGACCCATCACGCAAGTTAAGATTTTCTGGTTAGATTATTTGTAACGGTACTATGCATATGAAGGTTTCGCTATATTTCGCCACATTTGGGACACGAGTTAACTTACCTGCCGTATCTTCTCAGAATTTACTCTTCACAATTGCAAACTTTAGAAGTGGTCACCTCACCAAAAGTGAAGTCCTATGGTAAATGATTTTATGGAAACTTAGATTTATTCAGTGCGAATTTTTGGTGTGAAATATCTCCTAAATAGTTTTAGCAATGCCGTCCGAAGCAATACTTATGTACGGTAATTAATAGCCGGAAATTCCGATTTTCAAATTCTGTTATCTTACTTCGTGTTTCTGAGAATAAGTAGTTTTTATACGTTCATTGATTTCTTGCAAATATTAATTTTCTTAAAATTTTATTTTATACAACCCGTCTTCACATCTGCTGCGCAGATCGCAACACTTCTCGCATTCGATTCGTTTCTTTGCATCCCATCATTCACTAAGGTCTTCCAAGTTTTTACACGTGTGGTTTTGGCTGCTCTTTGAGGATTTTCATTTCATCATGAATGTCGTAGAATTTCGAAACCGACCTTCCCTAAACCTCGGTGTGACTAACCAATATGTATTCTTTCTTGATAAGCTTGCACGAGGTTGATAAATATATTCATTTTCGGCTAACGTTTCGACGTCTTTTCGAGAAGATGGCTCACTGAGGAAGATCTGGCTCGACACAAAGGCGAAGACGCAACGTCGAGGCGAACAACAAACATGGACCATCGACTCGGATCACCGGCTCTGAGGAAGACGAAGACGTCGAAACGTTAGCCGAAAATAAATATATTTATCAACCTCGTGCAAGCTTATCAAGAAAGAATACATAATGTCGTAGAATGTTGGTCGAGTTGATTCTCACTGGACTCCTGAGGTAGCCGGGTTGGAGCGTTTCCAATTGGATTGCGGAAAGTAGTTTTTCCACGAGAAGTTCGGTACGAATTTCCCGATATCAGAGGGTTGCGAGATTTTGGTGAGGTCGGGGCGGTATCGAACCAGCACCTCGCTCGTGATAACCGGCACCACTACCACTGTGCTGTGCGTCCGTTTATGTCATACTACATGTTTGAATTTTTTAAAACGTTAAATGTGAAGTTCAGTTTTAGGCTTTTTTTCGGTTCCCCTTTTCTACATCTCTACACTTCATTTAGTTTCACGAACGAACTTAATTTTTAAATTTTGAAACCTAAGGAATTAGTGGAAAAAAGTCCCTTCAAGAAACAAAAGAACGTGCATTACGAAGTGGAAGACATTGTTTTCTATTGATTACTTAAATTTGCTAGTGTTTATCGCATTCTGAGAAATAATATTCACCGTTCATTCATTACACTAATCAATCCTCTTCAATGTGGCTCCCTACATCGTAGTTGCTTAGGGTGTTTCTAGTTATCGAATTGCGTTCTAGAGGAGTTTATTCCTCTGTATAGTGTCCTGACCTGATGTGGATGTCGACATACACTAATGAAACTGCGGGACCTTTTTCATTTTTATCATTTGTTATCTTGTGTTTCATCGCTAGACTAAGAATGAGTATTGAAAGAGGTAGGAAACACATCGTTAACGAGATCTTGTCATCTTGTTTGGCCTGCTCAAAATCATTTCTGCTCATGCGTTAAAAGAAGATCGTTGTCGTTAGTTATTTATACGATTATAATTTGCTCTAAATTTGTTATCGGGTGTTTCATCATCAGATGAAGCGTACGTATTGAAAGTGAATACAGAATCGGGGAATATAAAATAGGTGGTAGACAGGGGATCGGAAACTGTTTTTGTGGGCTTCTGCCCATTCCTCTGAAAATGTTCCTCTGAAATTTTTGTTCTAGAAGAATAGAAAAGAAAAATTATCACTGAACTTGCAATAGTGCAATAGAAAGATATGTGATGGGTGGATTTTTATCATCAAGTGAGGAGAAAATTTGTCGTAACCACACTATAGCAGGAATCCTAGAATTTTTTAGAGAATACCATCTTATCTAACTTTTGTCGACAATGAAAATACGTTCGGTATTGTCAAAACGTTTGCAGTCCTTTCGATGCTCATCGAATTATCATAACTACACTGCGGTATTACAGCTTTTCGATCGATGTCATACCATTCTCACAGGAAAGTGGGTCCGATTAGGCGAAAGCATCACATCACAACTGTTTGCTGCTCTGCAGCGGATAATGAAGTAACTTGATTGGGACAAGAAGGGGATACTCCCATCATATGTTTTGCTGTCGATATCGTTATTTTTTCGAGAGATTTTCTTCGTATTTTTGTTGAGCAAACGCGAGGTGTTA
>UYYA01004007.1:75786-102540 GCA_900624975.1 Angiostrongylus costaricensis | reverse complement strand
CCACTAAGCACGTCACGCAGAGACCAACCGCACAGAAATTTCTGGGGAGGGCGAGGTCCGCCGAAACGTCAGCTTAGTCGTGAACGAGGAGTGGTAACACCTCGCGTTTGCTCAACAAAAATACGAAGAAAATCACTTGATCAATGCCGAGGTTAATAGAAAGTCGGTCGTGGCATTTTTTCGAGAGTATTAGCATATCAGTTACCAAGTTAAGTCAACTTCACGTGGAAAACGTTTGAGCTGGGCATAGATCGAAAGGGAATTCAGTTCATGGAAAACTATTGGTGCGATAAAAGGAAATTTCGCTTAATACTCTTAACACTCCTGAATGAAGTTAAGGTCCCCAAACCACCAATTACCTGACGGATACAGAGCTCCGTGCTTGTCTACTTGAGGAAGGTGTCTTCCTTGTGCATTGTTGTACAGCAAAGGTGTTTGCTGACACTTCATCGTCGTCTGTAAAATCTAGAAGAATACATATCGAAGGCGAAATGTAGATGTTCTATGTAATTAGAAGATTAGAGAAGCGTTAGAGGAGAGGAAAACCATAGTCCAAGATGATTGGCCAACAAAGTAATCGAAGATGATCTTTTGCATCCACACAAAGAGACTGATGTGGAAGTCACATTGTACCAAAGAGCCGTCTAAAGTGAATGTTGTTTTAACAACCTCATGCGAGCTCATCGAGAGCAGAATAATTTAGCTTACAACATTCAACTTTGTTAAAATGTATAAATGGGAAACTTAATGATTTCTTTCTTTTCACACGCATTTTGAACTTGGAGTGATATATCCTGAAAGTCAGGATTGGCTAAAGTATGAATTTATGGTGTAAATGTTTAGTAGAGTAGTCGAAACGAAGTTCATTGCAGTCGATAACCATTGGAAATTAGTGAAACAGATGTTTCGAAGTCTACATTTCCGGCTTTTTTTTCACCGAAATTTTCCACATGGAAGTAAACTGCGTCTTCGCGTTTGCAGCGATACACACTTCGATCACATCTTCTTCGATCTTTTTTGTCACCCATTGTGTTCAAGAGCATTAAATTATTGTCCCTATGAGAATTCACCTTTGCTGGTAACTAGTAAACCTCATTATTTTTCAGGATCACCGTTGTCTCCGATGTACTGGAAATAACGCAAACTGTCGAGCGATATAAATACTTCACAGAAGAGGGTTTACGACCTGCGTGTGAATCCGATGTCGACAGCATCTCATGAGTGCACCATATTTTAAATATCGGCTTCTGTTTTAATGTTTGAAAGGTTCTGTTTCATCCTTCTACTTGCTGCATACAAGATTAGTAAGTTCATTTAAGAGACACTGAATGTGTTATCTATATAAAGAGAGTGTACTTTTAATACACGTCGATGTTATTATTGTTCTCGTTGGGTAGAGATCGTAGATTTTGCAAATGAGAATGCGAGTGTAATCTTCCAAGCTTATTAAAACTTGGCATGATTAATTTTAAGTGAATAAAGAGGAGTTTGGCTCTATCTCACTGTTCAGGCTGTTTTTTTTAAATTGTGATTTTCATCTTCTTTTCTCTACTTTTCACCAAGTTACCCCAAAATTATATTCAAAAAGTGTGTACATATGCATTCGAGGTCTTGCAGTGTATTGAAAATATTCTTTACCTCTTTAAAAAGTCGGATTTGCACTTCATTCACACTAGTTCTACGTCATGCTAGGATATGCTTAATACCTGTTTTAAAATTTTGGTCTCGTGTCTATGATACAGGAGTCTGTGGAACATTAGTAATCATTATGGAGCTTACTTCCACTTTTTAATTTACTTCATTTTATTTCGTTGTTCTCTTGGTTGTTTAATTGTCCAGGTTTGAAGTCCTCATTCTGGAAACCACTGAAGTCCGTATTAGCGAGTAATGTACATGTTCATGTATTGAATCTAGTTAACATGAAGCTGTGATTGAAATAACAATTTTTTAACTTGTTGGCCATTGTTTTTTTTCCATGCATTATATTTCACCTAGCTCATAATATATCATATCCTGCCATGCAAAAAGTATAGCGAGTAAATAAAAGTTAAAACATTGTAGTTAGAGTAATCTTCGGTCTTACTACGAAGTTAGTTTTGGTTTAGAGGTAGAAGTAAGTAATAGAAGCGTCTATAGAAATGGAGTTTAATAAGAATACAAAGTGCTTCATGTATAGACTTCGTCAAAACGCGTATATAACTAGCAGTTTTTTAAGCATATAGACAATTTTGGAAAGACCCTTACGTCCTGCTCTATCGGAGGTCCACAGTACGCAACAAGCATTTTTTTATTCTACACGGTCTATTACTCTCATCCAGTGTGCGGATGGCAGCATTTCTTGCATTCGTTTAGCTTTTTCATATCCGTCGTTCACGAACGTCTTCGAATGTGTTAGGGTGCTGCTTGGAAAAGAACAGAAGAACTGAAGAATAAGAAAACAAGAACTACCACGAGAAGCAGATTAGGGTTTGAAAATAGAATTCTGATCATCAGCAAATAATTCTCCGTAGGCCAGAGTTGCTGGCATATGCATTTCTAAATTTCCGCATAGTATACATTCATTGGATGACCATTCGTTGAATGATTTGAAATAACAAATACAAGCGTTCCCACGTTGACACCATAGTTAGTCTGCGATTTTTCTTGGTGACAGGGAGCTTTCTCGGAGACGTTTGGCACTAATCTAACGATCCTCAAGGCATTGGGGAGTTCGTTATCTCGAGTCAGGTAAAAGCGGTGTGTATAGTGTGCATATTCCACAGCGTCTTTAACCTCTGCGCGCATGACGTTCTTGTTCAGTTCTATGCAAGCTAGAGAGTGCAGTTCTTCGCTCACTGAACGTGTTATAGTTTTACACGCTTGTAATTTTAGATTGCATCCTGTTTTTGTGGATGAAAGGATCAACTCTTTTCATGAATGTGTGCCGAACTTCTCCACGCCCGCGGATTGTATTTAAAGAGCATTTCGCTCGCTTGCAACACTTCCAGAATTGACCAGGAAATCTTGTTCAATGACGCTTTTTGTGCAGCCTTCATTTTTTGTACTGTCAAAATTTTCATAAAATATATCAAATGTTTATATGCCAGTCAATATCAATATATCAAACCTCTCAAGTACTGAGAAAGACTTTCCTAATGTTAAGGACTCTCACATATTAAACATGCTTTATAGGAACGGTTTGCTTGTTTGTCTGCGACACACACACGTGGAATCGATCCTCGGGCCCATGGCCCACCAAGCCTTCCATCTCTTCGGGGTCGGCAATTTGGTACCAAAGGTGTCTGGTAGGACACTGGCTCGATACATAGGTAGGCCTCCGCCTGTCATTGTAAAGGCCAGATATGCATTCAGTCACCTCCTACGATACTTAATAAAGTCGAATGCATGGCTCATCCCTCGGGGATTCATCAACGCCGAAAGCTTTATCCTTTATCCTTTTTTGCTTGTTTTATGCTAACAGAAATGGTGCATAAATGTGCACTAATGTGAAATGTGCATAAATTATTGCCCTAGGCGTGAAAAACGCTTCTGAAAGACTTCCGAAAGAAAGTTTTATGTCTCTTTCATATGAAAGCCGCTAATGTCACCATAATTGCACTCTAGCTCAAACCTACTGCCTCAATACATCAAGGTTTCTGTTTAGGTATTTGTTTATATGAGCTTGTTCAGAGAAGATGAATAAGGTAGTTAGTGAAAGGTGAGTGAGTTTGCGCCAAATTTTGCTTAAGAAATCCCTCGTTTAAAAAAAAAGATAAAAAGTGTTTTCCGTTAGAATGTAGTCCTGATGAAAGCGTGATTTTGCGGAGGATCTGCATACTTTTATCGACCATGTATTACTCTGTGCGGCGGCTATCCACCAACTAACTTAAATACTTACAACAAATAAACGGCTCTGAGGAAGGCGAAGCCGCCGAAACGTCAGCAATTGTGTTCTAATAAATTCTATATTAACAACCTCGTGTCTGCTTATTGATGAAAAACATTGGATCTGCATACTGTAGTTGCCCTTTGAGAATACCTGCATCGCAATGTAGATGAACTGCATAACTCAAAGTTAACATGGTAATTTATACAAAACTCTCTTCCTCGCTTTCTATTTCCAGTGAGTTTCGATGTGCATCTCGATCTGGAACACTTTCAGTCTCAACGTTTGGGCGTTCTTCTGGTGCCGCTCCATTGACGTAGATGCCACTAAACATCAGAATTCTCAACAAGAACGAGACTCGTTGGTAAAAAGATACAAAAAGTAATAACAATATACCAAAGATCTGTAAGCTTCACTAGGCTTCGAATTGTATCGATTTCTACTAAACAAATTTCCACGTTAGAGGAATATTGGATCCGAATATAGATTTAATGACATTCTGGGAAAGAAGATATTACCACAGGACTAACGAAATGATGTCCTAGATAA
The DNA here is from genome assembly GCA_900624975.1 of Angiostrongylus costaricensis. Lineage (NCBI taxonomy): Eukaryota > Metazoa > Nematoda > Chromadorea > Rhabditida > Metastrongylidae > Angiostrongylus > Angiostrongylus costaricensis. The sequence continues at coordinate 98,126 of UYYA01004007.1, read as the reverse complement.
AGGAGGTTCTTTCCCTAAAACACTAGTAGTTTATCTGAACCGGTATTTCAAAGGACGAATATGACTGAATATAGGAGTTTTAACAGAGACTAGCATTTCAAGAAGGGGATCACCGAAAACTATTAAATCTACTTATACTTAACTCCTAAATGGCATGTGTACACATCTGCGGTAATGTTGGGCTGTATTTCCCTACTCATATTCTCTCTACAATTGTGGTACAACATGCACGTAAGTACTGACGTATCTCGCGGATATCAACTTTTTTCGTCTGGAAATTTCCAGCACTCAAAGAATAGTGAATATGGTGCGATTTAGAAGAACAAACTTGGAGGTAGTATAGGATAAAAAATATCTGCTAGATAACCTGAAAATCTTTGATATAACAATAGCAGAGCTCTGGATTAGTGCTCACCATGAAGATTCCTTCTAAGCACAACCGTTCTTCATGCGTGTAAAATGATCATTAAAAAACTTAATTGCGTAGGCGAAAACATTAACGATTATTGTCAGGCATTAGCCGTCTTCGCACGAAATGAGATTCCGACGCATGCCGATATCTCGTTTCACCGACAATGCACACTTTATATCGAGGCAACCAATACGCTTATTTAAGGTTAACTGTTGAAGGAATATAACTGATTAAACCAAACTTGAAATTGTGAAGCGATAGATGTGGTGTCGAAAAATGTGAAGGCGCACTTACTAAAAGATTTCCAGGATAGATCTGTTGGAATGAAACTCAAAAACAAAGATGAACAGAAATCAAGTCGTCAATCAATCAACACTATAGAGTTGACCTCACAAATGACCCTCTCAAGAGCGAAACAGAAGGCAGCTAACTCAGAAAATATCTTGAAAACCGACTATCATTAAACATCGGCAGCAGCAATCAGCAGCAATGACCGATAATTTTCTAAATGATTGAGCTGACACAATGTTGGTATCCGATCGAGGCTGCTTTCACTGAGTTCGACTCCTGTATTGTGACATCGACCAGCTGTGGATGTCGACTCAGAGCAATATGGCTTCGACGAACGAGAAGGCACCGAAACGTTAGCCCAATAAAATTTTTTATACTAACCTCTGCTCAGCTCAGTTATTTAGAAACTTATCTCAGAAAATCTTAACTCTTTTATTTACTGCCTTTTTCTTCCTAATGGCAAGGTATGTTTCGAATTATAACTCGTATGAAATGCTGAGATATTTGCAAACACGCGCTGTTGTCCTTACCGGGGAGCAGCGCACTTCACCACTACATCATCCGGGTCATACGAGTTATCTCAGAAAAGTTTGGCGGAGTACTACGTTTTTATTTATGTAGACAAGTTAAGAAAATAGTTGTGAATCACTTGTAACAGCAGAACGCGGCCAATGAAGAAGTGGGTGAAATTTAAATATGACAAATTGTCCACATTTGGCTTGTTACATCGCTATCGAGTAATCAGTCGACTAATCTCAGGGTTAGCTCTAGTCCGGAAAGAAATCAGTTGCAGAGCAAGAAATTTTCTTATGATCCACAAATGCAGGTAATTGCAGTGAGAACCTGAGAACGCTCTTGCGTGGCAGTGTCATTTTCTCGAGGAAAACCACACGTTCAGCATGAGGAACTAAGTCCGCAGATCCTCATGCTTTAGCTAAATCCATATCTCATCCCCACGACCTTCACGGATTAGGGATACGGATGGTGCTTTCGGTTGGGACTGTTAGCGGGAAAGAGTTAAGAATTTTCAGTTGTTAATTGTTTACAATAAACCGAAACACATCTCATTAATTTTTGCTCGAGACAGCGAGCACTGAATTGGATTTTAGAAGGGCTACGAAGTCCATAGCAAATTTTCCTGGTAGAAAAATAATAGCAACTTTTGCAATCATGAAAGTTACAAAAAAATGATGATATATATTTGTCCCACACATTCTTGCTCACTACTATTTTAGAAATAATTTCTTTCTTAACAATTTGACATCATTTTTCCGCAACTCAGTTGGCAATGGGTTTTAGGGGGCTGAAATGACATCTTTATGGTATTTAAGTCATTTCATGGGTCCCTTTCGAGAACTTCATGAGGATTGTAGAAAAAATTGGCGTTCACGGTGCAACCATCTTTCGGCGTTTTGAAGACACTGGAAACGGGAAGTAGCTCTGGAGATGTGTATCGCTCGATTAAAACTACTGGCAGCAAAATCGTCATCACCAGTTGAGTCCTTTACTTTCTCATAGAGTAGGCATACATTTTTAGTTCTCATTATGAAGCCGAATCTTCACCAAAAGATGGTTGCTATGAGTTTTTCGTTTTCTGCAAATTGAATCATCCATGTCTTGATCATGAAGAACGATCACAGGTGAGAAGAATCGCCACGAAAGTAATGGGCTCTAACATATAGCCTTTGGAATGCCAAACAGAAAAGTGCCAACTCCTTAGCAAGGCAAAAATTGAGTACATGTTGCACAACTAACGCTGCAAAAATTGAATGAACTAGGCTACGAAACTCTCTTTCTCTCTCTCATTTGGCGTACTGGCCACTGTTTCGAAGAGTTTGTCACATCCGGGATTGCAGAATTCCAGCATGGTCCTTTATGTGTTAAAGGTAGCTAATGTAGAAGAGACAAAAAGAAAAGCTGTTTTTGTGGGGAGACCATTCGTTGAGTGGACTAACATATTTGAAATCGACGTGTTGTGAAATCGCTATATGTTACACTTTAATCCTTTAGAAGTGTATATGTATAACAGAATCTTCATCTCTGTGTTAAGGACTGAAAACAGGAAGAGAAAAAGAGAGAGTAATGATTTCAAGATGTTGCAGTAATTCAGAATGGGTGTGTAGTCCAGTGAGTGAGGTGAGGTGAGGGGTATAGACACTTCATCGGTCACTGGTTCGAGCCCTCGCCTCAGGTTCACCAAGCCTTCCATCATTCTAAGGGCAGTGAACTGGCACCAAATATGCCTCGCAAGATAGCAGCATTGACATGTTACATCTCACTTCTACGATGTTTGATGGAGACGTATGTATAGCGCAACCGCTACGGCGTAATTAACACCAAACGCTTCTACACTTTGCGCTGATATAGGAAAATATTACTTGACCGCGTTGTCGCCGCGAACGGTTTCAATGCTTATTTGTCACAAAATCCATTATAGATCACATAATTTACAACAACTTTGGATTGATAGAAATGATGTTATGAAGGTCCGAAGAGCATCTTGCTTCACCAGTTCAAGCCTGGACAATTTGTCGTGGAAGCATTTCAAACACTAGGCTACGGAAGAGATCAAGTAAAAATAACCGGAATCTAAAATGTAGTTAAAGCACGGTATAAGCGAAGGTTTTGTACAGCGTATTTACTTCATGTGTATCCATCTATCATACTATTAGTAGTACAAATTGAAGTCGCTTTTCATAATCTGTGGATCATAATCATTAAGCCAACTTTAGTAGAACAATAAATACAAAGAAAAATAGCACAATGACCATTTTTAACGCCCATAAAAACTAAGATCTTCATCAGCAGGAAATAAAATGAGTACTAGTATTTCAAATGATTTGTGCTTTCTAAAATGTCAAATTTTTAGGAAAAGCAAACGAAATATTCCTATTTCTCACAATGTTGACTGGGGGTCTAAATTTCAGGTGTCATTCATATCCATCATCGCGACATCAGAAAGACAAGTGCTTCTCCAGCTGAAAGCTGGTCAATTTGCAAAAGACAGAAAGTAAATCACTACCACATTTTTATGCTGTCGGTAGTCCTCAAAAGCTATTTAGCAATAGAAACCTCAAACTGACTGCAAGTGAGGTATTTATTAGGTAAAATTATGAATCATAATCGTGCATCCCGAGGAAACTAAGAAAAACTAGAAAGAAAACAGCACTAGCTTTGTTATCTGTGATTTTAAAATTAATGTGATATTGAAAGATAATGCATCTATTAAACAAATGAGGTCCACTATTTCGATGGAGAAGCACTTTTTCAAATTAGAGGTTACTTGTATATCAATGTCGATCGTTGGCGGGAATTACGTCGGCAACAAATCTTGCCTTGAAGAAAAATCTGAGAATCTATTTTAAAATTTTTTCCTTCATATTTGAGGGCTCGTGTGGCGCAGTGGTCGGAGGCACCCTGCAACACACACGTGGGATCGATGCCCGCGCCTATGGTCCACCAAGCCTACCATCCCTCCGGGCTCGGCAAATTTTTACCGTACCTGCCTGGGAGGGTATCAGCATTGGCTCAATACATCGTTAGGCCACCGGGAGTCATTGTAAAGGCCAGGTAAGCATTCGATCACCTCCAAACGATGTTTAATGAAGTCGAATGCATGGAGTAACCTTCAGGAATTGATCAACGTCGAGAGCTTTAACCTTCTATCCTTTTCATTTGCTACCCACTACGTCTCACCATCATACTATTCAACAAAAACTGATGCTTATGGGATGAATAATCATAAACAGTAGTATATCAAAGTCATACAAGAAAAATCGTACCTCAACTTCTGATGGATACAGTGTAGTGAACAGAATTGCAAGAGAGGTCTTACTGGACGATGCATAACTGAGCATATTCTACCAGGGTTTTCATTTTCGTCCAAAAAGGCAGCATTGCATCTTCAGTAAAGTTTGTTATTGTTCGTATCAAAAGATCTAATCTTTGACTACTCACCTTGTGGGGCGATTATGTGTGAGTAGTGCCTGACCTGTAGTTTTTGCCGAACAAATCACATACCGGGAGTATATTTCGTAAAATTCACGGCGAAAATTGGTATTCAAGAACCCATAAAGAAATGGGTTGACACAGATCGACAGCATCGACACCATTTTGCAGGTTTGGTCAATGCGTTCGATAATGCCGACATGTGATTCCTAGAATAAGTACTGGTTTTGTGCTCTTATTTTCTTCTAATATAAGAATCTTATAGGGAGCGTATGAAGGATGTTTGCTTACCACGTATAATATGTCAAGGTCAAGTAAGAGAGAAATGAGTGTAAATGGGAACCAAAGGGCTGCATAACTTCCTGCCATAGCTATGAGAAGTGATGTCGTTCTGCTCGTTCGTCGTTCGCAGGCTCGTTCCGTTATTGAGCTTCGTATTGAACTATTTGAATGTGACCGGATTTTGCTTTGACTTAACTGGAACATAAATAAGCTTTTATTAATAATTATTTACTTTAGTTAGCACCAACGGGATTTTACTGAGCAACTTTAAATGAGTTAGATTTCAGGAAAAGTTTTTGCAAAATGAGACAAAGCAATTCAGTTACCAACGAGCCAGCTGCTGGTTAAGCCCCTTCTTGTTTTTACATATGGCTAAAATCATATTGATCAGTGAACGAAAAAATTCAGATTTCAATCTAAATGTCTCGGTTTATTCATGCCACACATAAATTGTTACAGAACTATTGTGGACAGTCGATTCGAGTTATTAAGGGTATCTAGACGGGAGTGCCCCAACGGTTTACCGTCTCACCGTGGCTGGAAAGTGTTCCTGGGTGTGGGCTGCTATGTACAGCAGGAGGATTCATCACCCTGACAGGGTCTCCCATGTTGAAAAGAAGTCCGGCGTTTCCACTAGGAAGCCGAGCTAAGAGCAAACTAATACCAGGATTCGCCACCGTCCTGGTGTCAAACTAATCGCATTGTGGCAAATCTCCTTCTGATCCACAACGGCTGCGACTGCCTGTGGTGATGACGAGCTGTGCAAGCTTTAGCCATGCTGGCCTCGGGATTCCAGAAAATCACAATGGCTAAACCATTAAATCTCCGAAAAAATGGAGGTTATACTGGGTCCCGCGCAATCAGCGAGGACGGGTCATCCAAGTATCTAAGTAAGTATGGATGGGGTTAACTCCGAAACGCTAGTCACAAAAAAATCTGTCTAGAAAGTTATATAAACGATTACTTCCGCTAAGGTTAAAAGGAAATCGATTTATATGAATATGCCTTTCACTTCATTAGACTAGACTCGGCGCGGCACTGAAGACCAACATGTCGTAGAAAACCTGAGCGATCGACGCTCAAATCAACACAGCTCTGACGACTAGGATATCGCATAGAAGTCAGTGGCTATATTGATTTTACAAGCCTCGTATGAGCCTATCAGTAAAGATGTAGTCAGCAGCGGTGCGCTTACGCATTATCTCTAATATTTAAAATATTGAAATCTCGTTAAGGTTTCTACCGAGTGAGCTTCTTAGAAATACGCGGTCTGCTATAGTACTAGAATAATTTGATGGAGCATCGCGAATCCAGTATCTCCAATACACTGGTAATTTGTTGGCTTGGTTCTTTGTTGGATACTTAATGTAGTTACACTGCGGGGTTTCAAGGTTGTCATGGCTCCGACAAAATGGATAAAGATTTTCATCTTTCGATTCATGTTTCTAGTAGGTTGACATTGCGTTCTTTTCCTGAATTTAGCATATCCTGCTTGGAAATAATCCTCCAAGCGTACATCACTGTTATCCATGACCAAATTTTAGCCAAAATGAACTTGTGCAAAAAGTGGTAGGTGTGATCGATTCAGTAGCAGACTATCGTGTGTACGAGGAAAATGAACCGGAAAGAAAACGGGTCGCAAATTACGCGTAGTAGTAAAATTGCGGAAGCACATATGGCTTATATATTACTGCTATGGTGTGCACTTTGTTGGAATTTTGCAAGAATCAGGCTAGAAATACTTCGCAGTTTTTTCTGTTCAGCTGTTCAGTTCGCCACCGCCTGTTGTCCAATCGGTTTCTCGCCATTCGATTGGCGTTCGTTTTGAGGAACCGTGTCAGCTTCATGTTGAATATCGATAACAGAAGAAGTGGCACAATATACAGCGAAAAAACTTGAAGCACTGATGTCAGCAGCTGGAAAACAGAGTTCTTAGTGAAATCTTTATCCACATCCAACGTGAGCTTGTCTACTACAGTCCTTACGTTAACCCATAGAAAGTTATTTAACTGCCCACTCCTTTAAAGTACTTTATAGTAGAACACAAATAAACTCAAATTTTCTGGAAACGTTGTTTTTTCTTAACACTCATACAGAAATAAAAGAGTGAAAAATCGAAGCTTGCCTGAATTTCTTGTGTTGACATTACAACAGTCGTTGATTGTGGTGGTGCGAGACGACACTGTCTCCATCCGTAGCTGCGCGGCATCAGCACACCTCTCTCGTCAAAGACATTCACATCCTACAGTGACACACATAAATAATCTTGTTTAAAAAATTCATATTATGTTAGAACTCAAAAGGTGATAGCCGTTAGGTTTTAATGTCGTTGTCGTTCCCCAACAAGTAAGCGATTAACTGAAGCGTCCCTACTTCCACAGCGGGAACCTAGATTGTGTAAGGAAAGCGGGCAGTTTGTCGAATTCTACCGAAACTAGAGTTTTTTTCTTCGACGTCTGTGTTTGTTGCACTATAGGCAATGTGATTCAAAGTAGACCTGTTCGGGCGATCTTATTTGGCCTGTCTTAGCAATCAGAGTGATTTTTTTCTGCAAGGGTCTTCTCATAACCGAATATTATGATTGGAGCTATCATTTATCGTAGTATACGACGCTAAGAGCCGAGTTGTAATAGAAAATGTAGGCACCCGTAGAGAATACTATGACATTTTTTGCATTTATGTATGGTGAGTTTTGAGAAGTACCACTTTTTCTCTGCATCAAAGCTGAGTGAATCGAATGATTTTTTCATCTTCATTAGTCCGTTGAGAATGTGTGTGTTATACGAAACTGTACTCTCCGTCAACGTTTTCTGTGCTCTGATTTGCACGTTGAAAATATCTTGGTGGCTTTTCATTTATTCCATTGTTCGAGAACTGAGATTATATTGGTTTCTTTCTCATTCCACAAGTTACCATATAACAGAGTTAACAGCGCTGAGTAGAGAAGCCGTTCCATGACAAACTAAAAGATCTTCATGAGAGGCTTGCAGTGACTTGCCCCGAGTGCTGATCTGAACAGACGATTTGTTCAGCAACTAGGCAACGTGTGCAGAGGAGGCGAACTGAATAGTGCGAGGGCAACATTATATGCTTTGTGTAAGTTAAAATGGAAGGTGTGGGCATAATCAAATCAACGCTGCGAAACGTTACCCGTTGGTGAATGTATAAAATTGTTGGATGTATGAATGGAATGAAAAATAATGGTTCTCTTCACAGAACCCTGCATTACTTATTGTGCGGATCCCAACATTTTTTGAACCCTATTCGTTTCTTCGCATCCAAATTCCACCGTGGCCCTCGAGTTTTTCACGTGTGGCTTCGGATGTTGCTTGAGTATCCTGGTCATCTGCACAAATGTTTTTGAATGCTGGTCGAATCGATTCTCTCGCGAATCCTGTTATAACTGTCCTAGGACGCTTCCAGACATCACATGGAATGCCTGCTTTTGTGGATTTGAGAGAGTGCTCGTCCCAGACAACTCTGTTGGCAAATTCGTACCCCCCACCCGAAGGATGGAACGGTAGGAGTATTGATTCGATATAGGATCGAGCCCGCGACCAAACCTTGGGCCTGTACCGCACGACATTTCTAGGCACTGTGTTCTCCGCTCCTTTTCTTAGTTGTATTGGAACAATTAATTATAGAAACAATCATTAATGATTTAATCACTTGTCACACAGAATAATCGAAATGTTTCTTTTCTTGAACCTTACCCAATTTAGTAAACGAAAACGTGATTTGGTAAACGATCGCTGCCTGCCAATTATACATAAAGGACAACTATGCTAAAGCATGGAGCTATCATATTGTTGTCGTTTACTAGATTTTTGAAAACTAGGTTGACTTTTCAGACAATTAAGGAATTTTTCATGACTTTTGAATGTTTTCATTTTCACATTCAGGTTTACATAAAAAGCGATTTCAAGCCAATATGGAGACAAAATGAAAAGGAACCATAGCGCAAAAATATTTCGTAAGTTCAGCGCGAGCGCAGAACTACCTTAAATGAGTTTTTATTCCCATCAAAGGTATCCAAATTTGATGTCACTTCTTTGTTTCTTACTTTTATCAGCACTTTTATTGTTTATTGTTAGACTCAAACTAGATGTTGTGCTCACATCCAATACTGTCGCATTGTGGATTAAACGCCAAATACAGATGACCATGTGCTTGTCTAGAAAGACGGTTGGATAAAACAGATCAGGCGTAGGTGGTTAAATGAAGCGAGTGGGAAGTAAATGACAGCTAGCTTGGAACGCTTGCAATAAATAATCTCCATGAATACTCAATCAGGCTACCCACAACTATAAGCAGCCTCCACGGCAGAATATAACATTATACACCTGGGTACTTTGTCGTAAAAACCATAAAAATACAAAACTTTTTTCCCCCTGAAAAAAGCACGAATTGGGATCGTATCTAATTCGGGGACATAAAAGGGCTGTTATATCTGAAAATTCGCTTGCACAGCTGAAATTTGGGAAAAAGATTTGGCTATGGTCAGCATTTACGCGTGCGTAGGTTAGCGTCGAAAACACCACTTTACACTTTCGTGATTGTGCTTTATCTCGGGTTTATTGTGGGCTGGTCGACGCCTAATTTTCAGCCTTTATGGAATTTTTGGTTTTTTGAAAATAAACAGTAATTATTCGTTAACTAAGGGATTTCGCGGGCTGTGAACATGAATGCATTGCAGAAACACTTGGTTCATTTAATTTACCATGGTACATCATACAATCATATTATTCCGAGTATCTAGAAGTGTTTTTTATTTTACGGACCACTATTTTAGTAATTTTATACTCGCACACTCAGTGCGATACCTACCGCTTAGTGCAGCAATTAGAATTGGAATAGTAGTCCATTAACACCTAAATTTCTGAGCAATGATTTGGTTGACATAACGGTTTTTTAATGTATTTTTAAGTGCGAAATAAATTCTTTTCCGGCCAACGACCAACATAACATCTGTGTTCTATAAGCTGGTTCATAGCAAAAAGTATTGGAAAATAGCACTTCGTATTGAATTAAGTCTCCGGAAAGGAAATGAGACCTACAGATTCTTGGCAGCCATTTTCGCAAAAGTATTATGAGACCTATAGGTGCTACTCGCTACCAGAGTGCTAAGGAGCCGATGATGACTATCTAGGAAAATCAAGTGCGGTGTTATTAAACCGACCATGACATCAAGACATTGGCCATCAAGCAAGATTTATAGCAACGAAGAACTACTGGAACTAGTACTACTACTCGTCAGAACTAAAGGAGTTAACAGATTGGTCTATTCAACATAACGTTTTTAATGAACATCGAATACCCTGAAAAACTTACAAACCCATTCACCCATCCACAGTGAAAATGAACTGCACTAACGTCCGACTAGACGAACGTTCTAATTTACTTACAGGAACGCAGTTCAACAAATTTGAGATGAAGATAAGCGACATTAACCGTCGCGATTGGCTGTAGAACCTATGGAACAGAACGGATGGACTGAAGGAGAAGGAACGGGCTGACAAGCTCTCAGTTTATTATCACATCTAACACTATTTATGATACTTCATGGCTTCAAAACCCGTTCTCTTAATTTGCACGAATCGGACCCTATAGGAAAAACGAGCCTGCTATACCACTGTTCGTTTAGGGTTTTTTGCCCCCACATTCATTATTGAAAGGAGGGCTTTAGAATTGTGGGTAAGCATGAATAAGTAATGAATAATTTATGCGAATAAATAATCTCATGTGGAAGAGGAGAATGCCGTCGATTATTATTACCTTCCGCGACAAAATATAATTAATAATACGAAAACTTCTTTGAACTCTTTTTCGTTCCACAGCCACTTTCTTATACCACCACATGTTCGAAAAAAGAAAAATGGAACTTAAGGAACAGACAATACTACAACCAATTTCCTTCGAACTCAAATCCACAGACTACGTTCCCTTCCTGCAATGATATGATTGCTGAGTCTGTTCTAAAAGTGTTCCACTAAATTGTCCTGTACCGGTTATCAAAATCCTGCAACAAAGCTTAGCTATTTGAGCTAGCAGAATTCACGACGAAATTCCGTTCAACTGATTACGCTCATATCATAGCACTGTCACACCATGAAAAAGCGTTCGGCAACGTTGAAACGAATGCTATTCTATCACCTGTGGTCCGAAGTTTTTGCAAATATCTCAGCACTTCATACGAGCTATTCTATCAGTTCGGCAGCGAAAGCTGCAATCTTCGTCATCCCCAAAAGCATTCCGACAAGACGATAAAAATAAGTGGGACGAAATGGATTCAGCAGTGAATGAGATGTTTTTAATCAAACGAATGCCGAATATATTATGAATAATTTTTTATCAAACGCTTTAACGAGGGCAACACGATCTTTTCGGAAAATACCACTACAAAACTTTTTGAATAATGTGATCAATGAAGTAAGCAAAAAATTAAGGTTTGCGAAGCAAACCAAATTGGTGAAAGAGCCAATGTATACTAGAAACAGTCCGATATGGATAGTTGTTTGACTACGTGTTACTTTTCTTACGGCGTCCAATGAACGCTGAAGAGCTCATTTGGGAGGAATTGCGCAGAAGGATAAGAATGGAATGACCCGCGTTCGGAACTTGAAAAAGCTACTGATCAGTTAAGTGTCCAAGAACTCTTCGGTTGCTTAGCGTTCTCCTGCGCTTTTTGCAAATAGCTTTCGCTGTGGAAGAAAACTTATTCATTGCAAACAATTGTTACCCACCTTCATGTATTTCACACCTATTTTATTTCAGACTTTTGGATCCCCGATTCGATCCAATACGAAAAAGAACCTGAAGGCCTGATCAAAGCAAATCATGATGCCTGGACAGGTCTTATGTCTGAGAAACAACCACGAGACATGTGCAATGAGTGACTGTATACCACAAGATGATATACAGTCGACAATGACAGCACCAAATTAATGTATTCGTGCACCTCATGTGCTCAGAAACTGCTGGAGAACTATGTAACGCGACAGAGAAGAATGGAAATTCTACTTCTGTCATCCAACCCTACAATCACCGTGCCATCGACGATAGGACGAATGGCAAGACAATCGGCCCTTATTATTAGAGATATAGCTATAATGACGACAATCATTAAAGGTATCGTAGTGTTCGCCACTATTGTTATTGTAATTGCTATCATTATAAGAAGTGTTGCTATCGTTTCCACTACTAATAACAATGTTGTTGTTATTGTTATCTATAGCAACAATGTTACTATCATTATTAAAAAATACCGGATACATCAAATAATGCAAAAGACGGGAGAAGGTGTACTGTGAAGCCCTGTAGTAGGGACGCAGTGTTAAGAAATTTAAAAAACATGAAAAAACTTTTGGTCCTTGTACAGCACTTACCTTGACAACGTACAGCATGGTGGTGTCATAATAAAGAAGAAGCGGAAGAGAGAGGAAGAATGAGATAATCCATATTAACAGAGAGATACAAACAGCTTTCATGCACTGTCGTCGTTTTGAAGCAACTTCGAGCTGCTTTACAGAATAGTATCTGTAGAACGGAGAAACAATAATGGATAGCAGTAAAGAAACACTTCTTAATTTCAAAGAAATATTTAAAGTCAAGAATGAGCGTTCAACCAAGTGCTTTGATTCCAATTGTAACAATTTCTTACTTTTAATCAGTTTTCTAAATTCGTCTAAACACAGCTTTACAAGATCATAACCTTTCAATTACTTAGAGAAATATTTAAAAATGAGAACTTTCTCAGATACTCCATACACTAAGGCATGTTTCACTTAAGGTGATTTGTACAAGAACTTCTCATGGAATACATTCTTGTATTTATTAATAATTGGAAAAAAAACTCCTACAATCCCGGAGAGTTGAAGCCATTTGCCAGAGAGATCGATTGTGAAAAGCTGTGTGTTCTCTGGAAATCCTTACCGATCAATTGCCATTACACATATTGTAAGAGTTGAACAATAAATATTGCTTCCTGGAAGGACGTTTGCGAACTTGCAGAAAAAACGTGAATAGGGAAACTCGAAATCGATAGAAGGTAACCATAAAAACGGAATGTTGATAAGTGCAAGGACCTGTAAAACGGATGTTGAAAAACCGTTGAGCATCTCGCTTACCAAATCTACCACTTCATTTAATACTCATTTATTAACATTACTGATCCGTTTTATCAAGTCATTCAACGTTGGCTGCACATTTTCGAAAGTTTTATTTCGGCTCTTGGGACATAAAAAAAAAGAAATAAGCGTTAGTTAGTAAAGATAGGTGCATCTTCGCTGTGCACCAAGCCAGCTGCTTACCAAATTCGATAAAGCTAGATTTACAATGAGAACGTTACGATTCGTGCGCATCTCCCGTTTCCAAAGAACAACCAAAATTACCTGAAAAATCCACTTTTCTTGATAGATTTCAACGGTCATAGTTTTTCACCCATACCAATAAACTGACAACTTGTCGCCATTGCTCGAAATCTTTCTAGAGTTTCCGAGATGATTGCAGACCATTTTAGCTTCTAAACCCCAAAAAGGAAACGGGGCAATCGCTCGTCGTATCCTAATCTCAAGCATAAGAGATTATGGAAGAGCCGGTCAGTAAGAACATTTCATTGGTAAGATTTCGCAGACAAAGACTCTTTTTTGGATACCAAATACCATGGACGTCACCGAGACAATGCGGAAAATGGGACTCGTGCTCCTATGTTTGGTTCAGCCTTACGAATTTGAAAGTTTCTTACAAAAACTAACGATGATCATCACTCATAATAATAATATTCATCCATAAAAATGGACGAATGTAGGAAATTTCGGGCATTTCCGCTTGGAAAGTAGCCCGTTCAAAAGTTGATGCCATTAGTGCAATAAAGTCATTAAAACCACAATGTTGCTAAGATATTTGCAAAGCTCCAGACCGCTGGTGTCCTCGGTGATGAGTGAACACGCTATTACCCTTTCCGGCGGCTTACGCGTTCACCACCACATGAGACCCTCGTTTCGCTTGTCTCTCAGCCATGTTAAAGTCATTAAATTATTTCCAATTTTTGCAATTAATGATAGCGAAAATGATTTCACTTGAACTAAGGCAGTATGCTTAATTTTTTGTTTAGTTTCTTGGTGACTACATCATAACTATATACAATTGCATTCGTACAGCAAAAAGTTAATCGAAGAGCTATACGTGTTGAAAGTGACGCTGTCATAAAAATTATACACTTAGCTGTTTTAATAGGTAGGAATAAAAATACGTTCGAAGAGTTATGATCGGATCACGCGTAAAGTGTTGAACAGAAGATGAAGGTGAACTAAATGTTGTTAAAGCGATCTCGCTTCTGCTAGATGAAGTTTCTTCTCCTCATCTAATAGGAGGATGTTTGAAACATGTGATGTCGAGAACCACCAAATCGAGAAGAACGATATGGTAGGCAATCACTTCACTTGATCGGTGACAGCATAAGAAAGCACAGTGTACAATACTGATGGTATCTTAGAAACAAATGCTCGAATGTCTCACCAGTCCGTTGCCGATCAACGCGAGAATGGAGATAATCACGTAGACTGAGGTGTAGGCGATTTGTTCCCATTCATTAAATCGCCTAAGAAACGTCTGTAACTGCTCGAAAAACATCTGAAATACACCGTGCATAAAAATTAAGGCCTCTAATTTATGTGGAACTCGAAATCAGAAACGAAGCTCCGGTTCCATATCGTTTAAATTGTTTAACATCTGAAGCAAGCATCAGCAAAATCGAAATCGCAATTGCGAATGTGTAATGAGAAACCTGGTATCGGGATGAACTATGTAGTGATTCTCGAACAATTACAAAAATTACAGCATATGAATTGATACGAATTTCTGGATCTTTATTAATTAGAGTAATAAGAAGGCTATACCAATAACTGCACACACATCTACCTGCAGACAGCGGCCGTCGAATGGAGTAGTCCTGTAGATCTCTTCACTCACTGAATTACGATTGATCGAGCGATTACAATATTTATCAAGTTCCTCGACATTCATTATCATTACCTGAAAAAAGTAATGTGCACGGAAACCTATGGAAAGCCTTGACGTGTAAGATAATAAAAGACGGCAAATTGAAACATTGACATTGTGATTTAGGCCACAGTCTCAGATTAATGAGTTCGATGCCGATTTGCGCTCCCCAGATCATTCTTGTTGAATGAGAGTTTCAAACGGATTGGAGGAAGAGAACAAGAAGAAAATTATTGAGATCATTTCAAATTATTCATGTCTTACACAACTGTAGTCTAAAGTAGTCCAGAGAAGGAGCGCAAAGCTGCTCCGAATAGACCAACGTCGTGTCGCTTTTGTTGGTGGACAACGAGGGAGAAATTCTTGAAGATTTTCATCGATAGCTTTAATATCGACTTCCTTACATTATAAAAATAAATTTATCACAATGTTTAACTCAATAACCCAACTCACAAAGCTTCTAAAACGCAACGCTCTTAAATGTGAAACTATTGAAATGAAGCAATTTTCATTCGTAAACACTAGGCGATTGCTGTAAAATATGTCACACTCGTACAAACATGAACATACACCTGGACATACAAGATACCGATGCTGCGACACACACTTTCATTGTATATAGACACACATATATACATACGTACAAACACCCACATGCACAAGTTACTTAAAATACTAGGTCCGTTTGGATAGCGTGAGTTAATGAATTTTTCAAGTCAGCAGCAAGAAAGTAGTTATGTTGATTATAGTACGCAAACTACATCCGCTTCTGATCACATGAAAATCCAAGCCGAGGAAATTGTATTGAAGGTAATGAAAATGGTAAAAACATTCCATGAAAGGGGAAGATGCAAACACTGTTGAATGTAGTTACTTTGTTAGCCTTTTTATTTACTGCCTATTCTTTTTAATGGCAGGATATGTTGCGAAATATAACTTCTATAATGCTGAGATATTTGCAAAACTGCGGACCGCAGGTGTCTGCGATGGGGAGCGAACGCACTGTTTTCTATTCTGGAGAGAAACGCGCTCACCACCACACTATGCGGGTATCTCAGCGTCATTGTGGTTGCTTCACAAATAATACCCTGCCGTTAAAACTACTAAAAGGCAGTAAATAAAAAGTCGACATTGTGAATTTCAACTATAGAGTCAGCTTAACTGGGTTCAATGCCGATTTGGGCTCCTCGGATCAATCCCGTTGACGGATGATTGCTGATGGCAAAAAGATCGATAGAACTAGATGAGAGACAGGCGAGACGAAGGACCCGCATGGTGTGGTGGTGAACGCGTTACTCCCCGGATATGGCAATAACGCGTTCGTTCCCCACCGCAGACACCTGCTGTCCGGAGTTTTGCAAATATCTCAGCATTATAGAAGTTATAGTTACATTGTCTTTGTTTTTTGAACTTCGTACAATTGGTTAGGTGTTTTAAAATAACAGCCCATTAGACCGTTGAAGCAAAACAAGCAATGAATAATGAATAGAAGAGGTAAGTCGAATAAATGTTAACATTAACTGCTGTGAGAATAATACACGCTCTCCCCACTGATTCATTAACATAAAGGAAAATAAGTCTCTTGAAACAAAGTACTCGACTATGAGATACTATTTTTTCGTGAGAATTCTTTTGGGTTAACTTTCCACGCAAAGAACAAGTAGTTATGAAGTGTACTGAAGGACGGATGAACATGCTGCAGGTGTCAGAATTTTGAATCAAGACAGTGGAAAAGAAGTAACAAAAAGAGCACGATAGCTGAGAATTAAAGGCAATCCTAATGGAACTTTGCGAAAAACTAGGACAGCTTAATGATAAGTGTTGAAGCAGAACGCATTTGAAATGGAGGCGGTCACATTACTTCTTTAGATAGCTCAAAAAAACAACTACATTCGCCGTTTCTTTGAACTATATAGGTATAGTACTTTCTGGATTGAATCTGGTAGTGTTTGGCAGAATACACTTGTAAGCAATGGTCTCTTAAGTTAATACTCAAGAGCAGGCTGTTGAATAAACGATTTTTTCTAGCTTCTACGTTGTAGTGCATGGATTCTTGTTTTTCATTATCGGCTTTGAAAATTGAAAAATTCTGGTAAAATGACAAGTCGGGAATGTTTTCTCAGTCATACCTAATTAGTTTTCTCACGAATAACATGCATTGCGGTCTTAAAAATGATTAGAAATGCTGAGTAGTAGACTGCAAACACTAATTCATTGTGGGAGAACAGCAAAACACCTATATTTCCCTTTTATATAGTTCCATATAAATATTATTCAAATGTGAAGTAAATCCACATCCGCGTTCCATTCAAGTTATCCAGAAAACGAACGCTCGACGTCTGCAGAACACTACTGTGGCCTCTGTGGGGTTAAAACGTTCTAGAATTGTTTTCACTTGTATACTTCAAGACAAATTGCTAACCTTTAAGAAAAAAAAGAACGACAAGCCTTCATAATCAGTCGAACCTCCAAAAAAGCAAGCAAAATTATATGATTATTACTCAAACAATTTTGTGTAACAATCACTGTGAAATCAGTTTCGTTCTTTGCACGTTTATCTACGTCGCAAACACAGAGGAAATGTTTAATAATCGAACTATGTAATTCAATAGAAATCTAATCATCGAAGCCTCACAAGTTTCCGTTGTGAAACGCTAACATGGTTATGAAAAAGCACTAATAAAATCGGTAAACTGCAATGACTAAGATGTCGCCACTTCAAAGTAATGACTATGCGTTCATGGGTTCGTAGCCGGACTGAGCATCTCTAATCACATTCCACTGTGAACGATACAGCTCTCGGCGTTGATATCTCTGAGGGATGCGCTATGCATTCGACTTCATTAGACAACGTGGAGACGATTTAATATTTATCTGGCTCGTTCGGTGAATTATAATACCCTAAGAATGTATCAAGTCAGTGCTGCTATGTTCGCAGACAAGTATGCTTAAAATTTGGCAATCCTAGAGAGGGTCAAAGGACTAGTTAGTAAGTCATGAACTCCAGCTCAACCCAACATCGCGTGTATTGTAGCTCATCTCTAACCACTGTGCCGCAAGCATTCTCTACATTCGACTATGCGTACTGATTCTATGTTAAGTATGGTGGACGAAAATTCAACAAATTCAGCTAACTTCAGAGTTTCTGCTCCTTCAACTCCTTAAGCATTGTGAAACAAGACTGTTTGTCCACTCATTTCAGCATTCAACCTGAGCCTTTTAGTCCCTGCACATTCACTTGATATTAGGCTATAATTCATCAACGTTCACATCAAAGTTGCAGAGATGTTTTTCGCTTTTACGAACAAAGATGATATTTTATGTCATTCCACCGATTTAACACCACTTGCGGTAAAGTTTAAACGCATGGTATATTTGGCGCACTTTACGCTTTAATCAATGATGTGGGACATGTTTATCCTAATATTAACCAGAGTCCGATTCTAATTTGTCTACGCTTATAAGAATCAAAAATTTAACAGCTCTGTTTGGTGGCGATTTGTAGAAACCGACAAATTACGCTGTTATAGTCAAACCCATGGAATGCACTGCTACGCGTAAAAAGCAGGGCGCCACCTCATTATTAACGGAAGTGACATTATATCCAAGCCACTTCTAATAATCGACTTCATAGAATGAATATAGTTCCTAAAAGTAGAAATTGACAACTATGATGTCTCAACTTTCTATAGGATTTCAAGGATTTCTGAAAAGGTTATATGCATGTTGGATCGGTTACAACCACTTCATAGTTCCTGCGCAACTTCATACCTTGCGAATAATTTCTGTATATTTTCGCCTTCAGCGATACAATACTATATCGGCATATAAGTGCCCACCAGTACTAATCGCCTCTACAAATTCTACTGTTTTTTCATTACTTCCACTGCATTCCGGTACTATATATGAGCGAAAACAATTAAAGGGTAAAAAGTCGTCAATATACCTTTTGATTCCTCTCAATGCATGTCTGAGTCAATTTGATTTCCTTTCTACAGTTTGGAATTTCATGCGTAAGGTATTCAGATTTAACTTACTGATGATACTCCTTTTGATTAAACGCAAGGTTACATAGCCTGTTCTCAGATAGCAGATAAGGTTTAAACGTGGACCAAAGCCTGCATGCTACTAGCTCAGAAGAAGCTGCATTTAGAGAAAAGACGCCATGTCTATTCTCCTGTAAATTTACAAGTGTCCTATATACATGTATATATATATATACATACATACATACATACATATGTATGTATATATACATACATATGTATACATATACATATATATGTGCATATATGTATATATAAGTGCTCGTACGTGCATGCGTGGGCATCCTTACATAAATGCTGGTTGCATTGCATGCAAATTCATCCAAAAGCTTGGAACAAGGTGAATGGGAAACACATGAGGTTGCAGAGGATTCACTTCAAACAAGCAATCTCTTCATAGAACCGGAAAAACCCGGATAGGTTACCTATGACTTCACCCAACTCCTTCACCCTCCAGTAAGTATTAGCCGCCAGGAACAACAAAAATAATAAACGCTCCCCTAAAGCAGAAAAAAACACAGGTAGTTAATACTCCGGTAACAAAAAGCTGCCCATTCCTGGATTCCTAAGGGGGAAGTGGTTATACTCACTGCTTGTGCTCACTACGCACACACAAATCGCAATCTTTGGATTACGTTTGAAAAAGTAACCACGACATCATCTGACGGGTCGAGACGTGGGCTTTTCAAAGAATATCGATTACTGACTCGAATAGGGTGTTGATCCTGAAAAATATGTGAATCAACAAAGGCTACGTCAATTATAAGATAAAACTAAAACAATCGTCTTCCGACGCCAAACCGAACAGCCATTGTTGCCAAAGAAGCGATTGATGAAATCATCAACACCTACTTTAATCTGCCTGGTTAGCATATCAGCATACCTCCCACATGAACCATATAGCAAGGAAATGTCGTCCTAGAGGTTCTTTTTCTTGCAGTGGAATATGCCATTCCGTCAGTAAAGAACCGTACAACTTTTTTCAAGAAAGGATTAGATCCGATCATCTTAAGAACCTATTGCCTGTCCTTATCAGAACATCGGCTCGACATTTCGCATGATACTTATGACAATGGAATGTTATCATTCACTATAAGAGCAACAAGATGGGATGCTAACCATGGTGTTGCACAAAAAGGGAGAATGTGACATAGAAATTTATAGCCCAATCAACCTAATGGCCATCTTCTACGAGCTCCGTACTCGATTCATTGTCGCCGAGATTGGCAGAACATCCGACTTAAGGGAATGCGAGAAAAGAGTTCGAAACAATTATGCCCAATCAATCACTCGAATTGTAATAAAAATAAATAAAGCATTTTTTGAGCAAGAAAAGACCGTCCGTGTAAGCTTTCATTGGCGCAAAAAAGGCGTTCGCATCAGCTGGTACGGAAACGGCTATGGAAACTTTGAAACAACATCAGTGCCCACAAATCTTTCCTCAGCTCTGTAACGTTATCAGAACCAGAATTTCAACGTTTTTCATCGGAATCTAGTCAGCAATCCAATCATTCGATAAAAGAGGTGAGTCCTCGAAAAGAAGGTACCATGTTCTCAATAATTACAACAAACTTCGAGGAAGTTATGGCAAAGTTGGAGTCGGGCAAGATGGGAAATGAAATTACTAATACTCTATTTGCGGCACTACACAACTTCCACTTTGTTGGATTTCGTTCTGACATCATCCATTACTTAAACGGAGCGAATGGTGGCTGCTTATGAGAGCCTTGGTGAAAGGACTGGTATTCAGTCAAATATCAAGGGAACAGTGTTGATGAGAAGCAGACTCGTAGCTCATGCTACATTCGCGCTAAAGAGAACGAAGTTTTCCTTGCTCCGCAGCTATGTGTGTTTGGATAGGGCAATCAACACGATGAAGAACTTAGCTGCAGACCTGAGCAAGAGCAAGCAATCCACTTTTGAAGCGTATGAGAGACTCACGGACGTACTGAAGAGGGCAGAGAACATCCGGTTTTGGCCCCCTTGCCCAATTCGGATATTACTTTAACTAATGCTCGGACAGATAAACAGCAGCAGTAGAATGAGGAACAAAGATACTGCCGCATGCGTTCGAAAAAAGGCAATCCGGGATGATGTCTGTGTCAAACTATAGAATATCAGTTGCTCAAAACATTCAGTTTTTCTAAACGACAACCAGTGAACATTATAATCCAGCGACTGGATTTATGAGATGTTAGCCGAATAACAGAGTAATTGCTGATTCGATTACATTTTGATTAACTTAAAAATTAACCTAATTTAGTTGTTCACAACAAATAGTGCTGAGTGAAGTCAGAACTTTAAAAAATGAATGGCTCGAATAGAAGGATTTTAAATATCGGCACCCAATTTCTGATATCGTGATATAGTGATCGGCAGTGCTTAGCAATTGGTATAAAACACTCCATGACGGTACAAATGTATAATCGAAATACAGCTACGTACAAGCTCAAATATCACCTAGAGTGACTGGCTAAGAACATGTCAATAGGTTACGCTGTTAAAATACGGGAAGACAATCGAGAGTCTTTCTGACAAGACGGGATTATTAAGCGAGTAGTGTTCCTATTGAACAGCAATCTTGTCGGTCACGCTATTAACTTCTGCGCTCATTCAGTGAAGAACTTTCTTCACACACTTTATGAGCTCTCCATGCAGCGCAATGCACCTACCATTAACGATAAGTCTTTTTAATTTAATAGAACGCAACCAAAAAAATTCGTCTAAGTTAAGGAATTTTTGAAAAATCCTGAAAAAAAACCAGGAAAAAAACTGTAACCGTTGTTAAGCAACGAATGTGCGAACATTGCTGTTTCCATGTGTAGTAGAAGTTGGGTGCCTCACTTTCCCGTTTTCACTTTCACCGAATGTGTTCTTCATCGGAAATCTGTAGTGCATCGATTTATCTTTATGTCACATGCATGGCTATTATTTATCTGTGCTTTGGAGGAAGAAGCTGCCACATCTAGCTAGTCCGACTTCGAAAATCCCTCATTTGACTCTTATCTTCTCAGGCGCTAACGGTATCAACTGAATAAAAGGGTTATATTAAACATAATAAGCATAGCAATTAGGTTGTCTTAAAACTAATGTCAACCACAACGTTGCTGAGATATTTGCAAAACTCTGGATCGCAGGTGTCTATGTTGGGGAACGAACGCGCTATTGTCCTTTCCGGGGAGTAACGCGTTCACCACCACACCATGCGGGTCCTTCGTTTTCCCTGTCTCTCAGCTATTTCTATCGATCTTTTTGCCACAGCAATCACCCGTCAGCGGGGTTGATCTGGGGAGCCCAAATCGGCATAGAACCCAGTTAAGCTATGGCTGTAGTTGAAATCACAATGTTTAAGGTTTTGTTTT